>VZSE01007196.1:2784462-2990939 GCA_013398275.1 Promerops cafer | reverse complement strand
TTTTTTTTTTTTTTTAATTTTAAATGTAGCTGAATTCAGGCCCTGAACAGAATTCCACTTTGGTGTTTTGTGACAATTTCAAGGCTGCAGTGTTTCTTCATGGGCTTCGCTAGGCAGATTTACTATATTTAGGGTTCTGGCATTCTGGCTTAAATGCACGTTTCTAGAATAGTATGAGGATTAAATTGAAGTCTCCTATTTTAGTCATTGCTTTGGTAAATAAATGTTTGCCTCTGCCTTTTTACAGCAGACTTAAATGGACAGGGTAAAAATTCATTTTTTTTCAAGGTTGGAAGGATACCTTCTCTTGTCCTGCAGTTGCACTTCAGCTGCTTTGATGCCTCTGTATAATTTTCTATTAACTTCATTTAAAAAATGAAATGGCTTAAGTTAATAAAGTTATATTTGGAGCTGCAGGAAGCCTACTTGCAAAATTTTGTAATCCTTATAATGTCTACTACCTGCAAGTAGTTATTATTAGTTTATATCTGTGAGATTACTAATACTGAGAGCTCATAATCTGACTAGGTAGAAACTGGAGAGGGGAGAAACAGGTAGAGATGCAATCACATTCCTCTTTTAGATACATTTTTTGAATGCTGACTACCAGTTTTGTATCGTTTGCTAGTACATACTAATTTTTCTTAATTACAAATACATCTTAGTATACTATTTATTTTATTTGTATGGGGTTTTTTTCCTGCGATCTCTGTTTCCAGTGTTTGTTTTCAAGTTCTTTGTTAGTTTAACCTGGGATTTAAATCAGTCTCTACTAAAGTCATCAATAATTTTGAAGTGAAGCTGCTTTTGGTGTCATCTTAACCCTATCCTTCAAGAGGCCTTGAATTATTGCCAAACTATGAACTTTCATAAAGAGCAAATGAGCACGATGACCAGGAAAAAAAACCCCAAAGAACTGAGTCATGTAATTATTTGCTAACAGTATAAATCATTTATCCAAAAGGGCACTGTTACCTACAGCCATACCTTACCTTAGGGGTAATATAAGTTCTTGGTGAAGAAATTGTTATTCCACATTTTGTTTTTGACATTACATTCTTCAATCATTTTCTGAGTAGGGCTGTGATAATATCTGTCAGGGTGCTTTCTTGCCCTTTGCCTTTTATTATATCATATTTGATTTATGTCTGATGCTTGACTTTCAGAGACATCCGTATGTCCAGTGTAACAAAGATGTGGAAATATGTCTTCGCCCATGCAGTTGCTTTCTGCCAGGGTTAAAAAAAATTAAATCTCTGGTGAAACTCTGCTGAAACTGGATGTTATCTTCTTGTTCATGTTCAAAACTAGAAACAGTCTGCTTGATCAGATTACTGTACCAGCAAAACCTCTAAATCCTTTTTTACCCCTCCCTCAACCTTTGCTAGTCAGTAGAATTTGCTGTACGTATCGCTATTATGGGACCTTTTGTCATTATTTTCTCAAATTTAGAGCAGTAATTCGTCTTCATTCACAGCTGGGGATCCTGCCATCCATATGTAGAAGGCATATTTTTAGTTTTCTTATATGTAATATAAACATTTTGTAAAACCATCCCTGAAGAGAATGTAATTGTAGTGGTTTAATGTAATTGTTGCTCTCATGAGATACAATTAAAAAAGAAAATGAGACATCCCCTGAATTACAGCCTAGCAAAACAGGTATGGCAAAAGCAGTAATCCAGTTTTCATTAAATATAAAGTTTGATGAATAAAGGTCTTCTGTAAACTGAACAAGAACTGCATTATACAAAAATGTAAAGAAATAAGAAATGTTTTCTTCTAGCATGCAAGTAATTCTTCTGGTCTGTTACAGTTTGGATTTCAGAAGAATGCGGTATTTAATTTGCCAAATTCTAAACCCTGCTAGCCGCAGTTATTGAGCCTGGTTCTTTTCCGATGTCATCTGAGATATATCCCTCTTACCTACTTAAACTTCTGCATTTCAGGAATCTTATTCAAAGAAGAGAGGTTATGCATTGGAAGCAATATCATCTGTACCTCTGGATGCAGTTCCTTCAGAAAATGACAGCAGTCTTTGTGATTCGATAGACATAGCAGTCACCAAAAAGCCTTGTTCCCTAGAGATAGCAAGAGTTCCTTCCTCAAGACCAGGTAAATCACCAAATAATCCTTTACACAGTCATTGGTGTAAGTGTTAATCTATAGAATATATGGGTTTATGTTTTTAAGCATGCAGTACTCTGTTTATTTCACAGTATGAATATGGTCTTCCATTAGCTACCATAAGAGCTTCACATACTTTCCTAGATAAATACAAGGTTGCAAAAAGCCAAATTAGACACAGAGTTTCTTGTAGACAAGCCTTTTGCAGTAATACTTTAACCAACATGTTTCTTTTTTTTCTAAGTACTCCTTGGCAACAGCATTATGGAACTACTTCAAAATTTAAAGTACTCTGCATTTTCATGTTACGTGAAAGAATATCTGATCCATTTTTGAAAATTAAATAATGCATGAGAATTAAGAGAAATATTAAATGACAGTTTGACAGACTGCTGTTTGTGTTATGCATAGGTTTGAACAGCAATGACTTAAAATAGTTAAAAACTAATAGAATTATTCTAAGTCAGATATTATCTGTAAGTATGATATTATCTGTAAGAATTCTGTATATGTTCTCCAAAATTATATGGTCTCTTCTATTACCCTTTTTTGAACTCTTCATTAGTCACCACCTGGTACAGGAATTTCAGAATATAGTCATTTTGCTCTAAGTAATTGGACTGAGAGTCTGCTTTGACAAATGACAGTTCTCAGCAGCAGAGACCTATTTGAAACAGGCAATTGACTTTCTGACCTGTGTGATCTTGATTAGGAACCATGATTTGGGTAATACACAAGGATGACAGATGATTGTTGACTAACATCATGTTACTGATCTGGGCTGTGTAAAGGGAAGCACCTTCTTGATTTCACAGCTGAACTAATACTGAAGGAGTGCCAGAGCTATATCAGGCATAGCATATGAGGGTCAGATAGCAAGATACAGCTTTGGAGTTTGCAAGGTAAGGTGGAGTGGGTCGTAGTTCCCACCTCTCTGTTAAATTTGGCCTAAAGAAGACTTGGTGGAACCTGCATTATAAGCAGCAGTCTAAAAGGTGGCACAAAACAGGATAGCATCATTATAGCATAGTTGCACAGAACAGACCAGAATCTGGCTTGAACATCAGCATGACTATTTGCATTTCTTACTTTGATAATTTTGGCTCTGATAATCTAAAAAAAAAAAATCAGTATGTGCAGGACAGTGTTGTGGGTTGCTTTTCAGTAGAGGAAGAAAATAACAAATTATCTTTGTTTTTCACACTTCTACTTGAATAATTGCCATAAACATATGTATTGCAGTGGAAAGACTACCATACACATACCCAATAAACTGGTAGAAGGAGTTCATTACCTGCCTTAGTACTGGGGCTCAACACCAAAGCTTCCCACTGTAATTAGTATTTTCTTTAAAAGATGGAGTTTTCACTAGTTAAAACACGAGGCTTTGGAATTATGCTGTGCACTGGACACAAGATCAGTGTGAAACACAGATCCTATAAAGGACATTTTTACATCCTTATCTGGAAATATGTTTTGTGTAAAGTTTAAAATAGTGTGTATCAGAGGCATAGAGTATAACCAAGGAAGCTGTAGGACATTGATGAGGGCAGGCATGATATTTAGATCTAATAAGATCAATGAGTTGACAACACAAATGTACTGTAATTCCTTCTGTCTCAGTTTTCCATATACCACTGATATTTTCCCCTTGGCATTTTATTGGGAAGAACATTTGGCTATATAGAAAAATGTGGGTTTATTTTAAGCTATAAATGTAGAAGTTATTTAACTGGCCTGGCTTGCAAGTCATATCTGGAATCATGCTGGCTCTTATCTTATGCTAAAAATGGACCAAATGAAATAAATCATGTCACTCTCAGTTATAAGGTATTTAGCACTAGGTGTGATTGTATGTAAAGTCAGCCTGCCACTTTAAGTTGTATAGATTTATTGCTTGAATAAGTTACATATGGTTATAGATCGTTTATTTAAAATAAATATCTAATTTTGCATGCTTTTTTCCCTGAATTTCCCTCAGTTTTTGTGTCACCAAGACATGCCAGCTTTGGAAATTTTGTTTCAAATTTCTGTATTATGTGATATGTGGGGCTCTGGGGAGAAAAAGCAGACTGCTCTGTTGCTCTCCTGAATTTTATTGTTGAACTGATAAGGAATCACAGAGGATGAGAAGTCCATGCAACAAATGGTAAAGGCTTGTTAGTTTAAAGGGAGAAAAACTGAATAGAAAGCAAAAGTAATCATAAAGTTGGTTACCTCTGCTTCTGAAATCCTGTGTTGTGTGAGTTTTGTGTCTGTTTGCAAGAAATTAGGTTTATATAGAAAGAGGAACAGTTACATTTATTGGTTTATGCTCACAGTTAAAGCACTTGCTTCTAATTAGCACAGATTTAAGAGTAAAAAAGACTGCTTGTGTGTCTCAGTCCAAGTGAAACTGTTCTTTGTTTCTGTGATAGATTAATAGGACAAGTTTGGCAGAGCGTATAAGCATTTCTCAGCATTTCTACCTTTAAACTAATAGTTAAGACATGATAGGAATATTCTGAAATATTGCACTCTTTGAGACCATTTTTTCCATTAAGTAAAATGTAAATTTGGGGTTAAAATTTCATAGATCCATCTCATAATATTAATATAAAATAATTGATTCATTAATCAATCTGGCTGATTCTTCTGTTGGATATTGTCCTGTTGGATATTGCAGTGTTCTATTCCAGGATATCCTTATTCCTTTAACTAGACATTTCTACTACTCCTTTTAATTTTTGCACTGCTCTTCTATTTAAAAAAGAATTCACATGACATATTTAATCTTGAAAAATATTAATGAAACTTTATTAGTTCATAAGCCATGCATTAGTACTGTCCTTTTGCTTTTAGGGATGTAATGAAATTGTGTCAACTATAGCAACAAAGCATCTTGAAAAAGGTGTAAATGAAGTTCAAAAGATGTTCATGAAGTTAGTGTGGTTTTGGTCCCTTATATAGAGTCCAAAATACTGATTTAGGAGCACCACTCCAGAGTGCTTTTGGGGATCTTATGTTAAAGACCCTTACAGACTTGTACCCTTAGTAGCTTAGACATTCTGTACCACAGCCCATCCTTGTACCTCATAGTGTCATCCATTTTATTTAGGAGAAATATTGAATGAAATCTGAGCTACATTACAGAACAAATGCTAATTTTTTTTTAGTTGTAGTTAAGTGCATGTCCCTACCCAGTAGGGAGATTGTCTCTTTGAGTCTGCTTTTATAATTTCTACTGCAGAAACTCCCTATAAGTGAGGCCATGTGGCAGTTTACATGTTAAATTTTCAATAATAGTGAGTGATGGCCAGTAATAATTAAACTATTTTTAGGTCTCTTTGAGTATCATCAGGAATTAGAAAGGACTTTTCAAATTCTGTTTCTCCCAAACAACTTGTGGAAGAAAAAAACAACCACCTTCCTTGGGAAATTTGATCTGTCTATGCAGATTAACAAAGGTTTTAATAAAGCATCTCAATGGCAAGAGACATTTCTCTATGTAAACTGCATGAGAATCACCTTTGGATAAGAGAATTCTAGCTCAAGAACCTTTACATTTTGTTATGTCACTTTGCTGTGGCTGCAGGTCAGGGACACCTTAGTGAGCCATCTCCAGCTCTGAAAACAGCTGAGCTGTGGCAAAGCAGAACTCAGTGTGGGCTGCAAAATCCAGCTGAGAAATAAGGTAAATACTATGGGGCTTCACTTGTGCTGAGCTCTCAGCCACTGCACAGTCAGCCATTTCCAAGTCAGTAATTTTAAAGATAGCTCTTATTCAACTACTCTTCCCAGTTATAGCAAAGATATGGATTCTGTCAGGGATAAAAATTGTCCTTAGATATGTGATGTCTTGCCAGTAGCCTATAGCAGGCAAACACAAGGCAAGGAGCTGAAAGATAACAAAGGAGATAGTAGCTATTCTGCTCCTTCACCCAGCTAAGTGTACTTTGAAGCAATCTTGCTGTTGTCAGTCAGGATGTTTTTGTTAGATAATAAAAATTACTTGGTTTGTGCTTAAATGGCAGTGACTCGTAAGGAGGACCAGGCGGTTAATAAGTCTGTAATTAATCATACCTTCTTCTTATAACCTCATAATAACAACAGGGAAATTAATAAAAAAATAGTTGACATTGAATTAATACAATATATCAAACTGTCCAGAAGTTGGCCAATTCTTTGCACTATTAGGGTTTTTTTTCTTTTTTAGCCTGGCATCCCTCTCCTGTCACTACAGTGAAAATGAACCTGAAAACTTGTAGTCATTGAGTGTGTCATATCGCCTCAGCTGCATAACACTGTGTCAGCAGTTTCACACAGATATCTAGGAGACTATTCTGCAGAAACTTGAAAAAAGAGCCTAGCTGTGATAACATTTTTATCAACATTAAAATCTGTATTTTACTTAGTTTGCAAAATCATCAAATACTTGGCTTGGTAAATAAAGTTCTATTTGTCAGATCATCAGTTTCTCTTTGACTTCAGTAATCCTGAATATTTGCACACTTCAGTTTTCCAGATTGAGACTGAGATCCCAAATACATATTTTCTAACTTGATGAATTTATACCTTCATTTTTGTGCAGTTATTTTCTAGTTATAAGCAAAGCAGTGAAAAGTGGCCACAAGAAGGAACCATCACACTGCCTGATGTAAAAAATTGTCTGGATGAATGGAAATTCAAGAGTGCAGCTTTAGTCATCGATGCTTCGTCACTTTGAAACTCTAATTGATCTGAAGGGTCAGACACAAACCTTTCTGAAAGCCACTCACATGGATTGCTTCAAGCAGAGGCACTGTTAATAGAGCTGTGTTTCATTTAAGTATGCTTTTTAAACCAGAGATAGCAGGATATAGTGCATGTAAACACATGACCTACAGTCTAACTCACCAGGATTAAATACTTTCAAGAAATGGTATTTAATGATCAAGAAAAATCATCTTAGTTGTGTAGACGGAAGAACATAATAAAGGAGGCAGTGTAACGGTCTAGAACCAGCTGAAAATACTCTATGAAATTTAGCCTAATTTAACACAAGTGTTTCTGAAACAACTGACTGTCCATGAAGGCTTTTGATATTGTGGTGCATATTCAAAGTCATTACTACCTACCTGCCATCAGTGCTGAATTTTCTAAGCAGCAGGGATGTGAATAGAGAACATCAGAATGCTTGTCAGGGCCAATAAAACTTAGTAGTGCTTCAGGACCTGACATGACATCACAGCACCAGGCCTGCCAGAGTTCAATAAGTGTTTGGACAACACTCAGGCACATGATGTGATTCTTGGGGCTGTCCTGTGCAGGGCCAGGAGTTGGACTTTGATGATCTTCTGGATCCCTTCCAACAAATTATTATCAGAATATTCTGTGATTCTGTGAGTGGTAATCAAATGTCCCTTGTTGTTCTGTCTATTACTCAAGGGGACATTATCTCCAAAGAGTATAATTGGTCTGTATGTTGAGTGAGAAGTGAAGAGCCACTCAGAGCCTGTCATTACAGAACACAGGGCATAGATACTGTAACGTGAGCCCTGCATCCTTTTGGTGGAGTTGGTTCACTGACAAAAGAGTGTTGTGTTTCCATAACAACCTAATAGCTGAACAATTTTTAGGCAGCAAGCATTTTCTTCTCAAAGTAATTTTTTGCCTTAGAGAAATGCTCCCATTGTTAACTAAAGTTTCCCAGTTCTCAGGATGTTTTGCACAATATAATCCCCCTTTACATTTAGCACAGAAAGAGTATCATAGGCCATGGAATGAATGAGCAAGAGAGTCTCTCAGCTGAAATGATGACAATACTCCCCTTAAAGGGAGAAAAGTTAGGTTCTCACTGTTGTGTAGTTCCTTTCAAGATAGAACTTGAAAATATCTGGGTATTGTGCCTGTTATTCTTCACAGAAGTCTGTATTAGAATCACTGATTTCTGTGCTAGTTATTAAGAAGCTTCTCATTTCCAACTTGTGTATTCATGGGCAACTCCAGTCAAGACAGAGATATCCTAACATCCTGTCTTTGGATAAGTTGGAGCTCTCCAGCAACTCTTCAGATATCAAATCTGGATTATAATGTTTATACCAATAGAAGTGATTGAACTGGAAAACAGATACCTTTTTTCCAATTAAATGTTAAATTTAGTCCAAATGAAAATAGTTTGATTTTGCTGGTTATGTGCTTTTTAGTAAAATTTACTTCAAAGTAAAACTTGAAAACTATCAAAAATTTTCAGCTGAATTTTTAGACAATAGCTTATTAATAGTGAAATTTAGTGTCAAGACCTATACATTTTTTTTCTTTCCTAATCTTTTCCTTCCTTAAACTCATGTTGGAGCTAAAGGGAGATAATTTGGCTGTAGTAGAGAATGTATCAAATGACTTGTTTTAACGGGTTAATTTACAGTGTTGTAAGGTAATTGTAATTCAGAGTTTTAAGATACACATCTTTGCCAAAACATTGTACTGGAAACTGAACTACCCTTCTCCTGACGTTCAGTGACGACACATTTTGTATTTGTCATTCCAGCTGCCACAGGATATAGTGCAAGATATAGTGCACACTTATCAGAAGCTATTTTCTCTAGTACATTAATATATGTTTACAGCTAAGATTTTTTAATTTTATGTGGCCTTTTAATGAAAATCAAGAGAGTGCTGATGGAAGAGTGAAATACACAATAGCTCTTCAATCTTGCACATAGCTGAGTTTTTTCTTCAGTACAGCTAGTACCTTTTTAAGGACCTTTCAAAACCAGAAAAGATACCTGAAATTTATGCNAATATCTGGGTATTGTGCCTGTTACTCTTCATAGAAGTCTAGAGTATTTGCTGCTGTAGCTGTTTCTATGAGAGAAATTACAATTTTATAATTTCTTTTCATTTTTAAAGTATCCTCTGGAATTTTATACTTCCTTTTATTTTCTCAAAGTACAAATCCCTAAAATATGAGAAGCTTGGGAGTTTTGTCTCATCACACTGATATTTTCATTCCTATTTTTTGCATTTCTGATATTATTTAATTAGGATGCTTTCTACTGACTTTTTAAATACTGTATCTCTTAGAGAAGCACAGTTCACCTGTGGTCCTGTGTTGGTCACTATTTTATTGACAGGTGTTATAGACCTGCTGGTCTCAGTGAGTAGGTGTTCAAGTGATCTGAGTCTCAGGCTGACATGTATTCCTAATGTCACTGGTGTTAGTACATGTTTTGCCACTGATTTCAGTTGGGTTAGATTTTCACTGTGTACATCATCTTCCAAAAGAATGGTCTTCATTAGAATTAGGAATTAGTCAATTAAGTATTGATATGAGACTGGGAAAAATGTCTCATGTATTACGAGATGAAAAATGAGGTATCTGTGAGAATATTTCCCTTCTGATTTTGCCTGAAATCAGGAGAAAATGCCTCTTAAATTATCTGCTACACTGTTGTAGTTGGAAGTGCCTATAGACAGGTCAGTGAGGTGTGTAACTGATTTCTGCCCTGTTAACTGCCTCCTTCTAATCACGTTGGGACAACATATTGAAGCTGTGGCCCACTCTAGCTATATTTGGGTAGTGTTCAAGAGGTGAGACAGCCTGAAAATTCTTTCTAGTTTATTCCTAGGTTGTCCAGGTGTGGAGGTTTCGGGTATTAGCCAAGAACCAGGCCCAGGAGATCCATATTCATTTTATGGAGGCAGATCCTGTCCCATATTCTTTCTTGACATGTCTGTAGCCTGCTGTCAGTGGATACACTCACAGTGCACATATCCCCTCCCTAATGTTTAAAGAAGAAAACATCCATGCTTTATTGTTTCAATTTTTTGTACGATGTGGGAATCGGGTTTTTTTTGTTAGAAGTTACAGAGGGAGAGGAAAAAAAATTAACTTTTGTTGTGCAGAATAAGCACCATTTTCATGAGGATTTGACTCTAATTATAAATGTATTAGCAGAACAAATTAAGAGATGAGGGAAAATAGATGATAAAAATTTCAGTAGCAGTTCATCCACTGGCTTCCCCTCTAAGCACTCCTGGGCAGCATGAGATAAAGCCATAGGTTCCTCTAGCACAGCTGTTCCCTTACTTATTCTAATTTAAACAGTGAAATTTTGTATTTGGACAAACCTCTGTTACCATAAAATTCTCAAATTAATTACTAAAAAATTGAAATCCTTCAATTTTGTCATCACATGAGTGGCAGACACTAACTCCAAAGCCCTGCTGTGTTGGGAATGAAAAAAGTTCTGCTTTTTTTTTTTTTTTTTCTTTCACTTAACTTCTTGACTTTTGACAAAATCAGAATTTTTCCTGCAGGGCTAAAATAAAACTTCAGTGCCACAAAATGAGAAGTAGACAGTGGAACAGACAGAAGTATTCAGTGATTGCTGTTTTGGAGTGCTTTCTTGGCTGACTCTTGCCCATTTAACTGGCAGCTTTCAGAATCCTGACAAAGAGCATTAAAGGAATGAGGTTTATGTAGGCTTTTTTTGACACTCCTTTTAGCCATAATGGATCTGCAGGATAAGGATGGTAAAACTGTTGCCTTTTTTTCCATTTGGGTAGTGCACTCTTCTCATGCACATGTATCTGGAACAATTCAGTATAAAAATTTTTAAATTTCCTCCACTGCAGACATAGACCACTTGAATAAAGTTTATTAATCCAAATATACTTGTAGTGCTTACTTCTATTCAAAAAACTTAATATTTTATTTTAAAAACCAAGGTTAAATAATAAGATCCAGTTTTTCTGAAGCAATGCTAATTTGCATGACCTATGTCCCTTCCATTTATTATTAATGGTGATCCGTATCAGCTATTCCATTATTCCTGATCTCAGGCTGAAAGCCTTAATGACCAAGGTTACTCCATTAGCTTCCTTTTAGTCTTCTTAAATCTTATCAGTATTCCACGTGCTATTAAGAAACAACACCATTTATTGAGATGAATTCTTGCCAGATCTTTTTGAATTCTTGGATAGAAATTAGATATGTTGACTAAAAATTTCTAGCTTTAGTAATTCGCATTTAGCATTCCTTTTGAATATTTTCGTGTGAGTTTCTGTTTGATATTTAGGGAAGCTATTTTGCATCTCTCGGTTTATAATATTATTGCTCCTGACACATTTCTAGAGTAATGTGCCATAATTTTGTTTGTTCCATTGTCCATTTCCCCCACATTTTTATGACCTTGATGCAGCAGAAGTCATGTGGAGAAACAGCATTATAGTCATAAAAGCTTCTTCAGAATGCATATGCACAGGAGACTGAATTGAGGTTGCACAAGTCATGTCAATTCTTACATATTGTAGCTCTAATGTACTTTCCTTTAAAACCTTATCATCCCTCTAAAAGGTTTTTAGTATATAATTAGGATAATTGCTCCCCATCATATGCTCCCCTGGATAGCATCTCTGATAATATCCTGAAGAATGAAATGTTATTCTTAAAAACACTCTGTCATATTTGAAGTTAAAACACATGGGGATGGCTGATACCATGGGATCACTTCATTACCAAAGTACACCCATCTCCGCCCATCCACTATATTCCAGTAAATATGTTTATGTTGAAGTAATTTCATTTTCCAAAGGATTAGCTTCCATTTTCTCTACAAACTGAGAGAAAGAGGCTCGACATGTGTTAAAAATTTTCTGATGTTTCATTGGGTTTTATTATTATTCATTAAAATGCAGTTGAAAAAAATCAGCCCTCACAGGAGTTTTTGGCAATTTTTGCAAATGAGTGCTCATCAAAGTGTGTGCATTCTGACCAACGCTCAGTTTCATCCATCCTGGTGTGATTACTGTCTAGAATGATGGCATTATACACTTGACTGCATGCTGTCAGACAAAAACCCTTTTTCAAATCAAAACAAGAATTCAAGGGAACATAATTATTTTTGGCTGTTTTGCATTTTAAAGCCCACATGAAAATATTATTTAGCAGGATTCGAGTTTTTCTTTGTTAAATGACTGTTAGTTGCAACATCCTTTGTAGTACTTTTGAGTTAGGGCTGAAATATATATAGATCACATAGAACATATTCCATTCTAGTAAGTAATACTATACCTCAGAGTGCTGATGGGATTGTTTGATAATTGAGCAGATGCAAATGATAGTGCCTTTCATAAGTGGCAGTAACTTAATAGATAAATGGGAAATAATACTTCTGTAAAACCCACCAAATTGCTAATATTAGGAGCAATAATAAAAGTTCATCTGACTATTAATTTGTTTACAGTTTAGATGCATCTGGTATGTTCTAGAGGAATATAAGCTTGAAATCGGTATAGCACTGCACAGAGATCCTAATGGGCATATGGCTAGTGTTATGTGTCTTCTGATGCACCTGTGAATCTTCTGCAAACCTTATGCTGAATTTTCTGCAAAGCTTTTCCATTTGAATCTTACTCTATTTTAGAAGCTGGGAAGAACCAGTTATCCTGAGCTCATACTTTTTGTCCTGTTGTATTCAATTCCAGATATTGTGCTATTTAGCATGGAGATGAAGTGGAGTCCTATAGTTTGAGTGATCCAGTGCTCAAGAGTGCTCAAGTGCTTCACTTGAGTTATGTCTATAACGCAATGCAGTTCAAGTACTGTAAAAAAGCTAAGGTGGTTTTCAGAAACACTGGAAATGCTATATAGATATGTGTTGAATCACAGAGAGAACTCTTCCGTGGAAGATTAATTTCTCTGCTGTTTGGTCTCTCAATTTCAGATGATAAAGCTGCTCAGCTCTGAATGTTTAATCAATAGACACTTCAGTATACATATCTTAGGGTACTCTAGACATTCTCAGCATTACCAATGTTCCTGATCGCTCCTGCTCCTTGTGTAGTTTTTCCAGCTTTTTTGATATTTTTGTATTGAATGTTGCAAGTTTAACAAAATTTGTTAGGGAAGGGTTTGTGACTTGCTGTAGATGGCGAGTAGATGCGTAGCACAGTTTTTTGTTATGTGATTACCTTTAATTTAGCTACTAGATTTGATGACTTGGGCAATCCCTTTTATTTCTGTGTCCCATATCAGGGATACCGAAGATTAAGCTGAAAACCCTAAGTATCAGACTATAATGTGAGTGACTATATCTGTATCACAGAACATGAGAATTCCATTCAATGCTGGGTACATCCTGTGTGCATCCCAGCTCCATGCCAGACACCCCATGCAGTAACTCTCCCCTTTACTCACCACCAAACAAACTAAAAAAGTTTTTCTGGTTCTTCTGACTGACAGTCTTTAGGAGAATTTATTTTGGTGACTGTATCAAAACTGGAATATAATTTTAGCTTATATCATACAATCAACTGAGTAGCCACACTAATAATTTTATTTCAGCATTGGCCTGAATCAGATCTGAAATACTATATTTTATTATTAAAAAAATACTCCTATTTCTACTGTCTTCTCCAGTAAAAAACAACTGAAATGTTTTAGTTTTGTGAAAAGAATTAAGAGACTGTATTAATACTTTAATACGTTTAACTGTGTTCCACTGGGACCTCTTTCTAATGAGAATTATATGTTTTCTGCATTTTTAATAAACTTCTCTATTAACTTTGGTACATTTGGAAAGCAGAAATCTTGGCATAGCTTGCTAAATTTTTGAAGTCAAAATATTTGTGACAATATTAAGCAATTTCTAAAATAAACCGATTTTGTACATAGTGAACAGATTTATTTGCTTTATTCAGTGTAATAAATGATTAAAAAATAGAAAAACATTGATTCCTAGTGAAGATAATCAGTGTTGCATTTTAAAAAAAATTCCTCCTATTCTATCTGAAGCTAAATAAAAGCCACTCCTTTATTTCCATTTTCTCTGCCTCTGTGTCTCTTTCTTATCTGCTAGTCCTGATGGCAATATGTAGCTTGCTGCCTAAAAGTTTTCTTCTCCTACTTTACAGAGATTTGTTTTTGTTCTTTTTATACCATTTTCTTTTTATGTCACCTCAAAAGAAAACTTGAAATATGCAAGTGATGTAGGATTTTGCTATATATCAAAATAGGGTGGGAAAGGTTTTCTATTGTCAATCTACAAGCATATAGAAGCAGCATATATTTAATAGTATCTAATAATAGAATAATTTGCTACTGCAACAGGATATCAAATTAGTCTTTTCCCTTTTTTTTTTCCTGATAGCATTAAAATACCTCAGTTTTGGAAGAACCCATATAAAAGAATATGTTCACACCCAGCTGCTTTATTAGAAAAAAAAAGGCCTTAAAAAAGGCCATTTGGTGTTTCGTGGCTCCAGAGCAGGATGTATTCTTTCTGTAGTATGGTATATCACTGTACATGGTTGTAACTGTTCTGGATGATGACATTAAAACTAGCTGATAGTAAGAATACTCTTTCCAGTCTAGCTCCAGCTCCAGTTCACTCCATGTCCTTTTTCTTTCAGAAATCATTCTTTCCATGATGGAAGATACATAATAAATAGTGCAGCACAATTAAACCATTTTCTTACCCATAGGACTAGGATTGATACTAAATTTTTATCCAAGAGCATTTCCATTACTTTTACGTCTATATATGTCTTACATTATGGTGAAAAGATATCAGAACTTTCTGTGAATATTGTGTAAGTAAATTTTGAAAAAAATACCTTTTTCTAATCAATTATTTAAGTTGTGTTTCAGAGTTTTTCTTATCCAAGCTGTTATAACTGCAAGAAGAATTTGCTAGTGATCAATTTAACAAAAGTGTCTTCTAATGGAATAGTGGCGTTTGCAGTAGGAAGTTGTTAGTGGTTAGGAGTTCCACCAGTAAGAATGACGGGACTTGTGTGGGTCTTTTAGTTAAATTCTTACCTGTATTCCAGTGTGATTTAATTGTGATTCTTTGTTATATTTTAAGAACTGTAAGTTACAGAAACTTGAAAAATTTCAAGCCATATTTTTCTCCACAAAACTTGGCAAAACCCCCCGTAGTTTTACTTAATTATAATCCCTCATTGTTTCTGCTGCACTGTGCTGGAATACTCCTTCTTGTCTAAATATACTGATTTGGCTCTATATCTAACAAATGGGCCAAAGCTGCGTGGTCTAAAAATTGAGATTTATTCTTTTGCTGTCAATAACAAACACAAATGGCATACCTCTTCAATATATACAAAGTTTTGTGCTAACTTTATCATTCCTTTATGTAGTTAACCTCAGCCCTGAGAAATTCCAACAGTCTATCCAAACTAGATATCTGTGATCTCTATAATCAATGTAGTAGGCTGTATTAGTGGGAAAACATAATGGGAAGAATTTTAAGAAATTTACAAAGCTAGCATATGGATCTTAGAGAACCTAAAACCAAAATAAGAGAAACCTGTGACAGTAGCAAAATTAAATATGCTGAAGTGTTGAGAAGGTTCTAAACATTCAGAGAAGTTATGTAAATCCTGCTTTGTCTGTCAGAAGGTAAGATTAATAATGTCTAAATATAATATATAATTTTATCTGAATTGCAGGACATAGAAAATAATGCAGGAATATTAATAAAAAGGGTAGAATTTTAGTATTTTTCAGATGAAAATGATATATACAAATGAAATATATAAAATATGGTGAAAAAGTTTTGGCACATTAATTCTAAAATGGAAAATTTGGAAATTAAAAAATGCTATCAAGGTTTTTGGGGGTTATTAGAAACTTTAATGCTGTAGTGCCAAAAATTAGCTGATTAAAAACTGGATTGTGTTATTCCAAAATTATCCACAGTATTTCCTTTATATTTCTCAAGTCATTTTGACACTATCAGGGCAACATAATGGTCTATATAACTGGTTCACTCTGGTACAGATGCTTTGGTATCTCTTTCAAATTGAACAGTAAAGCCCATAAAGATTCCCCGAATTCTGACTTTTTGTCAGTAGCGTATTCTATCTGCTGGACAAGTTCTTTGTGCCTAATGAATATAACTGTTACACGATACAACATGCAATATATATTAATAAGATCCTTCTTTCAGTGTAAATATATATTAAATACAAAAATGTAAATTTTCAGGGTGAGAGTTGAGCTTTCTAAATCTCTCTGAAGCTGCTTGAGAATGTAGACACTTTAAATAGGAATAACTGGATTGTGAAACATTTAAAAACATTTCTGTCTCTTTAGTTTTAAAATTTTTTAGTTGGCACTGTGACTTCAGTGTTCTGATAAAGAGCTTTATTAATTAATTGATACTTAGAAGAACTAAAAATATAGTTTTTTCCATTAATTGATTTTCACTGCAGCTGTAGATAGATGTATATTGGGAGGTTTATCTTCAAGACTGCTTAAATTATTTATTAACTGAGCTTCATCCCTGGGGTGTATGGCTATCATTGGCATTATTTAAATGATTTGAGAACACTTACTCTCACCACCTTTTGTGGTTTATTTTCTGAAATAATTTGACAATGTAGCCTAATTCAGTAATCATCTATTGCCTTTGTAATAGCAGAGTATTTTTTCTGCACAGCACACTTTGTTTATTTTCTTTGGTTTATAGGAGAAGCCTTATAAAATACCAAGACATGCATATGATCACATTCAGTGACCTCTCACTGATAAGTTAAATTGAAAAATAAGTACAGAAATCTCCAATATCTACCATTCTTTTTTGGGGTAATTTTTTTTTTTACAAGACCGTTAGGCATCCCAGTTTTTAGTTAATAGCTGAGATAACCAAAAATATTTTGGCACCTGTAACTATACCCTATGCTTTTCACTGAACTCCCAGAAATATGGTGCCTATATGTTGAGACAGGGCAAATATAGAAATCTTTGAAATATCTGTCGAAGATAAGTGCAATCATTTCACTACAAACCTTTTAAATATGGAAAAGTCAACAAAAAAGCCATTACACAAAAAAATAGGTAGATAGCAACTGTGTGGTATTGTTTTTGAATGCTCAATTAGATAGCAGCAGCTTGCAGAGGCAGTCTCAAAAGGTAACTCAGGAAATGGTGGAAATCACCCATCATCTCTCATTAGTACTTAATGAGAGATGTTTTTCCAGACAGTTGCCTGGTATTAAAAGGGTTATACAAGCTTGAAGCAGTCTGTTTGTGCAGGTGGGTGATTAGAGGAAATAAAAACTTGATAATAGTCATACCCAACTCTCTTGGATGATGCAGAAACAACTAAACAGACACCCTGCTGCCATTGGAATGCACTTCACTGGTAATTAATTCCAAATACAATCCTGAAATAGCTGCCACATCCAAGACTGGGCCAGTTATAGCTTTGAGTGCTTTCAACAAGACAGTTGCAGATATATATTTACAATTCTACTCAGAACAATGGTTATTCAGTTTTAAGTGTGTGGGAATCAAGCAAATTCAAAAGAGCAAATTCAGACGGTTGAGTCCAACCATTCTCCCTATGCATCCAGTGTAGCTACCTACTGGCTCTGTTATTCACTATTCCATCTGTTCTTTTGAAATGTCTCTGGTAATGTTTGTTCCTTGAAAGCCTGAAATACATGATTGTCCTTCTCTGAAGTTTGTAGATTTATTCCATATTGAATAGTCATGTAGGAGAGAAGATTCGCTGTAGGATTTAGTCAAGTTAAAACAATTTTAAAGCTGAATCCTATGCTATAGGAAATTACTTAGTCCTGTTTGAGACTACTCTGTAACATGAATGTATTTGTTATCTCCCTGATGAAATAGATTTTCTTAATTTTTTTTCTGAATTTCTGTATGAATTGCTTAATTTACGGTATGCTATTGCTGTTAATCTTTGCAGTGAGTCCCCTACTTACAGGGGACAACACATTTTTATCACACATGCTGTCCAAGATGTCTTACATATGGCATCTGTGAATAAAATCAGTGTGGTTCCTGCTATTTTGTGACCTGCTCTGCTCAGTTTTGGGTCTATGTTCGTTCTTTCCTATTTGATGACTTGAGCTCCTGCCTTGTAAATCTGCTCTTGCTGGAATCCAGCAGTCAGGAGTGATCCACAAAGAATGGACTGAGCCCAGGTGCTGTCCTCATACAAACACATACTTTCACTGAAGTCTGTGGGTCTGGTTTAGAATAATGGGTTGATTCTCCTTGCTCTGCCTTAGAAAGGGTTGTTAATGAGCCCTCTGCAAGATTCTGGGCATCAGTGGCTGAAAAACCATGCAGAATCAGATTTAGATGACTCTTCATGTGGGCCTACATCTCTCTCTCACTTGTAGATCAAGCTCAAAGATACCCTGAAGTGGAATCAGGGAAGTTTCTTGGTCTCCTCACATGAGGGTATCAGCATATCCCTGCTAAAGCATCCATATCTTTGATTAGCACAGGAATCAGAAATTGCTGGTTTATCTATCACTCCAGTGGGATTATAAGGGGCAATTCATTTTACATTCCAGCTATGAAGATTTTAAAAGGACTAGATGACCATAATGGTACCCACATGATGGGACATACATTAATGTGTTCATTTCTTAACCAGTCAATTACATTAGCCATTTTGGTGGCTCTATTCTCTGCAAGGAGATGTAAGTTCAGTCACTGCAGACTGATCCTTCAGGAATAGTACTATTTCCATAATACCTTCTTTTTTACTCTTCCAAGATTTCTATTTTTATTATAACTGATTTCTCTCCAGGACAGATGATTAGCATTGCCATGTTATTCTTAGAGCTTTTTGCCTTTTTGCCTTTGCCTCCCCATATTGATGTTAAGGGGACATGTAACATGTACAGACAAAGGCACTCCAACTTTTTTTTCTAAAGACAGATCCAAACCCATAGAAAATTGCCAGACTAGATAAGAGTTTTCTAATAGTCTAGCAAATTGAGTCTGCAATAATTGATCAAATTTAGGTCTGTCTTGTTACCACACTAAAAAGCATTTTAAGCCCAGATGGCACTGAGCTATCTGGACCTTTATGAATATTTTTGCATTATCCCTGATGCTGAGGTGTCCAAAACAGATGCAGGATTTTGACCTACCTTCAAGTAGTTTGAAGCATTGCATGAAATATTCCACACTGAGCAGAGCTTGAGGAAGCTATTACTAATAATAGGGTACCTTTGGATTTGTTGTCCATTTATATATGCAGGTGCATCTCTATATATTTTTGTGTATGTATGTTCATGCACATTCATTTTCCACCCTTGTCTTTTTTCTCTCCAAGATTTGCAGTGAACAAACCTATCCAGGCCCTGAGTTTGTGGTATAAATTTCTACAAGGTCATAATGACTAGGCTTTGTGCTTTAAGTATTTTGTTCATGCATAGTATTGTCTTTTCGGATGTTTTAGAATTTAGTATATGTATTTAAATACAGCATTAAGTGTATAGTGTATAATCTAGTTCTAGGTTATTACTGGTCCGTACCTCTAAAGTAAAATACATATTTCTTCCATTTTTTTTAGCAAATTGTAGATCTGAGAGTATAGTATTTAAGTGACTCCACAAATAGTTGGAATATGGAAATAAAATAGGTGGAGTATACATTTGCATTTTGGCTCAGAGCACTGGATGTGAATATGAAATAAATTGTCATTTGCAGTTGTTATTTATTTCTTCACTCACAGGCCAGCTTTGGAGCATATAAACCAGATTCCTTCTGGATCTTAAGCTCCATTTTAGGTGGGCGCCAAAAGCATAGGGTCCTTCTGGAAGCTAAATGTTGTGAGGAGCATGTATGGTGGGGGTGTTTGGTAGAACAAATAAGTTGCTAGACAGTGCTAAAAGTTCAAACCCACATATGTTCTAAATGGAGTGTCATGCAGACATGCAGATGAACTGCTTTTGATCTGCTGATCCATTGCCATTACACTAAGTTGTAGAAATAACTGGTGTAATAGCTAAAACAGACATAACTGTAAATTTTGATAAAGAAGCTAGCATGTTTCTGCAATGAAAGTAGAAAACTAGATTAACTGTGTGTTCCATTTTAAAGATTTATTTGTGAGGTGAAATCTAATTATAACTATGTTTCTGGAATATGGGCTGTGTCTGGCTTTTGATATTTTGCTTGGTAGGATGCAGTGTGTTCTAGTTGGTGTACTTAGTATTGCCTGATAGTTAATATTGTGGCATTGTATACATATAGTGCCTTTTCTTTGAGTACATTATGAGAAAAAAAAATCTCTTAGAAAAGTTTCAGTGAGCAGTTTGTCCTCACTGTACATAGACAGTGGGATGAAAATGTCAATGAAGCACTTGTTGAACTCTGGTGTTATGGTCCATTATTAATCCATGAGGGCATTTTTCTCTGTGCAGTGCTCCCTAAGAAAAAAGACATATGAAACTGACTACTGATGTCACACAGCACAGGAAAAGGCAAAATTCCCTGTGTATGGCTTTTTAAAAATCATCTCAGTTAAACAGTTGACATTTTTATGTTTTTGTCTGACATCTTAGAAGACAGCCCTAGAATAACACCTTAGTTTGCTCTTGCAATATACCAAAAGACCACATTCATATATTTTCCTTGTTCTAGTCTGTTTCCTTTGCTCTGAAATAAAGAAAATGGAGAATGTCAAGTCCTCAGGAAGCATTTTCAAAAATCAGAATAAACACCAATTACATAGACCTTGTGACAGCTTCTCATGTGTGATGGAGGAAGGAAGGAATATTGTTAGAGCACCCTGCAGTTCATTAGTTTCTAGCTGCTAGATGATTCCTGGAGCCTGATGTTATCTGACTTACACAGAAACATCTAGATTATTGCACCTTGAGCCAGGAACTAGAAGAGAATGACAGTTGTAAATACTTCCCTGTTGGCCCCACCTATAGCACCTATCAGAAATTCAGCATGAGAGCTAATCTTTCCTAGGTAGGTATTTCATAGTTTCTTAAGTTTCCAAGTTCTATTGGCCATGAAATACTTTTCTGAAACTGGCAGTGTTGCCATTATAGTTACCTGAAGGGGAAAAAAAGATTGCCTTAGTTTTGTCACCAGGGAAAATTTAAAAATGATTATATAATTTATATAATTCCAAAGAAAATGTATTCAAAGATACTCTTAATGAAACTGTAAGTACTGTATACATAAACAGGCCCTACAAATTGGTTGCAGGAGCTAATTTGATGGTGTTGTTTTCTCTCTGATGGAGCAGACCCAGGTAGTAAATCATTATTGGTTGCCTAATGGGAACATCCTACTGTGAAAATAAACAGCTGTCCACAATAAAGGAATTGTTTACAAGAAACCATTACATGTCAGACACTTAGTCCCTTGAGAAAGAAGGGAAGGCGTGAAATACTAAACAGTTGGATGTTTTTTCTGGGCTGTTTATTTAAAAAAAAAATAAAAATATATAGCTTCTTTTTTGCACAGTTTTGTTTTAGACTCTATAAACATGATCTTTTTTTTTTGTATTGCCACTTAATTTTGCTTGGAAAGGAAGACTATAACTACTCTTTTCTGAGATTGCTGCATATTGTGTATGTTGCTGAATTGGTTATGGTTGTAGTCATACATGGTAGCTGGAGAATTTTTTCTCAACTCTGTCTAGTGGGGCATGTAGCAGCCCTGTTCCCCCTTCCGATAAATTTTCCTTCCACGAATGTCACTCCCATTCGGTTCAATGCCACTCGTGAGGGACTGTATGAAGGGGCAAAACCTGGCCTTCAGCAAGCTACTACTGAACAGGGTCAACAAGAAGTTTTTCCTATGCAAAGACCAAAACCTTGCTCATATAACTTGACTCCTTACCCTCTTCTGCATATTTAAAGCCTGGTTAAACTGAGCTGAGGAGACTTTTGACAAGGCTTTGAAACAAAATAAACTGGTGGGCAGACAACTGCATTTGTTACCATCGGCACCAGTCTGCGTTTCTTATGATGTGTCCTTTGAGTGATCCATCCTTGAGATACTTCTGCATCTGCAAGACTGCCTGATTTCACTTGCAAGGCTTTCATGTGCTAAATAGCTCAAGGGCAGTTGAGCTAAGCACAGCCACACAGGCTCACAGGGAAATAGTGACAGAAAGGCAGGGACTGCTGAAGTATGGAGGAGTTTGTGTTCTTTATAGCTTTATCTGTTTGCCAGAGATGATCATTCTGTTTGTTTCTCACACCAGTGAGTAAATAAGTGTACTTAGCTGGATTCATGTGGAGCATCTCTCACTCTAGAATTCATTTTTTACCTTCCTGTATATGCCTGTATTCCCATATTTCTTGACAGTAGTATAGTCCCTTGTTTGGTGGCTCCCCAAACAGAGGGCAGCGATCTCTTAGAGCCCCTCTCTGATTCCTCAGTAAGGGAGGTTCATTGATGATTTTCTATCTGTCCATGGAGTGAAAGAAGATGCTATTTCATAGTCTGGAGCAAAAGACGCTAAGACTTTCAGCTCACTTAAGGTATTACTCATGTCTAGCCTTTGTCCTCACTGTGAGATTTTCAGAGTATGGTAAGGCTTTAGAAGTTTGTCTTGTCAAATCCTTCTTTGATGAACTGGGCTTTAAAATCACAGAATACTCATTTAGGCGGTGCACATGAACAATATTTTAAAGTTAGACACCAGGTCAGGCAGGAAAGAATATGAGAGACTTAGAGCTTTCTGAAATGCTACCAAAATTCTTCCATGTCAGTTATGTTATTGTGAGAATTCATTTTCAGTTCCTTTCTAAGGTTGTGTAAAAATTGTTTTCATACATTGTATTAACACACGTTTATTACTTTATGAAATAAATTACTTCTGATCCAAGGTTTCTGTGCACGCTTCTGATGATTCAGGAAGAACTCATCTGTGTGGTAAGACTGCACACCTTTGGGACTGAGAATTTCGATGAGATGCTTTTGAAAAAAGTTGGACTTTTTTGTTTCTCTGACAGGGAGTGTTCACTCTGCCAGGTAACACCTGAGGTTATCTACAGGATGTCTCCATTTTGGATGTCTACCAATCTGCCATCTGAATTTTTATTTATACTTTCATTAAGTGCTGTATCAGTATTGCTGAAACATTCCAGCCTGACATTTGTTTTAGAAGAATAAATTGTTAGACTGTATTTGATTAGAAACTTTGATTAGAAACCTCATGCAGTCAAATAGTGTTTCTGCAGGAAGAATTCCGCAGATTTCCTAGAATCACTCATGCTGTGAAAGTATCTGTAAATTGGAAAGGCCATCAAGTTTATATTCCTGAAACTATTCTCCTTTATCCTATATTTTCTCTGTTAATGTAACTGGGTATTTCCTTCCTTTCAATATCTCTGTTACCTTCCAAGAATTCTTTCTGGTTAGTAGCACTGAGAGAGAGAAGTTTCTGTCATGGCTTTTACAGAGGCATTTGTGACTTGTGCAGAGGGAGAAGATCATGTGTGTACCTGTAGAAGTTGGTCAGGAAAAAATTCTCCAGCTTGAGAGAGCTGCTTTTGCTTATTGATGTTTGGATTTTTCTGGAGTGGATTTGTCCACAGAGTGGAAGCACGTATTGGAGAACCACCACAATCACAAATAAACTTGCTTTCTTCTGTGAACCCTGCAGGCTGTCAGTTGAGGCCCACAGACATGAGATTTGACATCATTGTCTCCATGCAGTGCTTCAGGTGTAACAGCACATTTCGGAGCGTGCAGCACATTTTTGTAACTCACAAAGAAAGGTGCTCAGTAAATTCCCAGATACTGTAATAACCACCATAACAGTGCACTTTCCCCCAGAATCTGAACTAAAGCATTTCTTTACTGACACAATTCTAGAGCCTGAAGTAATGTGGTGGTTTTGGCCTCCTGCTAAGTCATTCCAGTGATTGGGTACTCTCACAGCTGAGAAGCTATTTCATAGTCATCTTTATCCTCTGATCTGATTTTCAGTAACTTTACATTGATCAAACAGCATTAAGAACATTTAGAGAAGGTAAGAATGATATTTTAAGTCCTTTTAATGGTCCTTCACTGTGCCATAAAATGGTAAGAGCAAAATATGTCCAAAGAGCAGTTTCCCATACACATGCAGGTGTGCAGGTATTTTTAAGCCAGCTGTAGGTTATATGGCTGAGATTCTGCTAGAAAGGAAGCTACTGCAGAGCAGAAATCTATGGAGGATGCAAATTTTACCTGAGAAACTGAGCATATTTTCATGTAATTAGTCCTTGCTGGTCAATTATGCTGATCACAATGTTAAGGAAAGTTGTCAATGACGGCTATTAGCATGTTCTAAGTTAGATATATGTATACGCATGGATGTGTGTAAGAGCTTGGTCATATGTCTTAGGATTTTTCAGGATGAGCTAGAAGTTGCATTATAAATCTCCCTTTCAAGTCACCCCTGTTACAGCAATAATATTTGGATTCACAGTCAGTAATTCAAGGTAATGAAAGTAAGATATTCGTGGCTGGTTTCCACCTCATTTTGTTTAGGTACTGAGAGAATGCCGTATCTTGTGTTAACATAGAATGAATGTATGGGCTGAAAAAATAAGTGTAGATATGCAATATGTTCCTTAACAAATATATTTAAACTATATTAGGTTTTGTAAGTTTAAATAGTGTTCTGAGTAAACTTCTGTTTTCAAAGTTCTTTTTTATTTTAAAATATACAAAGTATTCGTAATTTCACGTAGATGTTATTTTTATTCACAGATAATGCACCTCAGGTAGCAATTACCGCACCAGGATCTGGTAACCATAGAAACAGCTCTACAGGCCCAACACCTGACTGCTCTCCTCCATCACCAGACACTGCACTTAAAAACATAGTGAAAGTCATACGTCCTCAGGTAGGTGCTCACCATAAGCATCTTCTTATTTGTTATATCTCTCCCTTTAATAGCAGGCTGGGATGCACGTATTCTAAGAGGATGTTATGGCTTTACGCATTCGAGTAGGTCAAAGACGTAAACAGAGCACAAAATACTTTGTCTTCATAAGAATCAGTGTTAGTAGCAGAAGAAGATAAAATATTTTATGAATGAGCCCAAATGTACAGAGAGGTATCTGTACTTATTTCTTATAGCTCTAATGAATGAAGTCCTTATGCAGTATTTTGTATTTTTGCATACTATTACTTTCTTTCAAGGTTACGTTTTGATTTTATCAGTATTATTTCCGTATTACTTTTTCAGGTTTACTTTCTTCTTTCTGCATCTCCATTTGCATGAAGTTATAATGTTTCATACCTTTTTTATTTTACTTTCCTGTACCATATTGCTTATGAACTTCCATCCATCCTAACTATCCATATTTCTAATACTGTTTGGGAAACAAGGTGTATAATGGGTGGAAAACTTAAGTGCTCCATATAATTGTTTGATGAGTGCATCTCTTTAAAACCAAAACTTTGAAGTAAGTACATGTTAGAACTTGAATCAGTAATACAGAGTTAATCAGCATAGAGGAGTTTATTTTAGAATCGTGGGATCATGGGATAAGTCAGAAGAAACCTTGGGATGATCTATTTCCTTGTTTAAAAACCCATGACATTAGGTGTGCCAAAGCTAGCTCGGACAACTACATGCTGAATTGACTAATTGTGAAACTTTTTTAGTGTGAACCAAAAGAACTTCGTCTCCTGCTAATTTTTGGTTCAAGTGCAGCCATCTGTTCTTTATTGCTGAGTTGATCTCTGCAGCTGAGCCACTCTGATGCTATTGGATGCAGGCTGTATACCATCAGTGTGTCACTGGCACTTGTTTTACCTGAGGAGTAAGCTGACGGACACGTGATATTTTCCTAGAACTTGTATAGGCCAGGTTGTTTTGGTACCACACAAGTGACTGTGTCACAGTGTTGGAGGTGAATCTTCCTTTCAGTACTTATTGGAGCACACAGTTCAGAAGGCCTTGCAGAATTAAAGGTAGTTACTAGGTGCACTTGCCATTTCTGTCTAGGAGCCATTGGCTTCCTGTGGCTGACACTGTCACTGTACATCAATTCAGTTGACAGGCTGGTGCAGACCATCCTCTTCTGATACCACCATAGTTCAGGTTCCACAGGCTGGTTTAAATCTAGATTGCAGAGAGTCTAAAATTACAGTTTCTTCTATTTTTTTTAGAGTTGTTTCTCATTTTGCTTGTTTCTGTAGTGTCTCTGTCCCTCCCACCCTACACCAGTCTGTAGTACTGAAATGCCTCCTTCCCTCCAAGCTGTTTTTTATAGTAGGCGGCAAACAAACAGAAAGGTAATGAAATATTGTTGAAACAAGCTGTTGTGTGATAGCTTATTGAAAATAGCATTTAAAAAGCTGTTTCCATCATGATATTGCCAACAGATGGACCCAGAACACTTCATGGTGATGTTCTCCTGCTAGTTAACTGAATGGATTCTGCAGATTCTGGGGAGCTATTTTCAAATTTAAATTATTCCTTTTACTGACTCAGAGTGTTCTCATCGTTCTGCAGAACAAAAGCTAGCTCTGTGATATATATGGTCAGAACTTTACCACATTTCCTAAAATGTCTCTCACGTGGCCCTGCACATGGCATGCTCCCTGTACAGAAAACAGCAGCACACAGGCATTATGTATGTTGTAAGTCTATGTACTAATATATGACAAGTTGGATATACTGTAGCATTCAGATCCCATCATGCTTCTCCTTTTCTCATGTGTTTTATGCACATCCCCCAGTGTTCTTTATTTTCTTTATATTTTTTTTTTATCTATTCACCTTCCCCTAAGACCTCAACTCAAGAATTTGGACAAAGAAGTTGTAGGTATTTGCAATGTGCTGTTTGCTAACCATTAGTGTTCATTCTGCCTGCAAATTTAATTCCTTTATTCCATTCAATTACATGGCAAGCTCTTTGAAGGGTAGCACAATGGGATTCTATTCCTGAATGACCTCTCACCATTCATGTAAAACTAATGAATACTGTTACACAATGTATGCAAAATAATTAATTTTCTGTTGGCTGCCAGGGCCTCTTTGCATTTTTCTAGCAAAATAAATTGATTTCTAAGGGATCTAAACCAGGGATCATATAGATGTGCAAAACAGCTGTCACTTCTTTCCCTTTTTCATGTCTTGTTCATCCTGCTCGGAAAAGTGCCAGTAAAGGCAGAATGGGAAACTCTTCAGTAGCCAGCTTTGCATGAAGCAGGCTTTGGCAGCATGGATGGAACTTCCAGGGAAGTCTGGCCTTTCAACACATATAGTTGTTTTTATTTATAGCCTTACTTATCTTTCCTGTAGAGTTGTACATAAAATGGTTTGCCAGCAGTGAGGAGAAAGTGTTTCTATGCAACCAGGACAAGAGGATACAGTCTGAAGTGCATCAGGGGAAGTTTAGGCTCGGCATAAGGGGGAATTTCTTCACAGAAAGGGTGATTACACACTGGAATGGATGATACCTGGTGGAATATCATCCCTGGAGGTGTTTGAGTATTAAGTTCAGTGCCACAATGCCACCCACCTCTTCTACCCTCAGTCCTGAGGCTGGCATACTTAACGTACCTCAGGGATCTGTGTGCTCTTTTATCTCTGCACCTTAGCTATGGTTTGTACCTGTGATCAAGAATTTTGCAGATAAAGTTCTTCTTTTCAAATTTTCCCATGGTCAGTCTCTGAAAAAATGTTTTTTTTGAAAAGTTTCATATAGGCAGAAAAGAAGTAAACAGAATTTAGCTCAAGTCTGGAATTGCTTGATAATTTTTTTTCTGATGAGTCCAGATGAGACTTACTAAGTTTTTAACTCTGGAATTGCTAGTTAATGGAGACTTTGAGAAAGTAATGCACTTTCAAATTAAGGATATATGCTGCTGTGTACATTCACATGGGATCCAGAAGAAGATGGGGTAGGAGAACAAGTAGATATGTCCCCTTCCAGTTTTAACTTAGTTACATTAGTACATAGAGTAAAATATAACTTATTTTATCAGACTATAATTTTAGAAAGTGATAGTAAAATCGAGCTTGTTTTGTCACAGTTCCTGTAGCTCTCATGGATGAAGCCTGAACAAAACTAAACTGCTTGTGATGCTTCACGTATTTTTTATATTACTGACCCAATTTAATAAGCTTCTGCTTATTTATTTGTTCAGTTCCATTTGAAAAAAATAAACTATATCTGTAGAGGGAGAAAGAGCACCTTTTTTCCTACGAGGCTGTTTCTTTTGCCAGTATTATTTACTTGTGGGTCTTGTGGCAATCCCCATAAAACTGAATTCTGACTTCTCACCTTTAAATTTATTTATTAAATGTAGATGAGCATTTGCATGTTGTCTTCTTGTCTTTTTAAGATATGTTTTAAATGGCTTACTGTAGATACAGCTTTTGATGTCAAAATATGGATTATTTTAAGTTGACTTTGATTTTATCTATCATGAATTAGTATTTTCTCTATTTTATGTGAATAACCCAATTTCCTAACGGTGTTGTTTCAATGCTATTAAGAGGATTTGTGGTAGGAGGACAAGGGAACAAAAAATTTTAGTGTTTCTGACATGATAAAATTTCATAATCTTGTTCTTTTTGGTTTTATTGCAAAGATCTGCAATAATCTATTCATCATAAAATCTTTTTTTTCCTTATCAATATGGATGTGCTGTCTTTACAGGAATCATAATTTTTTCCCCTTTTATCTTTTTTTAACCTCTGTAAACAAAATTGCAATTCAATCTATGGCTCCTCATTCATCTGGCTAAGACATCTATGAATATAATGGCAGCTAATAGTTTAAACATTAGCAGGCAAAAGAAATTGTCTCCTTTTCTGCAAGTTCTAACAGAATCCTGCAGGACATGTCTAGCCTCTGACAGACCTATCCCACTTCTTTGGGCTGCCAGGGGTATGACTGTTTTTGCATGCACAGTGTGCCCATCAAACCTGTGTATATGTGGTTCATCAAGGCATAGGGAAAGACAGGGATCATGACATTCCACTCCCAATGTCAGCCTGCACATGAATGGCCAGACCATCTGTAGGAGGTGTGTGCTCCAGAGCCTCCCGAGCTGACTTAAAAAGTGATAATAATTTAAATTCAATGAAATTATTTATCATTCTTTTCGCTGGTAGGTGCAAGAATTACTTTGAACACAATCAAACAAAAATCGTCTTAGAGGAAACTCTGGAAAATCACAGTTCCAGAAAATAAATTTTCAGAACTAATGGTTCCATAAACAGGATTTTCAAGGGGATTAGTGTCACTATTTCCCCATGTTGAAACAATGAAACTATTTGTGCCTGGTTCCTCCCCTATACTAGCACCATGCTGTGGTTTCCTTAGCTGTTCACAAATGAAATGCACGCCTTGCCACAGTTGGCTTGGCACGTCCCTGTCTCTGCCAGCTTAGTGAAATCCCTGCTGGGGGTTGTTGCACCGGTACACAACACCATGAGAACTCTGTGTTGCATCTACTGAGCTTGTTTTGCAACACACACACAGAAAATCTGTTTTGTTACATTTTACCACAAAAAGGAGGGCTGCAGAATACTGTTATGCAGTAAATTCTCTCCACTCTCTGAATGAGATCACAGGACAGCGGGGGTGCAAGGACCTTCTTTCTCCTATGAGCTGCTGTCTGTGCTTAGCTCCACTTACAACATGCTCAGCCAGGCAGGGAATAACCAGGAAAATCACTATGAAGAAAGACTGTGCAGGGCCACGGTGCTTCCTGTTCAGCTGCACACTCCTGCTGCTGCTGTGTTTTGGTGCTGGACTTGTGCAGTGTCTGTGCTTAGCACAAGAGGCAGATAAGACTTAAAAAAACCCCAAACTTTACCGAGAGTTATGATTTTGTGGGGGATCATATCCAAGGTAAAATCCACTCCTGTGTACATGCTTTTATGAAGTTCTGGAAGGTGCTGAGCATTCCCCAAACCCTCTAAAATGAAAATGTATCCAACAGTCCACAGGTAGGTAGATTTAGTGCTCATCTTTGTGTGCCTGGTCTGGAGATTTTCCCTGGATGTCATAGTGTTTCCAAGGTTGCGTGTATCTGTTAGGGCTGCAAGCACATTAGGGTGGTTGTCAGCAGTCAGTGACCTTGATTCTAGATATGTAAATATATTTCAGATTATTCTCTCTGTGACAGGCAATGTCTGTACAAATCTACTGCACACAGTTTGATGTCTTCTCATTCTAATGATGTTGAGTAAAAAATAAAGCTCCTAAATAGCCCTTGAAAAAAGGGGAGCAAAGCAGAATAAGACGTGTTCTGTCAATGCCATTAAGATGTGGTTAGCAGTTCATCTATGCATGACTGAAAATAGGACACACATTATGAAATGATTTTATTCTGGAGTACTGAGTACCAAACACAAAAAAAGGTTATGGTTGGAATTGTCTCACAGGGATAATTCCTACACACACCTCTCCCCCAGCACACACCCCCCACACCCACCTGTTTTACCATAGCATTGATGTGTAACAGCTCCAGAGGAGAATATTTGAAAAAAAAAAGTTCCTTAGAGCATAATGGATACTCTGTGACTACTTAATAACAACATTAAACAAAATATTATTAGAGAGGTGCATTGTGAGAGATCTCCTTTGACAAGTAAATATAAAACGTAATTCTATTTATATATTTTAATTAGATCTAATAGGGAAACATAAACACATCTACCCAGTACATGGTACTAATAAAAACAGCAAACAGTGTGTCTTAGTGCATTTAATTACAGTTCAACAGGATACTAAAACACAAGTTTAAATTAAAGCAGAATAACACTCTATTGTGAAGAGTGTTCAGTTTTTAGAGTATCACTTGTGCATGCATGTATCTTTCTTGGTTGCAGCTGGTTACTTACCTGGAGAGATTTTCTAGGTTGCGATTCCTGATTCAATATAAACACAAATCATGCAGAAATATAGAGCATTTTTCCCATATGAACTTGTTCCCTGTAAGGAACAGGTGAAATACTGTTTTTAAAGGTAGTTCAGATACTGAAAGACACATCTATGCTAGTAAAATGAGCTTTAGCTCTGCAGAGTTGTCATCTACACTGTTGAATTATGGACACAGTCCCAGGTATAATTTTGGTAGTGTCAATTTTCTTTCTCCAAACGTATCCACTGTCAGGCCTGATTTGTGATTTGAATAGACCGAGCACCATTCCTGGCAGATAATTCTGCCTTGAAGACCCTTCTCTGACACCTAATGAAGTTTAATTGTAGGGGTGTGAACAAATCCATGCCAGCTGCCCTGCCCTAGTGCTTGGGCTAGTGTTTCCATAATGCTTGGAAACAGTAACACATTCAGAATTTGGAAGATTAAAGCCTTACCTGTAGTGTCTTGATGGGTTTCTTACATTATATTCTTAACATTTTCATTTGTTTTTGTAGTATTGGGGGGTTTTGAGCACCTTAGTTATGCAGTAACCCTTTATCATCATCTAATTGTGCACATTTTCACATGTACATGTTGTCTGTAGCTTCCAGCTTAGAAAAAAGAGCCATCACTTTGGCCCTTCAAAATTTATGATATAAAACTATCATGATACAAGCAATTTTCATATTCTGCAGGTGAAAAGGTGGATGTTACTGGCAGCTGGAAGCTGAGCTTCATTGAAGAAAATGGTCTTACATCCATTTTCCAACTGTTTCAGTGAAAATAACACTATTTTAATCTTTGAAAGATAGGAAATTTTTATGGCTGAGAAATGAAACATTCCTCTTATTTATCAAATTTATCTCTTGCTATTTGGATCTCATTTCAAGCAAATTTTTCCCAGGATAGTTATAACTGTGTATCTTCAAAATCTGGTCACATCTATCAAGGAGGGAAACTGCTCCAAAGGTGTTGCAGTTTTTGGCATTCAGGATTGCTGCTCCTCAGAACCCACAGCTGCAATATGGTTGCAACTAAAATAAAAGTAGAAGGCAAGAAAAATAGAAGCTGGAGGGAGATCAACTTTTTCCCTTACTTATTTCCTGTGTGATTTGTCTTCTGCCCATGGGTAGAAGGGGCAGCAACCCTCTGACCTTTAATGACATACTCCAGTGGAGGGCTTTAAGGCAGAGCCAGGATAATGTGCACAGAGGAGAGCAGAAAGCACTGTGTCTGTGTGGTACCCAGAGTCACTGGGCACAGCTTCTTGACCACAGGCTGCACAAAAGAGCTGAGGAGTGATCCAAGTATTCTGAGGGACCATGAGATTACTCTAAAGTAGTATGCACTTGCTGCTCATGCAGGATGCAAGCAGTGTCTTTCTCTAAATTAATAATCAATCAGAAATTGCTAGGACTTTGACACTATGATGTCATTAAAATTAATTTAGTTTCAGAATGCATTATGCTTATTGTATCATAAAGGATCTACAGTTAAAAAACAGTGAAAGCATTTATCTTTAATTTTTTTTTTTTTTTTTTTTTTTTTNNNNTTTTTTTTTTTTTTTTTTTTTAAGTCTTATGATCCTGCAAGCTCCCTGTTGTGGCTGCTAGGGATATATTAGGTGACAGCCACTGTGTATTTTCTGCTTTCTGCTCCTAAACTTAATTAAAATGCTGACAAGTAAAATCAAGGATGTCAAGAGGGGTGCTGAAACTGCCTATATTTTGTTTTTAATTGTTGTCATAGTATAATATAATTCAGCTTGTTCAACATGGTATTTTGAGGCTTGACAGAATAATTGATTCAGTAGTCTAGTAATAATTCAGTGTAGTCTTGCACTTCTAGGTGACATAGATAAATCAAACACAGATGCATTGTAATCTCCAGTTTTTGCAATTTCAAGGCTACTTGATCACCTTAGCTCAGATGCTATAAATCAAATAATTCTTGACAGCAGCACTGACTGATGAGAATGTTTCAGAACTGATGGTTTCTGCAAATCAAACTGGAGACAGGAGAAAACAAGGAAGCCTGTCCTGTCACAGGCTGTATTTTACTGAGAAAATTTTGAATGTTTTGGGCTTTTGTGTAAGTGTACATGAGCAAAAGGGACGAAGATAGAGATGGTATGCTGGAATGTCGAGGCAAAAGACAGAAACCATAAAAGTCATGTAAAAGTTGTATTTGAAAGGGAGGACAGAGGTTAAAATTGAATGCATTCAAGGATAATGAGAGGGATGTAGTGATTGTAGAGTCAGTGTGAGCTGGGACCACAGGGGAGTTTGTTTGAGACACCTTGATGACGAAACCACACAGAAAGCAGAAAAGCAAATTTTGGAACACCAGATAGTACTGGAATCAACTGGATACTGTGCAGGTCTTTTTAGAGTAATATAAGTGGCTTTGGAAGTAATGTAACAATAGATAGGAGAAAACAAGAGAATAGAGGTGCCCAGAGAAGTTGTGGATGCCCAGTCCCTGGAAGTGTTCAAGGTCAAATTGGATGGGGCTCTAAGCAACCTGGTCAAGTTGAAGATGTCCCAGCTTATTGCAGGGGATTTGGATCTAATGACCTTTAAAGGCTCCTTTCAACTCAAACCATTCTATGATTCTATGAAAGGGAAAATGAGTGTATAGAAATAGAACAAGATTTTAGAAGGAAGGAACCCAGAGAAAGGAAAATTTCTGAAGTAGGAGTGAGTTGTTCAGAGAATTGAAAGAGTTGAATTATCTGGGCAGGTATCAAAATGAGGGATTTAAGTGGCTACATAAGTACACTCACACAGTGTTAAATATGTGAGATGAGCCTGAGGGGAGGGGCTGCAGCCTCTTATTTTCTTAAATAAGTCTGTATTTTATGTGCTAACTAGAATTTGAGAATGTAGGTGCAGTTCTCTCTTCTATCATACATTTTCTGCATGATATATTGCAACTGAAACCAGTTTCTGCATTATATATGGCAGCTGGAATTTGTCAGGTTTTGCCAAAGGCAGAATTTCCTTAGGCTCATTGGTTCTCAGTGTTTTAACAAACCACACATCTGTCCCTTGGGAAAGCTCTGTACCCTTGTTCAGCATCTGTGAAATGGGGCAACTAGCTCTCCACAGTACTGAGTGTTGTGAGAATTTTTTTTTTTTTAAGACTATGATAGTGCCATGTACACAAATCCCAAAGGTAAAAGAAGGTGAAGTCAGACGCTTGTATTGCAGAGTATACATCAAAGCTGAAGAAATGTTTTGGTGTTGAATTGAGAAAGAAGCTTTGCCCTACTGCCTCTGCTAAATGTTGTAAGAAATATTTGAATGATCTCTTGTCTGCTCATACTGTTACATGCCAGTCATGGTAGCATTACAGAATTTGCATGCAAATTCCATTAATGGAGGGATTAAGTCCTTACTTATCTTTTAATAAAAAAGCAATTCAATATGTGTATTTTGATGCTTTTCCTGTTTTGCAGTTTCAAAGCGGTATCTTTCATTGATATATGTTCACGACAGACTGAACATGAAAATATTTTTATTAGACCTGATATAAAAGTTATTTAAATCTTATTATTGCAATATCTTTAAAGATTTGTACTGATATATTTTTTCTTATGCATTGAAAAGATCTATTCATTAGCCTGATTTGATATGCTATTTTACAATGGTGTAGGGTTTTCTAAGTTGGTATTATGACAGTTGAAATAACATTTGTGGAGAAATGCCTTAAAAGTAAATATCAGTCATTAAATAGATTTACATGTAACAAGTAGATTAAACACATGAATGTAACGAATAAAAATCTACTTAAGGACAATCTGCATGCTATGCAGCATGCTTATTGGGGTGAAGCTGTAAGTATGCCAGAATTTCACAAGGGTTATCTGAGCATGTCCAGACCTTTGGAGTACTACAAGGAAGGCATGTAATGACAAAGCTGGCTTCAAAGAATGAAAAAAGCATTATCTCTTTGGGACAGAGTTTTGTGTTTGCATATCACAACTATGAAATCTTGACCCCTGACTGAGTTATAGTGTTCAATATAGTAAATAATCTTAGCATTTTTCAGAAAGTAGCTCAGGAGTTCTTGTTCAATGTAGTTAAACAGTGGTTTTGGCAGGTGCAATCAGCAAACCAAGGTTACTGCCAGTAAGGCTGGAATTTGACATCAGATTCTAAGATAAGATTTTTAGAGTGTGTCTAGATGTGAGCTGGATGTGAGATTAAATCTTTGAATGAAACACCTTTGCTTTCGTTTCTGTATATAAGAATCTCTGTCTGATTTAGAGACCTAATCTCATCACGCTTAGGACAGATGCAGGATTCAATTCAGTTACCTAAAAGTAGGAATCTAGTATCATTTGAGGTGCTAAAGAGGTGTCTTTGAAATGCACGTGGAGACTGTCAAGAATTGTACAGGGCATATATCGGGGAGACCTGCACTCTTCTGAATGGCAGCTGGAGGCCAGGTGGGATGCCCTAAGGAATCTGCAGTGATGGTAGATACCTGCATTGAGGTGAATTGTTCTCTGAACTCTTGATGGTATCTTGATTTTATTGACTAGATCTCAACTGACTGCTCTGGGAGCTTAAATACCTAGGGTAGATGTAAATAGCTATGCTGGAAATTTGGTTGATGAAATTGGGAATGGAATTTAATCCTAACTGTAGAAAAAAGATTGATTTGTTTCTAGTGGGTTCTTTTTTGGTGCAAATAATGCTTTAGAGAGATAAAGGCAGAGAGATAGACTCAGCACAAACTGGTTTACTGAGTCTTTCATAACATATATTAATGGATGACTGGTGTACTTTAACAGCATAACATTTTACAGGACACAGCAAAAGTGCAAAAAATTCTCTAGTTTCTTATTTAGCTACAAAGGCTTAGATGCTGGATTCTTGACTAATTATGTAGAAAAATTATTGGCACACGTTGATTGATAGACCTTGTTAACTCCAAAAAGTATAGCAGCAGTGTAATGCTGTGGAGTACTAGAGGCTGAGAGAGGTTCTCTGCAGAAGCCTTAGATTGGAAAGACATATTAAACTGAGATATGTTTCTCTGAATCAGTAATAATAATGCCCAAGTCCAAAATAAGATAGTGAAAGGCCAAATGGTGTATCAGATGCTGCTATTCTGCCTCTAAGAAAGGGGCACACAGATGAAACAGTGGCTGGAAGCCTGACTAGACAAAGACCAGGGCAGTTGCCTTTGGAGCTGCTTTGGGAGACAAAGCTGAACCTTTCCAGCTGCCCATTTAGGCAGGAACAGTCTCAGCTTAAAAATAACCAAAGATACCGCATCTCATGTTAAGAGAAGTGTCCCCTTTTCAACACAGGAGTTCAAGTCCTGCAAATCTTCAAAAACACCATTGCCTGGGAAAGGGCCAGAAACTTACTTCTAAATGACCAGAGATCTTTTTCAGTTTTAGAAATAATTAGGTCATTCATGAATTTGATGGCTAGCAAAAGTGTGCCATTTAGATTTAATTAATACAGATGAATGTTTTTGGTCTGATCTGAGAGTTATTTTGGCTCAGATCCCAAACAATGACTTCCAACCACACTGTTTGATGTTGGAGTCTGTCCCTGTTCATTGAAAGCTCCCATGAAATTACTAAACCTAGGAGTCAGGCTTTCAAAGCAGAAACTGGTTTTAATTATTAAAGAAAGTAAGTCCGCTCAATAGACCATAGATGAGTTCCAGATGATTGTCCAAATTTCCCTTTTTTCTCAATTTTAAGATGACACAGTTAATTTACATGGTGCCTAACACAACTTTAAGAAATAATCAACATTATACTGACCTAATTCTACTGAATTTTTCTGTCAATATAAAGGGTGAATTTTAGTGAAAACAGCCTGGTTCGGTATTTATGACACAAGCATTGCAGAACTTGTAACCTAAAAATTAAATAGACCAAAAACAAATTTGAAAATTACTCCACTAGGATAGATTGTATTTTAACAGGTAGCTCTAAGTAAGGAGTGGTGAATACCTTCATGGTCCAAGGAAGATCTTATTGCTCCCGAAGGTAATAATTAGGTCTTGACACTAATAAGGAACAAATTCTTGACCCTTACAAATATTCTGACATATTAAGCCTGACATGCTAAAACAAGAAGAGATGAAGCATCTTTTACTCTCTTTTTTCTATTTTTGTTCAGGTTTGGTGTTCTAAGGCAGAATTTCCTGAGCTGTTTTTCTCTGTTGTGACATAAATATACAGACAGCTATAAACGTGGATGCAGGGCCTCCTTCATTTTGGAGACGTTTAATGTTTCAGGTCCTTGATCTTGAAGCAGCAAGGAGCATTGTGGGGTTAGGGTATTTTGGGTATGAAACCAAATGGGTGCTGCAACAGACTATTTATCATGGCATTGCAGACCAGCAGTGGTCTGTGGCTTAAAAGCCATATTGACCACTAAGGTTATGACTGTATAAGTAGTGCAGTGCAACGGGAACTAGTCCTTGTAGTAAAAAAGTTGTTGCTGACCTGATGAACACATTATATAGATTTAATTTCTACATCTGATGGTATAGATCCACCCAAAAGAAATGAGTTTCTCATGCTTCTAAACTGCTCTGCAATCCAAAGCACAACCATTAAGTGGGGTCTGCCCAGAGGTTTCCTTCGAAAGTAAATATTTGAAATAAAATAGTACTGAGGTTTTTAACTTTTCCATGAAAACTCATGCAGGAAGTTTGATTTTCATGTACGTTTTTCAAGCTGACACTTTTCCCTTAAGCTTCCACACATTTTATTCTTTGAATATTTGAGGCATATTCATAAATGGAATAAACAGCAGAGGGTGGATTTTGAGTGATGGACACTTGGTATTATTTAGTAAACTTCATTATACAGGCATCAGCATTCTAATTGTTTTGCAAGATGTACCCAGAAATGCAGCTGGGGAAGAGCTCCCTTTCTTATCAAAAGATGATTGAAAATATTATATGCAAGGAGAAAAAGGCCTATTTTATGTTGAATTAAATTGATTAGAATGAAGACATGGATTTTTTTTTCTAATAAAGATTAATCCAGATTTTAGAAGAAAATTATCTCTACACACCACAGCTTGTCACATGAAATGATTTTTACTACTATAACCTTTGAGCCAAATAAAAACAGTAAAAACAGAGAAGGATAGGTTTATTAAATGTCAAGTGATGAAAACTATATAAGAAGTCTGTATATTTCATGCCAAACTTCTATTTTTCTTGTAGCCAAAGCAACGTACATCCATAGTATCTTCTCTGGAATTTCACCGAATGAATCACAGCCACAATTATTTTGAAATCAACCCATCCATTGGCTGTGCAAGTTTTATTTCTACTCCTGCAATCAGTCCAGCTAATTATTCCTTTGGATCTCTGGAATACAGTCTTGAAGAGAAAGAACTTACAGGTATAGAAAAAAAAGCTTACTTTGTCTGTCAACAAAGCTTTACAAAACTTTAGGTCTTTGGGTTTAAGTTGGAATTGCTGTTGTCTTTGGTAGTAAAATACATTTATCATAAATACACAGAATTATTCCTGGTTTTTTTTTCTTGCTACTCTACAAAGAGTTCTGATATTTTATGAGCAGTATTATGAGACATAATTTTTTCCTGAATATTCTATTTGGAATAAAAAACCTTTTATTGCCTAGAACTTGCCTAGAATTTAGGTATTGTAGCTTTTGAAATTATGATGATTCATACATCTGCTTTCATCATTGTGTGGTCAATATGCTCCAATAAAAATTTTAAGTTGAAAAAATGTAATTAGAAATCATTATATAACCACCAGTAAAGATGAGGAAGGGAAGATTTCTAAGAAACCTGTGATTATTTCTGCAGTAGTAATGGGATTCATTAAAGTAAAACTTCAGTGTATTTGCTCTGATGATAAGAGTTGAATAGAGTGATAGTGTGATTGTAACGGGGAAGGTTTTATCTGTAAATAGAGATTTACATATGAAAATGCTTTAAAAAGGATTAAATATTTCCCTTTTCACAGATCAAAGCTTCAAGAATGGGAAATTGTCAGTAAACTAAGCATTTACCTTTGTCCCTTCAAATTCCATATAAAAGTTGCTTTATTTAGGCTAAATTTGTGGCAGAAGAGTATAGCATTTGGGAAAGCTGATGTATTGAAACAAATGTCTTTGATAGTTTATGGGATCTGCAGATCAAGTTTAAAAGGGTATTGTATTTAAAATATAAATAGGAGTAGATTACTGTAAAACAAAAAAATAATAAAAATGTTGAAATTCAGTGCAAACTAATCAATGGGTTTTTGTTGCACTGGTCTTGAAATGAGATGAATCCTCTTCATTCCTAGTTGGTAGAGTTTAAAAATTCTGAAAAGTATTGCTTTTAAATGATAAAAGAATAATTTCATTGCTAGATGAATAGAAAACTATAAGGTTAGGGAACTATTGTGAAATAAGAGTGAGAAATCCTATCTTCTTTGATGAAGAGAGAGTTAAAATGATCAGAGATTATTCATATTGTTTTTTTCGATTATAATATAAACAAAGATAATATGTGTCATTATCTTGGAAACTAAAGGAATGTGCTTATATCAAGGATATAGCAAATATTTTCAAACTTAACTGGAAACAATTTCAATGATATCTTTTATTCCTAGGTCTGGGGTCATTTGATTCTTTAATGTTTTGGGTGTTTTCTTTTGTTACTGGGTTTTTTCCTACTGTAAATTCTCTTCAGCAATCACAATTTCATTCTGTGTAGTTGAATGATACTAAATATTTCTTGATGTTTAAAAGCAAAGATAAGAAAACAGAAAGAACATTCAGTGACATTAGATAATTAACTTCTTCAGATTTCTTCTGTTGCACAGTTCTGTTAAAGTTCTTTATAGTATCTGGACTCGCTTGACTCTTATCTTCTTTGGTTAAATCTACAATGGAGTACACTCAGTATCTTCTAATTACTACATTTAATTTTGTCTGAGATTTGGACTATAAGGTCATGCTTCTTAGAATTTTATGCTCTAATTTGTGGATGATTTGATTTATGGATTGAGTGAAAGCTGAATTGCCTATCTCTGCCCAGAAAGCTAAGAAAAAATAACAGGCAAAATGACTGAAGTTCAGGGCATCTTCTACAAGCTTTTCAATAGTACATTTCACCACCGGTAAATCATTAATTTACCATTTGTAAATTAAATAATTACAGTAAAATTACAATTCCACCCTCCATTTTCAGCGAGTATCCTAGAATTATTTAAGTAATATACAAACTCACAAAATTAGCCTGATTGAAAAAAAGCCACATTTTATTTTGATAATTTAGTTAATTTTGACTCTTTACTGATAGATGATGTATGGTAACTCTGCAAGAGACAAGGAGTACTAATGTGGAAAGAGAATAACAAAATCTGGAAGGAACAGATCAAAATTCTCTCTTGGAAAAGCCTTTAAGGCTTGTCTCTTATCTAGAATGTTAAAAGCCAAACCTTGAGTAATAATGGTCAGCAAGGAACAGCAGAAACAGTGTTCTGTGTTCTCCTACAGCTTTTCTCTGCTTTAGCTGTTGTTTCACTGAAAGGTCTCTTGTTTCTTTTCAAGATCTACAGTGACAATGAGTACAACTCATCATATGACCTAAGTATAATCTTCTGAAAATTCATGGAAAATCTGCATCTTAAAATAATGGTTAGTTTAATACTAATTGAAGATTTGTATGCATTTGAGTGAAACAATTAAAATGGTTTTTACAGGATTTCTAAATCAGAAACTTCCATCTAAATAAGGCATTAGTATTTCCCTACTCAATTTCAGTGCTTTTTATGTTTTCTTCAGGAAATTTGCAATGATTCATTATAATTCAGATAAAAGTGAGAGATGAATACAACAAAATAATTATTCTGGTTCTAAAATCTTCATAATTCTACCTTTACCTCAGTAGTCTGCTACCAAAGAAGAATTAACCTTTTGTTGATAGTTCCTTTTTATGTTTGGGGATCACAGTTTTACTCTTGGTGTTTGCTAATTCCCTCCATCAGCTGATTTCAAACAGGGGTCCCAATTTTTAAGAAGTGTATTTTTATCAAAGAGAAAACCACTGAACTCTTCCACAGATATATTTCATATCTGAGACATATTGTCTGAATGGCAGTATATGTCAACATTTCTGATTAATTATCTGGAGAACAGGCCACATACAATGGTAAGTAGGTGCTCCAGCTTTGGCATCAGATAGCCTTTTAGGGGAAACAAACCAGGTATGTTGCTTGCATGGATGGCAGCAGATACCTTAATATCAGGTAGCCTGATGTAAGAATAAAGTTTCTGTCCTTTGTTTTGAACCTTAACTGGTGGAAGAACCTGCATCAAGTTGATGGCAACACATCTCTCATTTCAGAGTGTGTGGGGCAGACTGCGTGAATGCAGCTTTGGCCTGACCTGTTCTCAGGGCTTTGTCTGGTGCTAGATCATTGACATCAGAGAAGCGTTCTCAAATTCCAGGTGAATGGTCATGCTTTTATAGCATTGCATTTCACCTCCAGCTCTGGAGGCCAGTCATCCCAGTAATGTCAGCTACTACACACAGTAGTACAGTAAGTTACTGTACTAAAAGTGAGACCACTTCACTGCACAGGGAAGTCATTTCTGTGTGTAACTCTGTCCCGGCAAGATGCGTGTAATTTTCTTCATCATCTGAATACATGTTTAGTAGGTGTTCTGTAAGATAACACACATGAAAAATTAAATACCTGATAATCAGGTGATTGTTGTTTGTGAGATGTTCCTCATGCTACTTTGACCATGAACTAAGACCACAGATGTGCAAGATAATTCACTCCAGGAGAGGGCAGCCTGGGCTTTCAGGGAAATGTCTGTCTAACAGATGTTTCTGCCTATATCTCTCAAGTTCTCTTGAAACTGTAAATCTTAAAGATTGAAGGCAACAAAATTGTGGCCTTTTGGTAATATCAGCTTGGCACAATCAACACTTGCAGCTGGAACTGTCAGTCTGGATGATTTTCTTTTTCATTTTTTGCTTGATCAGTCCAAATAATGGATCTTGCTCTAACCCATATAAATTCATTATGTCTTCTTGTCCCGAGTATAATTGGGCCGTGAAATTAAAAAGACAGTTCTGCAGAGGTTCTTGTTCTGTTTCAGATGACAAAATAGGTCTGTACTCAGGTTCATGTATGCAGCAAAAATATCAGAAGATGTCTGAAAGTAATCTCATTACAATCTTTATTATAAGTCCATGAAAATCGGTACATTTTCAATAATTTCAGTATGCAATTCATTGTAAAAGAGGATACAGTTTTTCTCTCATCTTGTTGTGGTACTGAGAAGTGTTTACTGTGTTTATCTCTTAGTTAGAAAGGCTGTCTCCTCTGCAGAGGACCTTAATGTAGCTGTTACTGCTTTTATATGCCATTTTCTCTGACTGTGAGAGACATTTAATACATCTAAAAAGGATACATTTTTCCTTTAAAAGCTCAGAATGCATAATTCAATAATTTAATCTTTAATGTGTAGACTATAATTTTTTCTCTTTTACTTTTGAAAAAATTATATTTGTGTCACACCTTCGATTGCTTCTATAAGTGTCTTCAGATCTTTCTTTACAGTACATATCTGATGAAATTGTTCTGTCTCACAAGCCCTTTTTCAGAAGCAAAAGCAGCCCTAAAAGCTTGCAGTTTTGTCTTTTTCTTTTGAGAGAATCAAGAAATACAGCCTATTAGAATTAGAAACTTCTTTCAGAGATCAGGCCTAAAATTCTTGGCTATGTTGCATTCCTATATGCAGTCAGAATTTATTCTGGTGCAGGAATGTTTCTTTATGTGACAATAGCAAAGCTGTTTTTCAAAGTAGGTCACATATTTGTCAACATTACTTTCTCATTCAAGTATTTCATATATTAAGAGCTGATGTGAAAAGATCAAACTCTGATGTCTGTGTAGACTCTTCAAGCCTTGTTTCTTCAATTATAAACGGTTTTGGCATGACTAGGAGTGAAATACAAAATGAAAGGAATACAAAGAAGAAGAACGTAACTTTCATTGCCAGAGCATTTTTTGGGTGTGCTGTATTCAAGTTCATGGTACGCTGTCTTTGTTAACAAAATCTCACTAATTAACAAAAGAACACATGGTTTTCAAGTGACAGAAAAAGGGGGAAATATCGGCTTGTAATGAAATAAGAATAATCAACAAATTTTGGTAGATGAAGTATTCCCATCTCCTTTATCCAGACACCTGTACATCCAGTGGGGTGAAAAAACTGATATTACCAATCTGTACTCACTCATTGATTGAAAACTCTTTTCCAGATGAAACAGCTTTGAAGGTCAAATTCAGACCCTCTTTTCTCATCATCTTGATTACAATGCAAAAATTCTGCCAAGGCATTCTTCAAAACAGGTTAACATGAACCTTTTCATCTGCAAAGATTATCTGTTTTTCCCTATAACTTATAGCTACATTCAACTGAATGCAATTAGTAAGACATAGTAGAGCTATTCCAGGAGCTGCTACTGGGTATCCTACTCAGCAATGTCTCATGCAGTTTATTTTTTGTTCTAATTAACTTGTCCAGCAGATGTAGCATGTTGAGGTCTCCTTATGTTGCCCTTCTTTTTGCTGCTTCTAATTTCAGCCTTTGCACAGTTATCCAAGGCAAGACACGGTCTGTCCCACAGGGACAGAGAAATGTAGGGTTGATTAGTATTGTTCTCTTTGTTTGTCTTTGCACAGTCCAGTTTCAAAGCAACGTATTTCATGAAGCTCATTGTAGTTATATCTCAGTGTTACAAATACGTCAACACGTCCAAAAATCTAGTGGCAGAAAGGTCTTCTGAGGCAATACCTGGAAAGCTGTGGATAAAACCAATTCATGTTGTTGCAGTCAAAACCACTCTACCTTTTTCCAAGAAATTGGTTTGTGCTAGTGCTTGCATGAAACATTATGCCCCTAAATCTCATGCCACCTGAATTTAAAGGCAATCTCCTTGGAATTAACTATATGATTCCAACTTAAAGTTCATGACAGCCCTTTAGTAATGCCTCTGCAGTGTTGTCATTCAGTTTTTTCTCAGGATTAAGGGAATTATCCAGGCTAAACCCACTTAGTTGTTCATGTGAACCTGCTTTCCAAACATACAGTCTTACATGTCACTCACTATGTGGACATTCCGATGGCTAAAAAATGGTAACGTAATACGAAAATAAAACAATTTGTAGCAAGCATATTGAGGTAATAAAACTGCAGATGGGTCTCAAATCTCTGTTGTCAGATATAGCACTGTGTTAACCAAACAAGAAATGACATGCACAGCTTATCTCTTTTCAAATCAAATTCTGAACCATCTGACCACATGTGGAAAGGCATGTGTTGAGCCCCGTGCCTGCCTGTCTTTTATTCAAATGGCCATTCTTCACAGAATTCTCTCTTTTTACCCACATTATTTGCTTACTATGAATAAAGCCAGTTAGCTATTGTTGACAATACTGGGGGGGAAAAATCCCTTGTAATACTTAAGATATTTTTACTAATTTTGAAAGCCTGTATTCTTAGACCCCAGTCTGGCAAGGAGGAAGGTAGGAAATAGAGCAATGCTGTGATGATGCTGGAGATGAAAATTTTAGAGAGTGTCCTAAAAGTGGGGAAAATTTCCCTCAGTATCCTTAGGAACACTGTGTGTTACGCTGCTATCAGGTTCAGGAGTTAGCTATTTCTCTGAATCCTTTTTTGCCTCTGAAGGAAGCATAATGTAAAGGTTACTGCAATGTATTCATGTTTTTATACGTGCCTATTTGCACCTACTAAAATATTTTACACTTCATTTAGTTGCATACATCCCCTTCCTTGCGAGGTGTCAGCACAGATAAGTAAGTGCTTCATCACATCATAAAATGATTCCCTGAAGGAACAACAGATACTACCATATTAAGTCAATAAGGACTGTCTAAGGACCTTCTTTTGGGGAGCCTTCTTTTGAGGCTATGAGAGCAGTTGTTAGAAGCAATATAATTAAAATTATTATATATCTAAATTTAATGTCGTTTTTCTAGGTGTAATATGTATCCTAATGTGTAAGGTCAAAAGAAAAAATATTTTCTGTAATGTGTAATTTACAATTCTTAGCCATTTCTAGAAGCAGAGTAACTATAGACAATACTCATATTTATCTGATTGTCATCTTAGCTCTTTGCTTTGCTGTTTTTTTTTTGTTTTTTTTTTTAACTGAGCCAGAAGCAAAATAACTCCTTAACTTGTGTTTTTACCATTTGCAGAGACAGCAGAGACAGATTGTTTTATTCTTTAGGCTGTCACCATGCCTTGTATTGTTCCCTTATCTTTTCATTTAATGTTTTGTAAATAAGATTGACCAAGCTGTGGAGGGATGCTCTTGAAAACTTCATCACTTCATCAGCCAGAAGAATTGCCATTGCGAGATGAAGGCAATGAGCAAAGAGCACTAGGATGCCTCAGTCTTCAATTCCTCACAATATTGTTTGCTGTACAGTTTTCTTTCACCCTGTGAATGCACTTAAACTGATTGTAACATTATTTAGAATATTCTATCTTACATCTCAATCTATTTTTCTTTTCCTGTGTCATGTCCTCTTATTCATGTTTAATTGCTTTTCTGCTTTTTCTCCTTTGTATCTTTTAGAAAGCTTTCTGCTCACCAGCTGTATTTCCAAGCCCTATGTGAGATGATTAGAACTGATGGAAATGGCAAAAATGTGCTTGTATTTTTTTAAGAAAGCTTACTCCTCTGAGTATAATTAGTGATGTCCAGTTTTAAGAAAAACAAAAAGCTCTCTGTATAGCATACCAGCCAGTAACAAAAATAATTGTTTTCTCCTAAGGTAATTCTTAAATTAAAGACAATTTTTGTTTCTCTTTCTTGCACACAATTCACTAGATTTCTTTTTTTCTGTTCCTTGCTGTCCAATTGTAATATTAGTGTAGTTTGATGTAACAATCCTCTCTCTTTATGTTGTTCCAAGCTGTATAAAAAATGCGGGTGGGAAAAAAAAGCCTTCTTTACCTTTGGTGAATATCCAGAAAGTAGGGTAGAGTCAGTCTTCCTCATTAGCTAATTAATTACATATTTTATAAACAGCTCTAGCTGAACAACGTAAACATGACAAATATCAGAGTACATTGCTGATGGTAGTGTTCTTGTGGAAAATTAAACTTTGATGCCATTTAGTGAAAGATGAAAACTGAACACCAGTCTCCCTCATTCTGGAATAGCACTGTCATTTTTCCTAAAATGGATATGATGCTATGAGTTCCAGAATTTGGATTCCAGCCTTGAAAACCCTTTTTTTCAGCAGGATTTGGTCCATAAATCTGAGACAATTTCATGAATGGCTTCAGAATGACTGAGTAGATCTTAGTGTAAACCAAGATTAAATATTTGCATCTGGTTCTTGCTATATTGAATAACTTCTATATGGTGGCTAGTTCGATTTGTAATAAGGAATTTAAAATATAATGGCAGGTTTTAAAAAATTAAAAGTATTCCTTACTTTAAGGAGCATTTCTACCTTTTGGTAGAAATGATTGATTGATACACAAATTCAGTATATAATAAAACTGAAACTCTCAAAATTTCTTTGAAAATCCACAGAAACACTGTATGTTACACCTAATTTAGCACTTGATCATACAAGTTGTATATATGACTTTTCAGTTTGTATTTATACTTGTAATGTAGCTCTAACGGTAAAGTTGAATAAATAGAAAGCATTTTTTTTTCCATTTCTAGTTTTTACATAGTGAGAGATTAATTATATTCTTAGAGCTATGCAAAGGGTTCACTGGGAGCTTGGACTTATTCATTTGAAGAAGAAAAATGCACATGGCCATGTCTGGGGAAGATACACAGCTGTACTCTGAAAATAAGTCAGAACTGTCAGATACCCAAATGAATAAGTTCTCGTAAGTTTAGCAAAAACAGAAGGACAGAAAATAATAATGGTTGGTCTGAATAGGAGTAAAATTTTATCTACCCTGTGCCATATTTGACCAATTATGAATGCTGATGGGAAATGTGTAATTGCAAATCAGTGGCATAGTGACACCTCTTCAGAGTGTTACAGCCTTCGAGTATTATGTTTATGTATTTACAAGGATGAAAGTTTTGAAGACTTACTCTGTAGTGGCATTATATATGCTTTCTAAATATTTAAGTCATGCTGAAGTGCCCTCTTAAGAAAGAACTCTGGATCAAACTTGTACAGCTCACAAGGAACAACATTAATTGTCTCCTATGGGTTTGATTTTTAAAAAAAAAAAATTTAAGAATCGGTGCATCCATACGTATAGAATGGCAAGATTCTCTACAATTCTTCCTCCCAGAATTCATTCTGTCAACAGTAGAGGCAACACACACCAAGGAGTTTGTGTCTCACTTCTGATGATCAATGTAATATTATCTTCAGTCTCTCTTTAAAGTATCATGTAGACTGTGGCTTTGATAATGGGATCTGTGTTTCTGGTGCAAGTCAGGCTCTAAGAGGCTGTAGAAAGAATATGTTCTTGTTGAATTGTTTGCAAGATGTTTGCTTGTCAAGAAAGAAAAATCTCCATGCAAAACCTCAATCTATATGTGAGAATACAAAGACATGCAAAAAAAAAATATTTCACCATACCATTTTAGTACAATTTTAATTAAAAATCTAGTGTAGTTTAACTACATCTCTGGGACCTAGTATGCTTGCTTTTTAAAATTAAAATTTAAGTTTTTCTTCAAATATAATGCTACCTGAGCAGCTTTTAATTTATCAAATTATCAAGATATCATACACACACACACAGACACACAGACACAGACACACACACATGTATGTAGGCATGCTTGAGAGCTGTAATGTCACTTCTCTATGGTGACAAGTAACAGGACCTGAGGGAATAGCCTGAAGTTGTGTCAGGGGAGGGAGGTTTGGGTTGGGTATTAGAAAAAGGTTCTTCACCCAGAGGGTGTTTGGGCACTGGAACAGGCTCCCCAGGGAAGCGGTCACAGCACCAGCCTGGCAGAGCTCAGGGAGTGTTGGGACAATGCTCTCAGGCACAGGGTGTGACTCCTGGGGACAGTGCTGTGCAGGCCAGGAGTTGGACTCGATGACCCTTGTGGGTCCCTTCCAACCTAGCGTATTGTGTGACTCTGTGATGCTGCTAAGCTTAGCTTACATGAATTTTAATCAGGAGAAAGGTAGGTGTAGGTTTATTCAGTTTTAGTTTAGCAAGTACTATGGTTGAATTCAATATTTAATAGGAAAAATTCAATAACAAATGATTAAAGATTAATTTTTTATTTCTAATTTGGTATTTCCCAGAGTAGGACCATAAGGTTGTCACTGGGGACTTCTGTTTCTGATAAATAGGTTGAATTTTTGAAAAATCAATTTTTGCCTACGCAGCAGTCCTCTAAGTTGCTATTACTAAGGCGAAAACAAAAACCGAAAATCCTTCAAACGAATCCTGTGCATCATACAGATCCTTGCTGGATCTTAAAATATTGGCTTTGAAAGTCTAGTGGCACCTTAAAAATGATGGAAGAACAAATCATGTAAATCACGTAAAAGTAAGCAAAGGTATAGGGCTCACATTTGAGCCCACATTCCCACTTAATTTTAGCCAGAAGGAAGACACTTCAAGATTGCTCCAGGATGTGAACAAAAACACCATAAATAGGAACTGTGGAGAGATTTCCCAGCCAAACTAAAACACTAATGAAGATGCACCTGTAAGGCTTCAGTACAAATGAGCTCCTATTAACCATGAAAAAATTAGATGAATGAAAACAATGAGAAATGAGAGATTCTGAATGTTTCAGCTGTAGAAAAAGCTCTAATTGTCCCTTTTACCATGTCAAATATCAGAAAGCCTAACTATGAGATACAGGCTTTGTATAACCAAGCTTATTGTTTTGCTCTTCTTTTCTGGGAACAATTCCAGGAGTTAGATGTTAAAACCATAAATATTCAATTATTTGAATCACTTGCTGTCTATCCAAGCAATTAGTATAACCCCTACCTACATGCTAGCTAGCTCATATCCCTCAGATAAAGTGAGATGATACTCAAAATTGCCCTCCCCTCCCTCCTCCTCTGGAAAGGTATTCTATGTCATCTTCATAGGCAAGACAAAGGAGACACTGAAAAATAAAAAAATTGAGTAACAACATAAAAGAAGAAAAACAGTGCTGAAAATACAGGTACAGGGAAGACTGTTTTTCCCTGTATTACCAGGCATTTTTCACAAAGCTAAAAACAGACATTATTTCTCAGAGTAGCATGTACCACATGAACTGTTCTCCCTCAAGTTTTTTTTTGTGACTTAGGAGGTAGTTTTATATAATGACCACAGAATAACAAATATTAATCACCATTTTGTTTTTCATATTGTAGAATGATATATGGTCTTTTCATCTTTTCATTCCCTTTGTGAGTGATGTACTCCCCTTCAGAGCTTACCACACTCTAGTACAGGCAAAAAGCCCCTCGATGATGTAATGCCAAGCCAGTGGAGCTGACAGCCCATATCTGCCTACACGGGGTGTTGACACCTTGTCAGGGGAAGTTCTCCTTGCACAGTGTATCACTTAAGAGTTTCTGAGAGAATTCAGGCAGCTGCGCTTTGGTGGTTTAACAAGCAGCCGGCCCTCATCTGCTATATCTTCATGCTTTTACTCTCTGGCAAATGCTGAATTTATCTACTTCACAGTGAAGTAGAAATGGAGCACTGTTGGTTATCATCCATGTAGGAATGCTTGGAGTAAACTATTGATAAGGTACAACAAGAGCATTGATGCCCGAGTGATGTGTTGCCTTTTATCATATAGCTACACGTTGAAAATGATGGGGAAATGGAAATAACACTAATCTCAATTAAAGATAAGGTGAGCAGTACTGAGGTACTAAGTGCCTCATTTAATTTTGTCGAAAAGTTTTAGAACAGACCTATTTCAAATTCCAATCAAGTGTCATAATGTGTCTTAATGATTATTTCAGGAAATAATCACACATGATTATTTTAGGATTTCAGAAAATTCTGAACTGATATATTCCTTCTCTCAAGAACATTCTTCCACAGTAAAGCAGCAATTGAAACATCACCTATAGCAACAGTAGCCATGGGGAAACATTTTTTCTCAGTCAGGGAAAGCATACCACTATCACAAAATGAGTTACACACAGCATCGAAGCAAGAATATCTCATGATGGTGTTTACCTGGAATCTTGATGAAATAAGCACTCTTGATGCATATTTCAATATTTTAGATTTTTAAATTACACTCTTCGAGATTAATACTGTCATATATTTTGGTCTAAACTACTCTGACTCTTATTACTCCAAGGATGATATTGAGTTGCCTTAAATACATCAGCTACATAAATAATCAGCACAATTACTTTAGGAAGTGTCATATAGTTGTTGCCTTTCTTCACCTTTTGGGATTTAAATGATCATAGATTATTATGGCTTGAATAAGTTTTTAACTTCTCATTATAATTAGATGTCATATTGTGTTTTCCTTATGAGAGCTTTATTTCTTTTTATGGGAGCTCTATGCACTCTTCTCAGCACTTGGAAACCAAGCTTGGTTACTGGATATGCACTCTCCTCCTGTTTCATTTTTCTGCGTCACAACCAGTAAGGCTATTCACTCTTCCAAACCCCATATTCAGATACTGATACTGAGTTACAATCGTGTTGAACAAATAAAAAACCCACCCATCACTCTGTGTATAATTAAATTCTGCCTCAGCACCATAGACAGCAGATCTTGTACAATTAGCATCATATCTGTAAGCAAATTAAGCTTAAAGAATTAATTACTAATTACTGTCATTAAAGTAGTATTAGGAAAAAATATGCAATACAGTAAAAAGATATTTACTGTATTGCACAGCTTTCAGTTGTATTAGTCCTAAATCTGATAACCAAAAGGTAATGACAGCGATGATACAAAATAGAAGAAAAAAGTTTCTAAGCAAATAATTCTTCTTGTAAAAGAAATGTAATTCTTAGCCTTCCTTATACCTCTCATCCCCTGGAACCTTGAGAACTAAAAATAAACTGAACATATGGCAGTAGGTCCAGTTTTTCTCTTAAGTAAATGTCTATAATATGATTATGCTAAATTTGATGAGAAATTTAGAAGTATTTTGTATTCTGACTTAGAAATACTATCAAAACCATGAGAAAGAGGACACAAAAAATTTGACTAGATGGGTCAAAATCAGGAGAGAGAAGAGAAGGAGAAAACAATAGTCAGCAGTTTGATTGCTAATTCTTATCTATACTTTAAAATCATTCTTTCAAGTACCTGTTTTTTAATGGATATAGCAAACTGTTCTGCACCCTACCACTCATTCATTCATAATCTGAAGAATAAATTAGACTGTTTATAAAGGAGTTTTAATTACATGCTGTAGTTACATATGCTGTATTATTCTTTGAAGTCACTGTTTAGACCAAAATGTGCGAATGTATTTTGCAAAATGAAATGTTCTGCAAGATACCTATACTTAAAGGTATATATAACTATACCTATATAGTTATCTCTAAAAGGTGTCATAGAATATTTAACACTGACAATATATGCAATTTGGTAAGAAAATGTGTTTAAAATGCAGATTATCAGTTAAAATTCTCTATGGGCCTGATCCAAAGCTTATTGGTAATAGTGGAAATATTCTTACTCAGTTCAGCAGGTTTCAGATGGAATCAGACTCCAACACATTAAAAATTACTAGTGTTGAAGAGCTTTCTCTTTCTAAACACACTGGAGGCAAATACATTAGTTCAAAATCAGTGGGATATCATTTTGAACTAAATCTATAATTCTAAAGTAGAACATGTGCAGGATAGAACTGAACAGTGATTTAAAACAGATTTGAATTGGACTGGCACACTTAACTGACAAGACTTGGGATTATTCTGTGCTCTAAAAAGGCATTTAAATCTGCATGCTTCCTGTTTTTCTAAGGCTAGCAATCAATTTGGGGCATTTTAGCACAGTACATCACTTATTTCTGTTTCAGATTCTAAAAATTGCTTTGAAGTATATGCCAGAAGCAAAATTATTTCTGCCCATAGATGAAATAACTCATCCTCTGTGGCTTCCTCAGACATGAAGTCAATCTCTGCTCAGGAAAAGTATCATTTTTAATAATAGAATAATATGTAACTCCTAATTTTAAGTTGAACATTTCACATTCTAAGTTGAACATTTAGCTTTCAGATAACCCTATGGGCTAAATTGTGGCGCAGAGTCAAAAGTTTTTCTGATGGAGGTGCATCAAAGAAATCTGTCTCAGCTGGGCACAATCTGCTTTGGGAAATAAGAGAAAGAGGAGGGACTGTTGTCCACTGCATGTTGTGCCAATGATAAATTTAACTTGAAACCTATTGGACAAATGGTTATTAGAAAAGCATGGAGGTGTTAGAAAAATTGTTCTGTTTTTGTTATTTTTTTTACTTTTACTGTACAAATTTGCAAATTCATGCAAGATGATTTGAACCTGTTACCTCTTTACCTCTTTTCCTCACATGTGTAAGATGTAACATGCCAGAAGAAAAGAGGATTGGTTTATCTCTTCAGTCCTTACCATGGAGTTCAGGGAGATTTTCTGTCTGGTGTTTTTGGACAACTGTCTTGCTAGCTGGTGTAAGGTCTTGTGGCAGGCTTTCACACATCCACAGAAGATCAGGAGCAGTACACAGTCTGGCCCTGTGTAGATTCAGAGCAGTATATAAATAGAAAACCATAAAAAGAGATACCTAGTTCAGACCATCACAGCTATAGTCTCTACTACTATCTGATTTTCAGAACATTTTCTTACCAATTTTCCACATGACTCTGAACCCTTAAATATTGTAAATCATCACAATGAAGCCCTGTGTCATCATTTCTGTTTCTGTGGCATTCAGTACATTGTATCTACTTGTGTTAGTATGGTTTATAAGGAGATTTCATATAAAGTGAATGCAGGGCACATTATCACTAACGTTAGGATCTGTGAATCATCCTGGAAACAGTTCTAGACTTTTGAATGCTTAAATTGGATCTCTGAAGCTATTAATTTGCCACCATTCTGTTCACAACCTTCCCAGATCTAGTGCACATCCCACAATCCCTTCCTGTCCCGGTGTGGAGAGGACACATTTCCTTTTAAGGATCCATCATGGCAGCTTCTGTCGACATAAAACATTAGTGAATTTGGTTGATGATACAAAATTTAAAATTGAGAATAAGCATGTTAAATATGTAGAAATTAATGTGGCATTCTCTTCTGTGTGTCTGAATTTCTGTGAACAGTAAACAGAATCTACTGCTTTGGAATACCTTGCGTGGAGACATGTAATAGGCTGGAAGATGCTCATACAAAATTTGAAAGGTGTTTGCATCATTTAATGGTGTATGGTGTAGTGTTAAGGAAACAGAAGTTTATAGAGCATTCTCTTTTGATCCCATCTATTGGTCACTTTGAACCTCTTTCTGGACACAGAGATGCACAGTAAATATGAAAACTCTTTTGAAAAGTGTGGTTATCAATAGAAATTTACCTTTCCACTGAAGTATTTACCTAAGCTGCTTGAAGCTCAAAGCCTGAATAAGCAAAACTGATGCAATTTTTCCCAATTACGGTTCAAGTGTGATTCTGCATATTTTTATATAATTAGATAACATATTGGAATTATAGAATTGTGATAAAGAAAGGTTTGGTGAAAACTGTGCTGCCCTGGTATTTTGCAAAGAGTTACTGAAAATAAGTTAAGTGTGAAGCATTTCCCAGATGGTAAAAATTCACTCCAAGGAATTTAAATTGATACTCAAAATGTTGCTGTGTTCATGAAGCTCCTTTTGCATCTTTAAAAAGAAAATTGCAATGTACTCTAATCACTGACATTTGTACTGTAATTTATTATAGGGAAGATTAAATGAACTCAAAAATTGCAGGTGGAAATTTAATCTCACCCTATATTAAAAACTTGCAGCATAATATTCTCATCTTTCAAGTTTTGACCTGTTTTTGCTGTATTATCATGAAACTGAGCTTTCTTCAGGGAAATATCAGTAAAAAACCATGCCCTTATGAAACAGCTGTCAGTGTTAATTTAGTTACAGAGATATTTCTTTCAGTTTAAGCAAGATTTCTTATGATCTTTTGACGCAGTGCTGGTTTCTAAAAAATATTTTTAATCAAAGGATTCATCATTGTTTTTGAAATATTTGAGTCAGTTCATAATAGCAGTCTAATATAAACCTTTCTTCAAATTCCGTAACACTGAAATGTACCATTTGAAACTGTTTTGCTGTCTACACTACTTGACTTTTTTGTCCCAAATTTTGCATATAATTTTGTTATCCAATGTTTGATATGTGCTTAATGCAAACTGAATCAAGCAAGGCAAGTAATGCTGATTTAATTAAAGAACAGAAACATGCTGATTTAATTTGGCATTATTGGCATAATAATCAGGATTAATTCGTACAATAAATGGCACATTCTTTGCCGAATATAACTTATACTGAAAAAATAAAATGAAGTACTTCCTTAATTAAAATATCTATAACCTTAATGCAGAGATTGAATCTTGTAAGTTAAGCAAATACTTCTGTATGCTTCTACATAGTCATGTTTTTCGTAGAGTTTCCAACATACAAATTCAGTGTTTTATGAAAACAAACCAAGAACAAAAGGTCTTCAGTTATGGCTGGTATTAATTCTCTTCTTGCTCCTGCATCATTCGGAAGCTGATCACGGTTTATCTGATATAGGTCACATCCTTGTCTATCTAAACTGCGAGGTAAGAAAGTGTATTCTTTAATTTCTGTGGCAGGAAAAGATGTGGTGTTGGTCATAAGTCTGCTGAATAGCTGCCATTGTGTTCTTCAGAGGCAGCTGCCTGTTAGGGGTAGCTACAATGTGTTTCATGATGTTTGGATCAAAGCAGTTGGGGGACTGATTGTGCTTCTAGTTATTAATTTATTTCTGTGCAAGGAGAATTATTATTATTTTTCAAAGAGAATTATTGCATACATTTCTGTGTATACATAGTGTAGCATTGTGAAGGCAAACAATATAAGCCTTTCAGTTGGTGATATTGAGAAATGAAGGTGCTCTTTAATGACAATTGTTCTGGTTTGGTTTTCTTTTAAGGCTGGCAGTAAAATACTCGAGGAAAACCTGAAAAACTGAGAGATTGATCCAGTTCAGATTATAAAGCAGCCAAAGATGTGATTCTTAGAACAACCGTATTTTAAAATAAAACATAATACATAAGTATTAATTTAAATCTCTTAAAAGCTGGAGTATGGATCCTGACTTCTTGAATATTTATGTCAAATAAAGAGGAACTGCAAGGCTTATATCCAGCAGTAGAGGAATATGTCTTGACTGTAAGCTAATCTGTGACACAGCAATAGACCAATACTTGTTTTCTCTTCAAAGAGACACAAGCTCATGTCTACACTAAGTATAAAATATGAAATGCAGCCACTATTGTAGGTGACATATTATTGTTAGATTTCTTATTAGTAGAAATCATACATAAAAGTCAAGTATGTATGTTTAGCATGTAGCTGAGAAACTGGGTTAAATGCCAGCTCTTAGCATTTTACATTTAAACTGAGATAGGAAAAGAAGAACTGTGAGCAGCTGCAGCATCTACTTCAATATTTTCTTCATTGTTATGATTTAGCTTTTTCTTCTGTGTTTGATGTTTTGAAAATTACTTATTCTAAGACATAGTTGCCTGGCATTAATCGCTGTTGACCTAACAACTTTATCACTGATCCTCTGTTATTAGAGGGATCCCTTCTCCCTTTCTAAAATACAAGGAATGACAATGCATCTGCTATTTTCCTAATGTAATTCAATATGCTAAATACTGAGCTCTTGGCTATGTAACTTTGTCAACTCTTCAGTTGCTTGTATTGTCCTGGCTTAACATACCCTGACTATATTTCTTTTTGTGTCAAATGATATTCATTCAAAATTCAGAGTATCTGTGAAGACTAAGCTATGTAAAATACAGCTATAGAATGACTGCTAAAATTAGAGCTGGCTTTATTGTAAATATGTCTTCTAAAATACTGGGAGGGGAGGTAATATTAATGATATAGTTAATATTCTTTATTCTATTACTAATTTATATTTTAAAAGTTCAAGCATAGATTACCGGATTTTTTTTGGTGGGAGGTCACCCAAACTATATCAATAAAATGAAAGCTGGTACCAGGACTGTGCTATGACTACCTTAATTTGTTGCAATAGGACTAGTGTTTAGATTGCAGTGATTTTATAAAGCTCATGCTTTTGTTCAGTACATCAGATGGGTAATTCAACTCAGAAGAGCTTATCCTTTATTTCTTACTGACATAATACTTATTGTGACATTAATAAGAGAATGGCTTCCATAAACCTTGCATCAATATCACAGAAATTAGTCACAAATATTTTAATGCTTTATTTGTTATAAAGATGTTGCTGAATAACAGTGACTATTTTTTTTTTTCTGAAAAGCAAGTTTAAAATTCAGCTTTCTTAGTGATTCTATGCATTTGATGATTCAATGTGGTTTGGAAATAATATAAGTTGTTAGTATCAGTTCTTTTACAATTTTGTTGATGTAAAAGACACGTCAAATCTGGACTGTTTTTCTGGTCTTATGTAACACCACACTACTTTATAAACTGGATACCAATTCTGAATTAAGTGGATTTCCATTCAGTGAGATTACTTTTTCCATGTTTTGTTTCCTCGCAGTGGAGCTGGTTGCCTGAGCAACCGGTAAAATACCAAGACTGGGATGTGGCTGGTGCTTTCTTCCACACCTCTAACCTGAATGCAGTTAAGGCTGCACAAGCTCCCAGTGTCAGGTGCTGTAAGGAAAGCATTGTCCGTGACAATTTACTAAGTGAAAGGTGAATAATCTCTCCTGGACTCGCCAAAATCTGTGGTATTTTGTGTTGAGGGTTCTCCTAAGAAATATGAAGCTGGAGGTGATGCACTGGGTGAAATCAGAGAACTAAGGATGCATATCTGAGGACACGAGCCTCCATTGGCCTCTGTTCTTAGAGGGGGATTTACCAGAGAAAAAACTGAATCAGTGACACGTGGTGTGACCCATTGAGAGACACACATAAAACATGTAGCATAGGGATGTGCAGAAAATCCCAAACTCTTGTTAGAGCTTCACATTCTCTGCACACAGATCAAGTGGTGCCCAAAAGATAGGTAGCTTTGTGAAGCAGGGTTCCTGGGCACAGGTTATTTTCAGAAGTCCTGTTGACGGTTTTCACTCTTGAGCTCTTGTTAGATAAAAAGACACTCAACTCTCCTTCTCTTGGATTAAACAGAAAGAGAGTGGTAGGCCCAGTACTTCAAGAAAATTTATCAGTCTGATTTGCTCTACTGCAAATTGAAAATCTCAATACCTTTGTCTAATACACAGCAAAATTTAACCAGTCAATTATGTTGAAATATGTGAAAGATCAAAAATAACCATGATATGTTTCTTGAAAGTATTAGCTAGATTTAGTACTCTTGGATCAGATGCTGTAATATCAAAAACAGTAATTATATTATAGAAATATTTGGGGGGGTTGAGTTTATACAATGAGAAAAGGTGAAATTCTTACACTAACATTTCCTTTCCTGAGGCAGTAAGACAATATTTTAAGAACATGCTTATAAGCAGTGAAAGGAAAAATGAAACATTTTATTCCTTTTTTTACTCCTTTTAGTGGTGAAGAAAATAAAATGAGATTTTAGCATAAATTAATGGAGCATAACTTTCCTGCACATTTGGTTAAGGCATTCAGATGCTTTTAGCTCACTTGTTTAGTATAGAGTTCTGGTACCTGAAGGGAGAGATGATGAATTTGAAGGTTTTTCCTTGCTCATCTTCCACCATCACAATGATCTGTAGTGTAACAGTCCCCAGATTTTACATTTTTATATTTTGCAGTCTCCTAAACAATAAAACACAATGGCAGGGGCTCTCCACAATTTTTTTTTTACAAAGCCAGGCTGAGTGTGAACATTTAAAAAGCCATGTCACTGTTCAACATGTCGCTGGTACTAAATAACTGTGTAGAGAGTTAATTTGTTATTTAAAAGCTGCCCTTTTGCTAACGTATGTGGTGATTTTGCTTTTTGCTTGTATAAAATGTCCCTTCTTTGTGGGGGTGGTGGGAGTGGTGTGTCTTCTCTAACACTTGCAGCTAAACTGAAAATCCAGCCTTGTAGCTATTTTAGTATCAGGAGAAAACAGTCTGTAGAGAGACAGCAATCCATGTACCAGTTCCATACCCATGTGGCTTTGCTCACACTAATTAAGTGGAATTAAGTGGTCAGTTTGAATGAGTGAAGTTACCCATATGCATAATTAGATATAAACCTGGTCTATTTCTAGGAAAAAAAAAGGTCTAAATAAGGGTTTTTTTCTTGGAAAAAAAAAATTTTTTTCCACAATTTTTAAAAATACTATTAATTAACATAAGAAATGTCCAACCTGTTTAAGGAGCAATTGTCCAAGTATACAATTGACAGCAAAATTACTGCTCTTAGATTTTTATCATATTATTGGCCACTTCTGTATGCAGACTGGACCAATCTGTTTTACACTTGTGATTTCAATATGAATTCACTTCCTGCAGGGGAAAACACTGACTAGTCATTTGCATACCACACGAAAAAAAAGGTCTGTACTCAAATGTAAATAACAAAATTGGATATATGACTTTATTTAGTTTTCAGTATTTTTAAACTGAATAAAGTGCATTTAAACCATGTACAAACATGCATTCTAGTTCTGAACAGTTCCATTACACGATTTGCTTTCTAAAGACATTTGTGTCTTCACAGTCACAGAATCATTAAATGTGGGAAAGATCTCTAAGGTCATCGAGCGCAACCTTTGACTGAACACCACCGTGCCCAGAAAACCATTGTACTAAGTGCCATGTCCAGTCATTTCTTGAGGACCTCCAGGGATGGTCACTGCACCAGCTTCCTGGCACTTCCAGTGCTTTCACCCTTTCAGTGAAAAAATTCTTCCTGGTGTCTAATCTTCACAGCTGGCACAGCCAGAGGCCATTTCTTCTTGTCCTGTCTCTGAGTTCCTGGCTGGGGGAGAAGACGCCAGCCCCCACCTTTCTACAAACTCCTTGAGCACATGTTCCTGATAAGAAATATAGTCCTTAAATGTGTGCTGAGGCAGTACCATATATTCATTCACTTCAGGAGGCTTTGAAAATACCAAAGATACTGTCAATTTTTCACCATTTCATGTTTTCCCAGAAGCAGAATTATCACAAAATTATTATTTTTTAGTCATTCATGCTATCTGTGGGAAATGCGACACTCTGGAAATGAATATTATACTGAAAAGTGGCAGATGCTCAAACCATATGGATTAGTCAGGAACAGCTTCATGAATGTTAGGTATGGCAGAGGATCCTCTGGGTATTTTCACATAAAGAATTGTGTGGGCATAAAAGACCCAAGGACATCTAAAGTATTCTTGATCTCTTCTGCCAACTTACTGCAGTGCAACCTCTGGGGATTTTTTTGTGTGCTGTATGTCTTAAAAGATTTTGAGGAGCTGCTTGGGGACCTGTAGCTCATAGCATGTCTACAGATGTTCCCTGAACTCTTCCGACCAGTGTTCTCAGCCCCACTGCCTGTTCTTAGGAAGGACTAGATGCAATGACCCCATCCTGGGTGTGTGCAGCCTTTGGTGATGGTGTTCCTCCACGAGAGTCTCAGTCTGCTCTTGGAACTGAAGTGAATGGATGGTGGTTAACACAAATGACATTTTGGTACAACATAAGCATCTTCTCTGTGAAGTTTTAGCCACTATTGGAATAAGAAGAAATGAGTCTAGAGAACGCAGAAGAGAGAGACCTGGAAATAAAAAAGTGATCATTCTCTGGTAATATAAATATCTTTTTCTCTCCTCAATCCAATGGCAAATAGATGGTATTCAGTAAAGAAATAGATTGGAAGATAGTTGAATAATCTTTAACACTAATGATAGTACCAAAAGTGGACAAGTGTCTGGGTTTTAAACATGTATTTTTATTAATTATTTCTCATACCATCATACAGAGGTCAATATTGTCTCCATTTCATTATATTTCTGTGTTGTACAATGAATGTGTGATAACCCAGCAATTCAGGAAATAGAAACAAATAACCTATAGACCTATGTGAGGACCTCTTAGTCCTGAGAGAGCACACTAAACAGACAAAATTATGTTGACATAGAAGGCTGTATCTTGCACCCGGGCTTCTATTTTTGCATTGCATTATATTCAGAGTTAGATAAGGCATTTTCCACAGCTGTGCAACATTGCTTATCGGTGTCCTTTCCTTGGTAGGGAAATTAGATAAGAAGCATAAGAAAGCACAGGGATTGAGTCAGCTTCTGGAAAGATGAAATGTGTAGGAGAGGAGAAGGCAGATGATTTGGTTTGGGGTCGTAACTTGTAGCAATGAGGAAAAACTGCATGGCACGGGGTTGACACCCTCTTTTGGAGGCTGGAGCTGTATAGTGGGAAGATTAAGAATGGTGTTTTAAATGGAAGTTTCATAGCTGGATTGATAGAGTTTCAACTCTCATATTTTCTAAGGTTAATTCTCACAACAGAGGCCAGTATAAAATCTCAAGAGATGTTACTTTTCATATGGAATTAAATTCTGTAGGTTACTCAGATGACCTTAAATCATATCAGGCTCTAGGCAGTAAGCTCAGTGACTGCTTAGTTACCTAAATAGTTTCTTGAAAATGTCTATTTTCAAACTGTATTGCTTTGTTTTTTAGAAAACTCTGCGGTCAGTGGTCATCTCTGTCATAGTTAGTGAGCCAGCCACAGCTTCTGAAATAAGGTTATATTTGAAGAGATTATTTGGAGACTTTTGGGAGGATTTTCTTGCCAGTATTAAAGAATATGAATGCAGTTTTTATTACCCAAAAAGAAATGGTAATAATAGAAGTCTAAAAGCTAGATGGGCTGCTGTGGGAAAGTTCATAAAAGGCAAGGTATTTAATTGAACCTGGAATTCATGACATTGCAGACTCCTGATGCAGTTTTTCTCCTTACTTTTCTATGTAGAGTTGCACAGTAAATAAATGTTTTAAGTGAACACCATATTTCTAGCTCCCCTTCCAATATAAAATGATTTTCAAAGGCCCTAGAGACCCTGTTTGTCTTAAACAGAGCAAAATACTAAATTGTCTGACATACCACTCCTCTCAGTGAGAATACTGGGTACCATCTGCCTCTGATTTAAACTCATTGTATCATACTGTGTGAAAAATCATGTTTTGCAAAATAATGTTTAATCATTCAAATCTTTTAAATATTTTAAATTCATGCTGTTGGAGTTAAATGATAACCATTTTCTTTTGAAGTATGTATGTCTAGGAGTAACACATCATTATTATAGCCAGAGGGCTTTATAAAACATCCTCCAATTTTTCAATTTATTATATATATAATGACACTATGTATACTCTGTAGTTAAATTTGTTTTCACATACATTCAGTTCCTTTCATATTAAAAAAGATTCCTACAAACATTAGAGAAGTATAAAACCACAATATAAGTATTTATAAAGGACTTGTGAAAAATTCAGGGTTTATGGCGAAGTCTGGCAAACATCTTAAAAGATGATGATAATACTTAGCTTTCCTATAGTGCTGTTTTCCTTAGCAGGTCTCAAAGCTCTTTAGAAGGATTGATGTTATTGCAGCTGAGGAAATTCAGGCAAACTAATATTAAATGGATTTTCGAAATTCACCTGGTAAACAACTGAAAATGCTAGGAGTAGCTCCTGAGTCACAATACAGCAGATTTTTCTTTGGACTACTGTGTTTTCTTCTTCATTCTTTTCTGCTTTAATTAGAAAGTCTTCTATTAAGAAAAATAGTTGCTTTTAATGATTTGTAACATTGTTCTTGGGGACAATTAAAAATAAAGAGGTTGGTATATTTTAAGATACCAGTGCATGGTAGACAAATTGAGTCAAGCCTAATTCCCTTAGTCTTTCTTGGCAGCCCTGGTATTGTACTTAAAGTGTTGAGAATATTTCTGCAAAACAGATGATTGGGCCATCTTTAAACTGCCTCTAGCTTGAGAACTGGTATTAAAATGCAGCATAACATGGGCTAATTTGCTCAGGGTTTGAGCAAGCTTCACAGCCTATTCAATGCACCGTAATGATATTGCAAGGTTTCTGTAACCAAATAGGGGTTTTTTAAAGCTCTCTTGCTCTTTACAAAACACTGTAGCTATTGTCAGTGCAGCGTGGTCACATCTCATGTCTCTTTAAGGAGTTCTGGTGTTTTTTCCTTCCTGCTGACCTTACCTATTCCTTCACCACCTTGTTGTGATTCAGCTGCAATGTTAAATTCTGATTAGAGAACTTGATGGAAGCAAAGGTATTTAAGTTACATGAAAGTGATTTCTGTGGATTTTCTGTAGGCCATTAAACAATACAGTTCTGAAGTATTCATTTTGCAGAGTTTGTTTCTAGTGTACGCTTGCATTAATGCTTAGAGGGGAGGGGTATTTGACAGAATTTCAATGCATACTCTTATTTTCTTCAAATTAGTTTTAACTTCTTAATTTTTTTTTTTCTGGAAGCTAGAGCATCTTTCAGACCAGAAGCAAATTTGTCATTAAACCAGATAATGAATACATTTGCTGTGTTTCATACATAAAGTCTATTTATTCTCTTTTGTATCTAGAAGGAGTTGTGTAGAACCTTATGTCCCCTTAGTAGAAGGGAAACTACCACATCAGGTAGTTTGGATACCACAATTTATATTTGGAAAGGGCAATTTCCTAATGTAATACTCTCAGTGAACATCTGGTACACAGTAAATTTTATATCATCACAGCTGTCCTCAGTGATTTTTATGACTCAGCCTGAGTTTGATACTAAGACTAGAAGCTTAAATTATGTTCAATTTTTGTTCCTTCATACTTCAAAAAAAATTTACTTCAGAAATAAATGAAAAATATCTTAATCTCCTGATTTATGTGATTCTTGACAGTCTGTAAAATCCTAATAAATACTTGAGCTCTTTCAAGAAAATCAATTCCTCTCCAGTGGCTTATATAAAAATCAAGTTTCTTTCTATATATGTAAAATCTTTATTCTAGTTTTGATTTAGTAGGTTTTGAATGTTCTGCTGTGAAAAAAAAAGTCAACACAAAATGGCTTCATACTGGTGAATGTAGTTGAATCAGTATTATTATTCAGCTAGTCTGTGTCACATGTGCAAAGACATCTTCCAAAAAAGCAGTATTGCATTCCCACATTCTCAAGAAAAAACAGTTGTTACCTTGAAAACTACTTTTTAGTTAAGAGAGTGGAAATCTGCCTTGATGGCAGATTTATGAGAAAAAAAATTTGCCATGTTCTTAGTGACAGATCTGCAGTATTCCCATTGAAATTGTGGGAAGGGAATTTCTTCCGTAAGAAGATAGAAAGCTTCGGGGTGGAGACAGGATTATGAGCAGCAAATTCTTGGAGGCCACTGGAGATGTAGCAATGTGGCCGATGACGCGGCCAGCTGTGTCACTGGAGTGGGATGTGAGAGATGATCTACTACATCTAAAAAATTATTCTGGATGTCTCTAGGATCACAGCTGTCAATTAAGTGCTCCTGATGCTGTTGAGAGTGCCCCAGTGAAGGCTCTGTGTGCCATCCTAATGTTAGTATGATTTAGTGGTGTTGAGGGTGTGTAAGGGATGAGAGTCACACTTAGCACTCGGTTATGGGTAATGCTTCCAAATCAATCCTAGTGTTTATACATGAAATGGAGAAAGAAGTCTGTCTCATTCACACATTTAATTTAAGAGTATGTGGGAGCGTAATTGTATTAACTGGCTTTGAAGTTGTCGAGGAAGCAGAACAATAACAATCTCATGCATAACACTTCCAAACTTTTCTTGTGCTCTATCACCAACATGGGATCTGCATATTAGCAGCGTTTCTGTTTTCTGAAGAATGCAGTTGATAGGGTGCATAATTTCCTAGCTCATCAAATAACCTTTTTGTCAAAAGGCTGAAAGGTATAGTGAATAGGCTGAAAATCATCCTAAGATTTTGTAATATTCCTTTAAGTGATAGAACCCAATGACTTCTTTAGTTGCTTAATCTATTTCCTTTTTTCCCTCCATCTCAATCTGTTTCTTAGGTGTACAATCTCCATAAATATGTTTGTAATCTCATGAGGATTTAGAATGAAACTTTACATTTTTAGCTGAGGGTTCTTCTCTCTGTAACATTAGCAGATGGAAAAGTACATTCTCTGTGTGTGTATTGGTATCTTCCAATTTACAATACCTGTGATGGCAAAAACAAGTCTGTGTAGTAATGGTCATGTGTGTTTGGGATTTTTAATTTCTGTTTTATTTTGTCCAGTATAGGGCAACTCTTCACAAGAAAGGCATGGGTTCATGAAACAGGCTAAAAATACTTTTGGTATTCTGTTCCTTCTCTTTGATGCCTTCTGTCTTCTTTTCACTTGTTTGGTTGAACTTTGCCTCTCTGCCCTTAGTTTTTCAGACATTGTTGGAATTGTCCCAAAGTGGTGACTTCTCCTTGTGTTAGTCCAGGAGTCAGGTATGATCTTGGTACCTACTTCCAGCTATGCCAGAAGCTTGGCTTCCAGCTTTGAGCTTTGTACTCTTTAATTGGGTTTGGGATGTAGTTTCTTTGTTTTCAAATGGTTCTGGAAAATTACAGTGACTGAAGAAAACACTTGGGACACCAGACTTTTATCTGAGGCCCAGGAATACACTAATCCTCCTTCAGGAGTCAAAACATGCGCCATATATAAGACTGCGCACCAAAGAAATAAGTATATAAAAACTGAGAAGGTGTCTGATGACTTTGAAAAAATTCTGCCTTCATGACTGAAGCCTTGATTTTAGCAATAGCCTTGATTTTACAACCTGGTTTACAACTCAGAACAGCGTGGCTGATCTTCCCACATGGCATAGCTGAAAGGATTGCTGAGTGAATATGGAATATGCTAAGAAAGTCACTGTTGGCACAGCTAAACATGTGAGGAAGCTTTCATTAAAAAGAAAGACATCTGTCAAAATTAGGTTATCAAAAAATCCCCATCTAAAATGAATAACTAAAAGGTATTTTGGGTCATTCTATTTCTTTTAATTGTGTCAACATATTGTTTTTCAAAGGTACTTCAACTACTGTAAATTTCTTTTTGATTTTGCCATGTTTTCCCATGATTGTCATGATTGTGATGTGATACTGAGAAAATTATTATGACTTAGTCCAGAAACTGTCAATGAGAAATCTATAGGTTTAATCAAAGTAGAAAAATAAAATGTAATACAGAAAATAATGTCGTTGTTATTTGTGTAAGAAAAGTTGCATTTAAATATGATTGACTTCAGGCAAGATTCACAGTAAAAATAAAAGCTCCCTGCAATTCTCTTCATATATAAATGGCAACTAAGCAGTGTCCACTCAATAAATACTTGAAAACCTCAGCTTGTACCTGGGCAGTAATTTAGAGTTGCTGTGGCTGTGATAATATAGGCAAGGAACATAGCAGAAATGAGACAGAGAGGTCTTATTTCAGTATTTTGATCAAAGGAGTTTCTTGACAGGAAAGACAGATGTAGAAAGAAGACTGAAAACACTTGTCGAATAGTGCTGCTCTGGTAAGAGTTCCCTGGAACTATTAATATATATATATATAACCATATAGAACTATTAATATGTATATCTCTATATCTAAAATTAATATTCCCCCTTGACTTCTGCTTCTGTGTTTTCCCACTCTCATTTTCTTGCTTACTCTTCTAGAATATTTTTTATTTTTCTGGTATTGTAGCTCTTCTGTTAAGTTTTCTCTTTTTTTTCTTGGTTAGTTTATTTTTTATTTATCTTCAAGCAGCCTTTTTGTATATTCCATATATGAATTCAATGTGAAATAGAAATAAAGTGAATTTGTAGGAGCTTTGCCTTCTAAAAATATTTCAACAAGCACTAATTTGTGAAAGAAATATCCCATGATTAAAACTGAAATCTGATTTACATATTTAGTGTCTCAGTGTCAGATGTATTCAGGTAGATGAACCTCGTTATTCTATGCTCTTATGTGCAGGGCAAATGGAAATGGCACTTTCTGACCCTAAGTTTATGATTTTGTGTTACCAACTGCTGTGTGTTTTTCTAAAAGATATTATACCACACCTATCAGCTTCTGAAGAAGACAGGCCAGAACTGCCTTAAGCTCTGGTCCACTTTAATCAGCAGGGAACTTTTGTCTGATGCCTAACTTAAAATGTATAGAACAGTTTGGGTAGGAAGGCACCTTTAAAGGTCATCCAGTTGGACACCTGTGCAATGTGCTGGGACATCTTCTGGTAGACCAGGTGAAAACCCCATCCAGACTGGCCTCAAATGTTTTCTAGCAATGAGGCATCCACTGCCTCTCTGGGAAACCTGTTCTAGTGTTTCACCACCCCCATTGTAAAAAACTATATCTAGTCTGAATATTCCTTCTTTTAGTTGAAAGCCAATACCCCCTGACCTATTGCTACAGGTTGTACTAAAAATTCTGTCCTCATCTTTCTTCTAATCCCTGTTTAATTATTGAAAGGCCACAAAAATGTCTTCANTGAAAACCCCATCCAGACTGGCCTCAAATGTTTTCTAGCAATGAGGCATCCACTGCCTCTCTGGGAAACCTGTTCTAGTGTTTCACCACCCCCATTGTAAAAAACTATATCTAGTCTGAATATTCCTTCTTTTAGTTGAAAGCCAATACCCCCTGACCTATTGCTACAGGTTGTACTAAAAATTCTGTCCTCATCTTTCTTCTAATCCCTGTTTAATTATTGAAAGGCCACAAAAATGTCTTCACTCAGTCTTCTCCAGGCTGAACAACCCCAACTCTCTCAGACTGTCTTCATGGGAGAGGCGGTCCATCTCTGATAGTTTTTGTGGCCTTCCTCTGCACCCCCCCANCAATACCCCCTGACCTATTGCTACAGGTTGTACTAAAAATTCTGTCCTCATCTTTCTTCTAATCCCTGTTTAATTATTGAAAGGCCACAAAAATGTCTTCACTCAGTCTTCTCCAGGCTGAACAACCCCAACTCTCTCAGACTGTCTTCATGGGAGAGGCGGTCCATCTCTGATAGTTTTTGTGGCCTTCCTCTGCACCCCCCCACCAACAGGTCCATGTTTTTCCTGTACTGAGGACTCCAGAGCTGGATCCAGGTGGGGTCTCACCAGAGGGGAGTAGAGAGGAAAAATCACCTCCTCACCATAGACATCTCACATCTTGGTGTATAGCGGTACTTCCATCCTCATAATGAAGATAAAATAAATTTACTTTCTATGATTCAGTCTCTCTAACTGCCAAGATACATTAAGAACTCATACCACAAAGCTCAGAATTCTTACTTCCCCACAGGAGTTCTTACAGGATTAACCATGCAGGGGAAGAGTATTGCTCTGCCACCCTTCACCTGAAGACTGTGAAGTAAAGTCATATGAGTGTGATGGTCTTTCTATTTTAGTAGTCTTCCTCAACTAATTGACTTCAGAACCTGGCAAACAGAATCAGACCTTGGAAATGACTGACTTATTCTAAATCTGTGTCTTTGGTGTGATACTGTGTTGGCTCCAGTAGGAAGTGTGGTTTACCTGATGCAGAAGAAAAATGTCACTTCTAAGAAGCAGGCAGTTATTTTGATTGAAACTTCTGTACTTCTCTGTGATGATTACTGCATGTCTTGGGATTATATCAAATGACAAAAAACAATTGAAGTTCAGATTGATTAGAGATAATTTGAAAGCACTTAAAAATGACAGACTTTTAGTCTTCATATTGATATTCTGACTGTGAGGTGAACTTAAGTAATTTCACTTAAAATTTACTTTTAAACTTCACTGATCAATTTTCATACCTGTGGAGTTAATTTTGGTTTGGAAACACATAGTATATCCTCATATAGGTGTAGATGGTTTTTGTTTTTTTTTTTAAATTTGTCCAAGTTATGCTTGGAAGAAAGGAAGTTGCTTTCAAAAAATAATAATAAAAAAAAAAGTATGTATGTCTCTTTCCTCTGTGCAGATTTACTCTTTGTTTACCAGTACTGAGGCTGTCCCAATTACTTTAAATTCTCGCCCACCATGTATTCTCTGAGCAGAGAAGATTTTAATAGCTTAGTGCCTTCTTTTCCAGCTAAAGACTTGAGGGAAATTCAGTTATCTGTTAACTGGGCTAGAAAGAGGCCAGTATACATGTCCCATTTGGCAGTTGACTACCTGTTCATTTAAGAACTCCTGTCATTCTCCTTGGAAATACTTAATGCATATCATTTATTCCCACCACCCTCATCAGCCTTCTGTCATTTAGGTTGGTACAGATAGAAGGAATAATTAACTAACTTAATGTGAAATACTAAAAACACTATAATTTTCAAGGCAACCTATTCCAGGTATGACCATCTTTACTTTTTTTTTACTGTGCTTCTTTATTATAGGTGCTTTCATAAAAATGCTTTCAGGAAACAAGCATTGTCTAAATATTTGACATTTCGTCTTTGTATTTGCATGAGATTTTTGCAAGCTAATTTGAAAAAAAGCATAAAACCATATTGCACATTCAAAAAAGTCCTTTTTGGGAACAATTGTAATTTGAAAGTCTCATCAAGAGTTTCTGGTTTTACTTTCTGTGGTCTTCAGAGTGGCTTCTTTCTTTCCTCCTGTTCTCTCTCTGCCTTCCCTTCTTCTTTCTCTTTCCTACTTTTACAAGAAAATGGTATTTTCCCACTTTTAATCAGAGAAGTGATTAAAATGTTTTCATGGTAATTTCTCATTATTTTGCAAATAAATCTAGAAAAGGAAAGAAATCATCTGCAGGTATTTTTCTGGTATATCTCATGCAGTGCTCTCTGATATGTTGAGCTGCTAGTTATGCTTGTTTGCTTTTAGAAAGAGAGCAAAAGTGACTTGTTTTAAATTTCTCAGGAGACCATGATCATCTGATTTCCCATTTATTCCAAATGAAGAATATGCTAATTAAAACAATCATAATATTGTTTCTGCAATTATTTTTCACTTATGATTGACATAACCAAGTACTTCTGCACTCTCATTTCTCATGGGAATGTTTGCTTAGTTGGACAACTTGCCATATCTCTTCACCTTGCTTTTGCAAGGAACTTCCCTGTTGATGGAGATTCTTCCCATCTACATGTCTACAAAACAAGATCTCAGTGATCCATTGTCTCCTTAAGTGAAATGTAAGCACACTTGCTTAAATAGCAGAAATACATAAATGATAGAAAGATCAGATCTGCCTGGTTGGAGGCCTTATTTCACAGGTAAACATAATTATTGATGATACCAAGTGTAACATAAATAAATTAGAGCAGAATGAAGCTATAATAACATTCTAGGCCTGCCTTGCTTCAGATGTATCTGGTTTAAGGCCCTAATGCACTTGTTAACACCTGTCTTGAGGCACTGTAGATGAGAAGTAAATAACTCATGATCAAAAAAGGTATTTTCAAAATCTAAAGTATCTAATTACACAGGAAGTTTCATTTACTTATTAAAGATGTGCCAATGACTGGATGAGGTTATTTGATAAAGAAGAGTTTTCTACCATCTATTATTCCTGATATTCTGATTTGACTGTTAGCTGAACAGAATCTGGTCTATGAATTATGGGACTAGAATGGTATCATTCCCACAAATATTAGTCTATTTTCTGATCCATTAGACTGAGTTTCTGTTTTCCTATTTACAGTTCCTGGACTCTTAAACAAACTTATATATGTATTTCTCCTGGTCTGGAGGATGTTTTTGAAAGCTGTACCATCTTAGTGCTTTTAGCTTGATAAATTAGTCCTCTTTATTAGACCTTGCTAATATTTATTAACCTCATGCACATTATTACCCCTAGTTAAGAAAATATTATTCTTAGTAGGCGTACCATATTTGAAAAGCAGGGCTGTTTGGTGCCTTTGGGGGATATCTGCGTGCTGTGTTTCAGAGAGAACAGCTGACCCTTTCTTTGCAGGGAATATTATCTTTTCATGAGTGGCAGAATTCTGTGGAAGTAGCTGAAGGTGTGACCAGCACCTCTGTGTCATTGCATAGAGTGTCCCCAGATATGGCTTCAGAAGAAGGGTTTCTGTGAGAACTTTTAATCCATCTCAAGCAAAATAAACCAGGTGAATTCAACTAGTCTACCCAAACTGGGGCAGCTGAATAGCCCTATAAGCAGGTTAAAGGCCACTCTTACACTCAGCTCTGGCCCTAGAGCTGCTCAGTGATACCTTCTGTTTGAAGAGCAGTGGGGTGAGTGGTAATGTACTCTGTTGTCACAGCTATTCAGTAGATGAAACTCTGTCCTCTGACTCTTACATGATCTTAACTGGAGCTAAATTATTCAGAGTTTCTATGTGTAGCTTTTGTGTTCCATGACTTTCCAGCTCATTGTGTAAGAGGGGTTTTAATTATGTTAAATTGTGCCTCGGTCTCTGTGGGAGCTTCTGTCCTCCAACTAGTTGATGATTCATACAGTTTTTCATAATAATATTTTCATTTATTTGGTTGTATTTGTATCGTAAGAGAGCTCTGTAAAGTGTCATTTGTGGTGGAGCATGAAATTTTGTAATTGTCTTCCAATGCCATTCACCACTCTTCCATGTCTCAGCAACTGTAGTCTAGTGCTCGTTTTTCCTTTAACTATATCTAAAACTGAGCAAGTGCTTTTTTGTATCCTAGTAGCTTAAAAAAGCTACACATTGACTGCTAACTGTGGCTGCTGCTCTCCTAGAAGTTGTAGTTAATTTAAAGCAGGTTAATTCCATGTTCCAAATGCACATATGTTTCCAAAATTTCATAAACTGATACCTGGTGAAAGCCAACCTTTCATGCTCTGTGGCACTCAGGTGATCTGGCCTCTTAACTTGATGGCTATTTTGGTAGAAGTATCAACAGTCATTACTTAAAATAGTAACAAGTTTTCAGTTCCTATTTAAAGTAAGTGTATGTAAGTCATCTGAAGTGGGGTATATGCACACATGAAATTATTTATTCTACAGTAAAGGATTCTCTGAGAATTATTGTGTACACCTACCCTCAGTACTCCTTGTCTGCTACCATTTGACCTCTAAGAAACAATTCTAGTGCCAAACCACATGTCTAGACCAACTTGGATTCTACAAATACTATTTCTGACCTCTTGCTGCTTCACCAGAAAGACAAAGGTTTCTAAGTTGTGTGTCACATCTGTCAGCCTTTGCAGACACTTTAGATACCCTATAGTGTCTAAAATGGCCATATATCTCTGCATTTAGCCACCTGAATCTCTGCCCTTCTTTTCGCATCTTCTTTTAAGTATCCTGTGTGTAATATTATTAAAATAAATGCAGTCACTTGTGAAAAGTAAATAGCTTTTAGAGATATTAAATATGCTTAGAAATGTATTATTCTTAGCTAAATTATTTTGCACATAATTGTGTAGATTTTTTATGATCATTTATGTTTTGTAAATAGTTTTCAAAAGAATTTATATGGTTATCCTCTCACATTTGCAATCCCCAAATAAATTGTTAGGAGAAAGTAAATACAGTTAATTCGGTTTTTATTCTCTTATTTTCCCCAGTCAGTATTTATTACTAAAAGATGTGGTGAGCTGAAAGCTTGCTAAAAGAGTATGATTTTTAGTGATTAGTTTCAATGCAGTCATGTGTAAGCAATTATATAAAATTTCAGTGAATTTTCTACAGAGTTGAAAATCTGAATGTAATTTTTCATGACTGTATATGTACCTATATCTAGAACTGAAATTCCATTCTACAGCGAGAAATATTTTCTAGACATTCTTAATTTTTGTACACTTTTTGTCCCTACAACCTAACAGATTAGCTAAAAATTAAATAGGCCATTTGCTGTAGGGGATCTTTATTTTACATTATTTCTTATGAAAACACCAATTCCATTCTTTCTGGATTTGAAACATAAGTTAAAAAAGAGCATAGTTGATCTTGTATGTGGAATGAGGAAAGTGACAAGCTGAAGTATCTTAAAAATAGTGCTCTGGTCAGAAATATATTCTATACTGAGGTTAGAAAAGAGAAATGTATGGTCAGTGCAAATGACAGAACTTACACTTTGTTTGCTTTCTGGTCTTGTCTCATGCTGGGGGAAACTGAGTTGTTGCTAGGGCAAATAGTTCCTTTTAAATGAAATTGTTGTTCAGTGTCTCCTTTTAGAAACATTATTCTAAGAATCATCCACTATTTTTTACATTTTCTTTTACCTTGAATATTAGTAAGTTTTGTTTCCACTTGGTGGAGGAATTTGTCATTCCTTCTTTGCACGTGATGTGTGAAATACCAGGAGTGGTAATACCAGGTTCTGGTAATACCAGAACATGTAACAGGGTTTTTTAGAGTCTTCAACAAAAGAATATGGTTTCAAGAGATCATCTATCACATTGATGTTGCTTTGCACTGATTTTGGTTATTAAGTGTCACCAAGTTTTCCTCTTGTATTACTCTGCCCTGCTGTACTATACTGTCAAATTAACATGTACCTTCTGAGCACAGCCACAACCCACTCAACTGCCTTCTGCTGAAAAAAGAGATCCTCACAGAATTTCTCTATGTGATTATATGTGATCTCTCTTCAGAATTACGTTTGACATACATTGCCATTCACCTCTCAGAATTTCTTATGAAACATTCACTAAAAGTTACAAAGACACACTGAGAGGATTTCTTTTTACTTTTGCTGCATGGCAGAGCTGAAACATTCCAGCAGAATTTTAGCTTCAGTGTGAGTGTTGAATTTGTCGAGTATTTCACCTGAGCGATGTTGACCATTATTTTATCAGTCTGATATGTTTAGTCCATAAAAATGTTAATATGTTCTTTTTCTGAAGAATCCTTATTTTGATGTGCAGGCATAAGGTAGAATTTTCAGCTGTAAATGTGATGGTTCATGAGAGCCTGTCTGTCTTTAAGATGTCTAGGAACCATGCCTTATATAGTCACATAGAAAGAAATCCTCATGGAAACGGCATTATGGAGGTGGCAGCTGCAGCTCTTTATTTTTGTCTGTGTTGAATTTTGCAGTAAAAGATTAACCCTTTATGTGATTTTGAAAATTACATTTATGTCCTCCTCAAGTACAGAAATACATGTATCAAAAATAAAAATTCTGAAGATGTACAGAAGAGACAAAACAGCTCAATAAGAACTAAAATTAACTCTGTTTGTACCAGTTTGTACTGCTATTGCTGAAAATTTGGGCAAGGACTATATTTAGGCATTATAATGTGGTTGGAATTAGCAGTAACAACTGCCTAATATCCTTCCTCACCCAAAGCTTTTTTCCTTCGTTAGATGCTGGCAGGCAATGTTCAAAAAACTCCATATGGAGATATCTTTCCCAGAAAATCTTTCTCATCTTTTCAGTTCCTGATGGGTCATTGTTAAACCAGTGAGGATGGTGAAGCTACGAAGGTAGAGACACTGAGGCAGTAAAACCCCTCAGTACAGAGTCAAGTGCAGACTGCCAGGCCAAGGGGTGAATTGGCAGTTTTGAAGCTTACAAGAGCAAACTCCCAACCCACAGAGATACTCACTCTGATTTCTAAGGGAATGGGTTTTGAGAAGCTGGCAGTGCTGGAACCTGGGCATAGAACCTGGAGACCGTCAACAGTAACCTTGCCAACCACTTCCTGGTGGTTTCTCCAGATTTAAGAATAACCAGAAGAATAAACTGCAATCTGGCTGGACACTATTGCTCCTCTTCTGTTGTTGTTGCTGGTGACAGTAGAAGCCCACAGTCTTCATCACTTGCTCAGTAATCTTGTTGTTCTATCTTCCAGGTCCATTATACCCTGCTATAGCTTTTACTTGAGTGAGAAAACATTGCTCTGCCTCATCTAGGATATCTGCAGACAAAGTGCTGCCATCAAAGAGCTGTAGCTTGGTCAGAGCATGATGTTGTTTGCTGTGTGAAATATTGCGTCCTGAATATTGCTACTTCTGTTTTTAAATACTGTGAATTTTCTGTCTTACACCTTTTCTTGCTGATCATCCCCTTCTATATCACTTTGGCAATACAACTGATATCCTCATTTCTGAGGGTATTCTAGTGTTTGCAAAGCAATCTTTACTATGTAAATATGCTTACCCATCCTTCTACAAGAGGGTAGTTTCCAAATATTACTCAGTTCTGACTGTTAGTTTTAGCAGTCAACTGAGTGTGGGGAAAAGGGAGTTGAGAATACATTTTTGGGCAGATATTACACATGTGCAAAGTATGATGCTAAAAACATCTTTTGGGATCAAATGAAAACAGAACTTGAATAGAACAATCACGTCACAATACAGTTGTTACCATAGCTATAGAACAATTTTCTAGTGGATTTTTATTTTACATTAGAAATTTTGTGCCATGGCAACAGCAATGCCTGTTAAAGATCTAACTCTGTCATTATAATTTATCTATTACAGCTCTTTTCATTAGTGTTATTAACAACTGTTATTCTCCTGAATGTACTTGGAACATGGAATCTCTTGAGATACAAATGTGAATAAGATGATTTCCAATTTTACATGAATGCAAAATTCACACTATTCAGTATACTGATTTTCTTAATGTGCTCTGCAGTCTTGGAGTCAGAATCAGGAAAAAAATCTGAGTTTGATGAAGCATCTGTAAATTATAACTCTTGAATACTGAAAGTGAGAAATGGTATTCCGTAGAGTTCTATATATGTACCACAAGCAACTGTGCTGGGGAGCATCACTGTGAAAATAAATAGCTGATTGAATTGCTATCTGCTGCCTAAATACCAGTTTGGTTGTATATAAACTGGTGATAATAGCAATATGTATCTGTGGCTTTGAGATTATGGCACAACTGAATTTATTTGTAGTTCCAAATGTAAATGTTTTCCTTGTAACGCAGTATCACAGTGATTTTCAGAAGTAATCCACTCAGATGGATAAGCTGTACATGCACTTGTAATAACACTAAAGTTCTGTAGAAATGACATCTGTTTATGTTTTGATATTTATGATACTATTTACAAGTAAAAAAGATAAAGTGTAAGAAAAGCAATATCTAGTAAGGAAGCAAGATCTCTTTCTGTTGGCTTTTTTTTTTAATTACAAAAATAAATGTACTTGCAAAAAGAAAAGAAAAATTACTTATAAGCTGAATGCTTCTCTCCACTGGGATTGAGTCCAAGATCTTGAACTTCTACTGTTCCCTTGTATCTCCATCCTCTTTAAGTTCCTTCTCATAAAGCTTACTCAAATGCCTGTGAGAAGAAAAACATGTCATTATTAAATGACTGTTCACTGAGTATAGACCTATGTAATGTAATTTTTTATATAAATTCTTATTGCCAGTTAAGTTGGTTGAAATAATAAGAATAATAATAAGAAAAATAAGAATTAATAAAAAGTTTAATAGCATGGGGTTTAAAACACAGCAATATTCAAAACAAGAATTATTTGATATATTTAAAAACAGAAAATAATATATAAAATATCCCATTTTGTGCATTACTACTAAGCCTCAGGAGAAATATTGATTTCAGTATCATTTTTCTTGAAGTTTATGACAGAAATATGCAACAATTAAAAAAATCTATCTCAGACATGGGTAATTATTAAAAGCTAGGATTTAAATTTTTTTTTAATAAAGTTGCCTATTTAACAAGGGTATAGTAGTGGTATAATCCTGTGTAAAGCTTTTCATTCTTTCAGTTCTTGAGATGGAGCTCGTGGATATTCCCATGAACAATGAACCTGCATTTTTATATAATGGTGCAATTTGAAGAGGGTATTTAACACCTCATGTTTCAGGTCTTAGGTCAACAAATAGTGACTTGGAATAAGAAAGAAAAATGCACTCTAGGAAATTATTTTATGATTGTCTGTTGTATGGTTTGTTTTTTTTTTCTTCTATGATTTCTTTAGAACATGACAGGGAGTTCTAGGCTACTATACTATTTAGAGTAGTTCTATAGTCCATCTCTGTACTCTCCTTATTTGCTAAACATAAAAGTATTAAACATTAACTAGATTAGGAACCTAAAGTATTAATACAAGTCAGTATTCGAAGAGCATTAACTTTAACAGTTATCAGTTCAAAAGCCAGAAGATTCAGAATTCCAATTGGTTCATTAAACTGTTGGGATGTCTGGAGGATTTCTAGTCCATCCTGTTTGGAACAGGACTATCATCATGAGATCAGACATGCCTTTTCCTAACCAGATCTTAAAACTGTCCAAGGGTACAGGTGGCACCACTGTGGATAACCTATTTTAGTGCTGCAGTGCAGCATGCGATGCTGCTTGCTTCTTAACCTTCATCATGACCACATGGATTTTTTTTTCCTGACAGCCTCAGTCTTTCTTGTTGCCTGGTATAGATGTGGTTTGCACTGCTCAAAATCACGGGGTGAAGAAGATATAGCTATAAGATCTTTGCTTAATTTGCCACATAATTAACAAAGCTCTTATTAAAAGCGAAAGGTATCAAAGAGTAGAAGTGACAGCTGAGGCAGCTGTAAGTAACAGAGAGAATACTCTGTCTGTGCCAGAGGTTTTTTTACTCTGGTCAAGAGAGACCAAAGGTTACCCAAGAAGCCATTAACTGTGTTCCTTGGTTTTTGAGTGACAAATTTGACACATTAGGGGTCTGATTTTTTTGAAATGAATACTAACCATGATTCAAAAATATTATGTGTTAAAAAAATGTTTAATCCTCTAAACAAAGAAAATCTTGAGGAATCTCAAATCAGATGCCCAAATATTTTTGCATTTTCAGCATTATATCCTTGTGCCTTATCTCCCATTTTTCAATTTAGTATAATATCACACTACATTCTCACATTAGAAGGATACATAAGTTCATATTTGTGAACCCCTTAGATAATGGACATCATAAAACTTTGAGAAGCTGTTAAAGAATTTAATAGTCAAATAAGAATTTAGATGCTGTGCAGTAAATAGGTAATAAGACCATTCTTATTGAACAAAAAGAATATAAATCCCTGGAGATACTTAAAAGATGAGAAGATAGGACTCTTAGGGACACAGATTGGTGGTGGTTGTGGACTTGGCAGTACTTGTTTAACAGTTGGACTTCATGATCTTAGAGGCCTTTTCCAAACTGGACAGTTCTATGATACTATGAAAATGTTGAGGATCTTCTTCTTCATTAAGCAAACTTCATTCTGAACACTAAGTCAAAGAGACAGGGCAGTCTTGAAAACTAGTAGTGATCTTGAAAGTGAAATAGAGTGCTTGCTAACACATAAGAAGACTAATGGGTGCACAAGCAACCCTCGTTTTAATATTGCCTGACTTCCTTAAGGTATTTGTGTGAGTATTTTAAAGATGAAAGTTATACCTAAAGTAGAATATATATACTTGTGTGTGCACAGTACAGTAACGGTTGTGAAAGATCAAGCTGAAAAAAGCTCATACAATATATTTGGAATCTTTGAATACATGGTAAACTGCTGCCACATCGACGATCAAAACAAGCAGAATTAATGTTTTGATATGCTGTCACTGCAACACTGCTGGAAAGTAAGAGACACACACACACTTTCTAGTGGTCAGTACATACATTTACTGACCACAGAGTAAGAGCTTACTTTGTTTACAGTAGTAAATTGAGCAAAATCAGGGCATGAGATGCCACTGGTGCTTGGCAGTCTGTACTCTTGAACTGTTTGGGTTTTGCCAGTCTGTGGCCAATACTGAACAGACCCACCTAGATGGTGCCCAGGTACAGTGCAAGTTGTAGCTGAGACCAGAGACTATTCCCAGTAATTATTTGGATGGACCAGCTCTGTCTTGAGAAGGAGGAGAGTTTAACTTAAAGGACGTAAGCCTAGTAATTCTTTCAAATCCTCATAGCTGTTGGCCAGTACTATTTTGTAACATAGATGTAGCAAAGCTAGTAGTGAAATTCTTGCAATCCAGGTTCTGTAAGCTTTTCTTTTTCCTGATTTATTCCCTCCTGGTTTACTTTGTCCTGACAAAAAAAAATTATCTCTTCAATGAGTTCAATACCTAGCTATAAGGTATCTGTCTGGAACATCAAAATAGTATTTGGTTCATGACTGAGATATATAAATGTAGGTATCCAGACACAAACTGAATGCTGTCTCCCATAAGTCACTGGCAGTGTAGTTAGCCTAGTTAACAGAGTACAGGGAGTGATAGGTTCCACTCATTTTATTAATCTGATCTCTGACTATGGTGGGAGCTAACATGCTTCTTACCCATGTAGAAAAATGAGGTGTCTTAATCTGGAGCAGAATCTCAGCTACTGAGTTTTTCATGTAAAGGAAAAACACCAAAGCCAGTAATTATTTGCATAATTTATTCCTCATTTTGAATTCACCTTCAAAATTGCAGACATATTTATAAATCAGCAACTTTCAGAAATCAAAGAGAGAATGCCCCATGTCCTTCTTTTCCCTGAATTTTTCCCCTAAACCAAATTTTTCTGGGTTTATTGATCCCTTAAGCTCTGTCATGTCCTACATTTAACCTTTCTCCATAAACCTCACATCTTTTTGGTTGCAAAATGTCTGAAGTGTATATTCCAGTTGGTTGTTTCTCAAAGAAGTATATTTTCTTAGGTTCTTAGAATTTTATCATATATAGAAAAACATTTAATTTTATATTTTTGAGCTGCTGACTAGTAAAAGAGTTGATGAAGTTTTGAAGTACATACCAAAATCTTTCTTCTGTCATTCATAAAGTCAAGCACTGCTTTCTTTTAGAAAGGATATTTTGAGATTTGATTGGGGTTTTTTTTGCCTGCAGATATTTTAGTTAATTGGAGAAAACTGCTCAATATCTTTGCACATTATGACATGAAGCCATGTCCGATTCCTTGTGGTAGCTACTGCTGTGCTCACAGTCCTGCAGTTAGAGTCAATCTAGAACATACAACTTCTAGAAGGAATGAAATCAATTTATTTATCTTTAACAAAGTAGTTATAGAGATGTGACCATTAGCAGGGACACAGTTATTCTGACTAGAACATGCTGACTTAATGCCATGTTTAGAGTGATGTTAACCACACCAATACTTTAAGTGGGGCAGCGCAGGCCTTCTTTTTTTTCCCCTCCTAGTTCTTTCAGCAACAAGCGTAAAAAAGAGTAATAAAATTTTAATAATCCACTCTAAACCTTGCCAAAGAAGTGCATTTTTCTGTGGTTGCTTTTTATGTGTGTATGTATGTGCTAAGTTACATATAAAGCGTGTTTGAAAAGACTTGATTTTGTGTGCTTTTTTCCCAATGGTTACTATTACTATTCTCAAAAGTTCCCAAAAATAAAAACAACACTCAGATCTATTCCTTAGAGACTGTCAGTAAAAAGGCATCATAATGTAAATTATTATAATGGCTATAAAAAGAAAAATTACTAAGAATACTCATGGCAATAATGGTTCTTCATGTATTTTACCACCTACAAACTAACTACCTAATTCATCATACTAAACTGTATAATTTGTGCACATTTCAACTCAACAGCAAATTAAAAGAGACATCATCAAGTTGATGGAATAGCAATGGCCTATTTTATCTTATAAATTTGTTTTTTCATGGAATTTATATATAGCACTGAGCATTGTTGGCTTTTCTTCTACCAGCAGATATTTTAGTCAAGATAGAATAGTCATATATAAGATTTTTTTTTTTAAGATAATAATAATTCCGTTCACGTCATAGTTATCTTTTGTTTCTTTACATAAGAACGTACCAAGCAGCATTAAAAAGTAATTTTGAGGGGAGTATGGATTTTTTGTTTGCAGTATTTTATCACCCTTTTATGTTTACAAGGTACTCTCTCATTTCAGAGCAACGTAGCCAGGGTGAAACATCCACTGAAAGTCAGCTTCCTGAAGGACACCCCGCTGAGGCGTTTGCAGGTTTACTTCATGGATCATCACCTGCATGTGACCCACCTGAAAATCCACTCCAGCTGTACAGCAAAGTAAACCTGTGCAGTGGGCCACTGGAGAAAAGCATTTTGAGCAAGGGCGCAGCACAGCAGATACAGCTACGGAAAGAAAGCAGCTCCGATCCTCCTGTTAAGAAAAAAAAGCCACCAATTGTAAACAGGACCATATTTCATACTAAAAATAAACCAGCAGAAAATCATACCCTGGTTGGCGCACCAAGGATCAGCGAACAATGGGTTATTACCACTGGGGGATTTGTGGAGCGAGCGTGCACGCTGGGCAGAATACGATCTTTACCAAAGACCTTGCTGGAAATGCATTTGTGCAAAAATGTTTCGAAATCTGATTCTAATCTTATCACCCATCCACCAAATGATAAAAAAGCAAGAAGCAATTGGAGTGAACCCACACCAAAGCCAAAGTGCTCCAAAGGGAATTCGGAGAGAACACCTTCCTTTACATCAGAATGGGAAGAAGTAAGTTTTTTTCATTTTTTAAGTACTGTGGTCTTGTGAAGACACTCTTATTGTTTTCAGTTTCAGAGATTAAATAAAAAGTGCATCTTCCACTCTGCAAAGCCTCAGAGCAAATGTCACAGTGTACTGCATGGAAGTTCAACAGCTGGCACAAAATGCAAAGCATTTCTGTTCAAATGCTACCCACTCAAAAAAGTTGATTGTTTCCCTAGTGAATGAAGTTAACCAGAAGTAATGCTGCAATTTTTTGTGGCACTGAAATTATTGTCTACTAAAGCCCTCACCGCTGACAGTAATAATGTTGGTAAAATCCACTGTAACTGTGCCTATTGTTTGCATATTTGCTAATTATTTCCACCATGGCAGTGCCCATCAGCAAGAGCCAGGAGAAAATGGCAGCAGTAGAGTTGATTGGGCATTCTACAAACTCTCCTTATGGAGACTCTAACTGGTATGTAGCCTGTGTACAAAATTCTTGGCACATACCTGGCTGCTGTGTGAAGTGGGAATACTCTTATAGCTGCAATGAATTCAGGACTACTAACAGAAATTTCCACACTGAATTTGTCGTGCGCATGCTTGCTCATATGAGAGACTTTATTTTAGGTTTAAAATTCAATTTAAATTAATTTTTAGACACCTTATGTTTAACTTTTTGTTCCTGTGCTGAATTTCAAGAGTGTAAATAGTTCTTCATAGACACAGAAGTACCCATCTCACTGAGGTAAATTAAGAGTGTGAAATGTTTAAATCTTTACTGCTCCAACAGAGAAGTGAGCATTTCTCTTTAAAACTACTGCGGTGGGAAATGCATCTATCTCCAGGGTGCTACTGTGTTCAGAAAGAACCCAGAGTTTGATTATGTGGTTGGTTATTTTTCTAGGAAAATGTTTCAAGCTAGCCTAAATGTCTGATTTGATAGGGCATTTTAAGGCACTTTTCATTGTAAGTGAGATAGTCTCTCAGTGGAGATATCAGGTACTAATGATACCAGGTTTTGATCTTTACAACTTGGATATGTTATTATAAAATCCTGATTAGGGTCAGGTCCAGGTTTGCCTTCCTACATGGTCATCAAGGTTTGATCTTAAGCGTAAAAAAAGTGCCATATATATATATAATGAAAGATCAATCTGCAGATTCTGTCGGAATTTCCAGACTTTGTCCTGTCACCAGTGACTAATACATATTTTTCCTACTAGTCCTAATATTAAGCTTAGTAAAGTGTGTTTCTCTTTGTCTACCTTCTTAGTCCACAGTAGCCTTTTGATTCACTTTTTGGTTTGTCCTGCTGTTACAGAAAATAAAATAGATACAGTGGTTTTGACCTAGTAAGTTCAATGTGCCTTAGAAACATGTGAGTAAGTTTTGGGATCAGTGCAGTGTTGTTTCACAGAGAATGTTGTTCTGTGGTGTGTGGGGACACACCTATGTTTCTTACCTATTTAGTGCCCTTGTGGCAGATGGAAAGAAAAGGGGGCTAGGAAATTCTCTGGAAGTATTAATTGAACAATTGGTTTAATTGTATGTATTTAAAATACTTTAGAACATACAAGAGGATATTTTTTATTCATTAATATTACTGCTTAAATCAACCACTAGTGGTCATACCTGGATGACCAGAGTCATCAGTATGTAAAGAACTCTACCATGGAAAAAGAAACACTAGTCCAAAGCTTTAGTTTTTGCTAGCAAATACGTTTTTGCATACAAATATTGCAAAATAAAAATCGAAGTGGAGAAATTAATTTTCTACCTTTGATTTATGTGTTTTTACAATTTTGATTGTTGTTTTCCTAATGAGGGATTCCCTCAATGCCATAAAGCTATGCATGAAAAACTAAAATAAAATGCTGAAGATGGGATCCTTCAATTGTTTCACTGTTCTCTCTTTTGTAGATTGATAAAATCATGAGTTCAATAGATGCTGGAATTAATACTGGACTGGGGGAGATGAAAAATCACGCTACAAGTAAGGAAAAACAACCAACTATTGTTTAATTTTGACTTAATTGTCTATAGGGAAACTGTGGATAAGACATTGCTAAGTAACCCACCGTGTTGAAATCATTTGTAGATATTTGAATAACCATGAACAGAATCTATGTTGTTTACTGTTAGAGATGCATTAGGCCCGGTGTCCTGGAGCTGTTGCTTTAAATAGCATCTTGGAGTCATTAATGTTGTTTTGAAATCTTACCAGAAAAATTACTCTGTTAATGTCTTTGTATTGAAGCCTTTCTTCTAGAGGGGTATTTTACAATCTTTTTCAGATGAGGTTTTGTTTGGAATGATGCAACTCTGAGAATATGTAATCCATTAACTGCTGGCACTTTTTAAAGTATTGTATTATATAATGCTGCTTCGAAGAAATATTTGGCACAGGGCTGAAAATGTTGCTGACAGACAGTGACTGGTGTTAGCAATGATGGGAAAATTTGAAAACCTCTGCTACTAAGAACCCTAAGTCATGCTTAGCCTGTTGGTCTGTCAGCATAAACCTGTGCAACTGTGCTGATAAGAATTTTTAAAGCATTTATTATGTCTCTTCCCTAACTCATGGAGGGAAAACTGACTTGCATGTCCAAATAATTTAGTCCTGAGGCGAAGCTGTGTTACTCAGCTGTACTGGTACATCCCTGCTAAAAATTCCATTTGGTTTATATATAGGGCAGGATGTTATGTACCTTATAGCTTAAAATTTGGAAAAGGATATATTTGAACAACTGTCCATTTCATGGAGCATTACATATACACAGGATGAAACTGTGTCTTATCAATTAAATGTAATTGACACAGCTATTTTAACAATAGCTTACAGTGAAAAGGGGATCTAGGATAAAGAGAAAATAACTGATTTGAATGCAAATATAACTGCAGATAAAACAAGCAGACTCAGCTTATTTTTTTTCTAAAAAGTATAAGGGGCAATATCACAAGTGTTGTTCTGGCAGTCTGCTCTTTCTGCAGCTTGCAGCGTTGGGAAACAGAACTGTTCATAGACAAACTCTACATTAGGAGATAGTGAATAATTTCTGAGGATATTATAAATAATTCAGGATTTTCTGTTTCTTATATTTTATCGTGGTAGCTGTACTGAGTCTGCTGGAGATGGAGTAATATTTCCCACAGCAGCCTTCACAGTTCTTTGCATTGGTGGCTAGAAAGGTCAAACACCCCGGTGCTCGCTCAGCACCGAGGCTGCCTCTCCAACATCCCCCCTCACCAGCGGGGAGAGGGTGGGCAAGATCTTGGGAGGGGACATAGCCAGGACAGCTGCCTCAAGCTGCAAAGGAATATTCCATACCAGACAGGGCTGTACAGCAATAAAAGCAGAGAAGAAGGAGAGGGAGGCTGGATATCAGCAGCTGATAGGAAGTAGAGAATAATCCCTTTGCCTAGGTTTTGCACAGGCCTTTTCTTTTGCTCTATTAAACTGCCTTTATTTTGACCCAAGGTGGGGGGGTTTCTGTCTTATTTTCTCCCCTGCCCTGTCCTGCTGAGGAGGGCAGTGATGGCGTTGCTTGCTGGGCACCTGGCATCCAGCCAGGATCAGCTTCCCACAGCAGCACACAGGCACGAAACGCAAAATCGGGTGTAGGGTAAGAAGGTGCAGAGCAAGTAAGAGCTATAAAATGGAGACAATGGCAACAGTATATGTTTGAATATTTCCATAGCTTAGTGATATGTAAATACTACTCTTCTGTTCCCATGACTGATCACTGCTTTTCATTTTCTACTTTTTTAAGATCAGAAAATACCTCACAACTCTTGTCATCAGCCATGTTGCGCTTCAACTGCATACCTTATTTTTCTTGGCATAGAAATATGGCATTTGGTGTTTCAGCTCTTGCAGCTGGCAGAAGATCTACTCTTTTCATTGCTTCTTTTCCCAGAGTGGACATTGAGTCCTAAATTACTTTCTATTCAGTGTGCAGCTTTCTGAGCACCAACATTTTTTTTCTTTCCTGTCAACTTCTTAATGGTCTTTAGCTAGTTTAGGATGATAATTTGATTTTGCTTTTAATTAAGACAGTCAAAATACAGCTGTCTTTCCTTAAATTTTATCAGTTTTGCTTTATATGCAGCTTGCAATAAAGACTTGTCTTCCTACTATTGACCTGAATACATGCAGCTTCACATGTATGTCTTCCACTTGTCATTCCTTTTGGCCATTTCCAGATTCAGTCAAACACAAGTTAGGCGGCAAAGCAAAGGAAACTATTATTGAATCAAATGCCTTACATGCATCAAACAAGTTATACTTCAAGTGTATTATTTTTTATTGTCTAAGTAATAACCAAGTAATAAGTTATCTAGGAGGAAATAAGGAGTTCTTACTTCTCACTGCTAGCAGGCTTCTCCTTAAACATAACACAGCCGAAGGTAAAGATCTGGCCTATGCTTAGGAATAAAAATTAAGTAGTGTGGTATCAGATAATATAATTTTGAAATACTTCATCAGTTTATGTATAAATATGAGGGATTTTAGTTTTTACTTGAATATATGTGGAAAAAGCTTATCCAGTAAAGCTTAAAATTAATATTTTTAATGTTCAGAGTGTGTAAGTCAAAGAAACTTCTACTGTTGAACTGCAAGCATCTAGATTATTGAGCACTGTATTCAAGCAACTTCACTTGTCTAATAACTTTTTAGCAAGTAGCAAAATTCCTGATAATACCAAAGAGTAAATGTAGCTTCCTATGGAATCCTTTATTTTAGTGTTTGCTTAGTCCTGTATATCATATTATACATCAATGTTTTCATGAACTGCTAATAAAAGCAAAAATATGTAAAATTCAAGCACAAATACTCTATCAATCATGAACAAAAAGAGCTTTTTGTACTACATAGTATGTCATTCTCAGTGAAAAATATTTGAGAGGAAATAATGTCATATGCTCATAATTAAATAACTGTATTTAAAATTAGACAATGATGACATCTTGTGATGAAATTCTTGAATGGACTTGCCAGAACTTTGGCCTATATTTTCCCACTGGTGGTATCTGGAAAGGCTTCTCTTATGTCTCCAGGGAAATCTCTTAAGAAGCAATTAGAGGAGCAGTAAAAGGAGAGATTCAAAACTGAGTATGCTCATGGGGACTTCATCCACAGCATGCATTCAGGAATAGAAAATTGAAAGCAAGCTTTCCATTTGGTAGCAGTACAGGTACTGGAGGAGCAAACTTAAAACTACAGAGAGGAAGATGACTGTTGATGTCCTCTGACAAATTAAAAGCAGGAGTGCTGACCAGGAAACAAGGACAACTCTTTATAACTGACAAAAACCCCAAACACTAGCCCAAGGAATAAAAAGTCCCTACTACCAAGAGGAAATAAAAGGTGCTGCTGGCTACTGTTCTTCTAGTCAAGGTGATGTGGAAACATCTGCAACACCTGGCACTTAAATAATGGCTGATGTGCTTCTTAGGAGTGTCAAATTTTGCCAAATGACAAAGGATTGCACCAATCATTAGCATAGGTTAAAGAACAATAATGGTACTGCTAAGAATTATCCTAGCAAATCAAAAGTTCTTATCAGGCTCTGTGGCAGTGAATAAAGAAGTTGAAGACTCAAGATAATATTGTCTCTCATCTCATGTCCAAGTCTATCACCAGTTAGATAGACCCTAAATGTAACTTTTCTCTCTCCTGAGAGAGAGAGAGAAACTTCTTCTGAGAGAAGTTTAAAATGAGAACCACTGGGCAAGAACAAAAATCATAGTCTTAAATAAGGCAACTTGAACATAGGTCTTGTCCCTGGGATTATTTAAAACAAGATTAAAGAAGTGGCTAGAGAAAGTCATGGGTCAGTTTGCAAGGTATCTTAGCTGTTTGCATGCTAATGGTAGAATAAAGAGGAGCAGAGAAGAATTAACTTAAGAGTTAATGAGGAAAAACAAGAATTAATTGGATATTACAACAAAATTGAAATTGTAGGTACTTTATTGTATATATCACAATAGTAGTACAGTCATATAGAAGAAGGGAAGAAGAGAGGAACTTTGGGCTTTTATTTCAAAACCAGTTGCTTTGAGATCTCAAAAATAGGATTAGATGGAGCTTTTAAATATCTGTGGGTGTCCAGGGAAGCAGTAAAGAATATGTTTGTTCTTGATAGTTTTCCAAAGACATTGGACATTATAGTAATGGGGGTTTTAGTTGCCATTTTTGTGTAAGAAATTGCATTGACAGAGTGCCCAGGAAAAAAATATGCTGAAGAAGGTAGATGTCAACAAATTCAGAGATTTTGTTTTAAGAAATATATAGGGCACAGGTTCAAGACAAATCTGTGGGGCTTTCAACAGAAATCTACTAAAGACCATAGTACAATCTTCACCAATGTCAAGAAAAGAAATTGTAAAAGACCAGCTGAGCTAAATTTTCATCTCTTTTTCCACCTTAGGCAGAATGAGGAAAATTCCTCTCTTTACTAAACATGTTGGAATGACACACGTGTAGAGACATTTCAGAAGTGCCGAAGCACTCAGTGAGAAGCAACTAGCAAGATTTAATATAATAATTATATAACACATATATATGTATTTATATGCATATATCTGTATGTACTAATATAATAATAATTATATTAGTACATTAATAGAAGAAAAACAAAGAAATCTTCAGTACGTTAGAGAGGTACTGGAGGAAAGGAAAGGGTGCATGGAGTAGGTGCAGAGAAGGGAAAAGCACACACTGATTTTTTATTACATGAGTTTATTGTAAAGGTTGTTGGTGAACATATGACATGCACGGTTAATCCTAGAGCTAGAACCTCAGCTGTAGATAAGGAAAGAACAGACTATACAGGGTAGGTTTCTTAACTGTCTGCAAAACATAGGCCTATTAGTGGCTTTCTGTGAGATTTCATGAGGGATGTATCAGGTACCAAATAATTAGATAAGAATAACATAGAACTTGCCTTTAAAAGAGGAAAGAAACAAGAATGTGGGTAATTATTTTCCATTAATAAACAAGTCAATGAATAGATATACTACTCTAAGCAGCTAGAAGAAATTAGTAGTAAACAATACGGATTTGCCAAGAGCAAGCCTATTAAAGCCAACTAATTCCCTCTAGGAGTGGATAGGAAATACTAGGTAAGAGAAAAACAGTAGATGTCCAGTATTTGGACTTCAGTTAGGATTTTGACATTGTCTCATCTGTTTTTCTTGCAAATTAATTAAGAAAGCATGACCTTGATGAAAACAATGGTACGCCAGAGAGATCAATCTTATTTGCAATGTCTTAATTCAGACTTCTGGAGTGTGGACTGCATTGAGCACATCTGAGCCATTAATGCTGAGTTAGATAAGCAGGCACTTTTTGGTTACTGTTCATCATGTCTAAATGTCTGAAGCATGCAAAATGGCACTGGTGCTTTAGAGGAGCTCCTCAGATGTAGCTGTCTACAACTACCTAAAATGAATCTCCCTCTGTTCCTCAGGACAAAATTATAAAGGTGATATAATGAAGCATCCAAATAGATTATTAGGAAGATTATAACTTTCGTTACATTCAGCAGCATCTTCAAGACTTTTGTATAGTTGCCAGAATGAGAAAGTGATTGGGATATAACTGACCTTGGCTTCAGTCAGAATGGAATAGTCGCTGGTTTTTGCCCTTTTGAGTCTATTTTGCAATGATTCTGTGACTACTGTGATTACATGATTTATAAGGAACCTATCTACAAAGTGAAATAAAAAGAAGAAACACTACAATTTCATATTTTCTTTGCCTAATTATAAACAATTTTTTTCCAACAATAAGAAGTCTATCAATACATGCACAGTAAACCTGTGTTAGCTGGAGCTTGGTGGCTGTTTGCAGGTGTGTGACTCAGGGTTTACTTATATTTGCAAATCACTTGGAAGGGAATAATCAAAAAATAATCTACTTCAAAAAAACCTCAAACTTAAATGGGTAATGGATATCATCATCATGATTAAAGCTAGAATTGTGTCAAATCAGAGCAGTTAAAATAATGAGTAAGAAAATAATTGTTGAAAGTCATTCCACATCAAAATAGTCAACAATCATTTTAGGTTTTTGAGAGAGCCACTTCTGTCAAATATGTTCTAGCACATGGAGTGTGTTTACAGTTTTATAATTCTACTGATCATAAATTCCATTTTGGGTGCTGTCCATAAATGCACTAAACAGTTGCTGTGTTTATACAAGTCAGCATATTTTTGGTCAGCTGAGCACGTACCTACCCTTGAATACTCTCATTGTTCCACCTAGAGGCAGACAGCATAGAGTTTACTGAATTATCTTAATTATCTTGATCTAAAATTTTAGTTTGAAATATACTGTCAATCCTTTTTCTTACAGCTGAAATGAACAAAATTCTTATTGCATTTAGGAAGATTGTGTTTTACAGGGTTTTGTGAGAGCAGTGCCTTTTCCTGTGCTTGGAGATAATCCTAGCACCACATGCAGCATCTATGCCTTAATACCAATATGAAGGCTATGAACCTTGCTCAATGACACAGCCTGAGCACTTGCCTTTCGAAAATTAATGTTGCTTTTTGCTGGAAGAGTTATATGAAACAGAATCACACCACATGAAAAAAAAATAAGACTTTCAAGGAAGCTGGCAAATCTTGCGTAATATTTACTTAAGCAGTATGTATCCTCATGGGTACAGCTTCAGAGACTCAGGAGTTGGCTCTTTTAGGGCTGCTTTGAAACCAGAAGGACTCTGGAATGCTAAAGGCTATATCTGAGTTGCCTGCACTAGCTGTATCTCATTTGAAAGCAAGACTGCACTGCATTGTGCTGTATTCAGAATAAACCTACAATTCCCCTTTATGTTAAGTTTTTTGTACAAACAAGACCTTATTGCTTCTCGATGTGCCCACTGTATATTTGTGTTTCAGTGTCATGTAGTCCAAATTTAATGCCAGGGACTGACAGTAGGTCACAGAGCACTGAATTAGAACACATTTTGTAGTGTTCTTTCTCAAATTTTCCATTTCAGGATGAAAGTTGTAGTGTCATCATATAAAGTTATTTTCTTTCTTTATTTACCTTCTCTACTGATATAACCAAGGCTATTATTGATGATTTCTCCTTTGCAGAATGGGGAAAATTTTAAGAAATCTTACTTTTCAGATTTGTGAGGGAAATGACTTTGAGCACAAAGATTGGGAAAATAAAGTAGACGTGACCTCACCAGCTTACAAAAAGATGGAATCAGGTGGGGCAACATCCACAAAAGCTGACTGAGAAGGGTAAGCATTCATGTTGCACCCTGCACAGCTGTAAAATAATTGAAATTGGGCAAAAACCTTGACTGCCTGAAGCTACATGCTTGGTTTCCTCTCTGTCTTCCACGTGTTCCACTGCCACTGCTCAGACATGAAGCCTTCATCATCTTTAGTGTGTTTCTGCCTATAAAAGCTAATATATTAACTCAAAAGTCAAACTTTCTTTTAACAAATGAAGCCTTGTTAGGCTGGCCCTTTTCTGTATGCTGCCATATGGTTGCAGTTTTGGCAAAGTGGTTTTCCTCCAAAGCTGTTAATATCCTCCCTCCTCCAACAGCTGAAAACAGATAAAATATAAGTACTTAAGGCAGAATTTTAATTGGATATGTGTAGGCATGTTGGCATAAGGCATATTTCACAGGGGTACATTATAGACTTAAAAGTATATATTTTTTGTAATTTCATCCCTGTTTTGCAGCAGTTATCTTGTCCTTTTAAAATCTCCATTTGGTTAAAATAAGAGCTTTGATAAAGTGGACTTAATTAATAGAATTTAATAAAATGAGCCATGAAACTTCTCACTAAGAAGAATGCCTCTTAAGCTTATAGTTTTGAACACATAACTATAATTTTGCAATAGCCAACCACAACAACCAGACTTCAAAATAAGGGTAAAATCACTTCTCTCCCAACTTCCCTTAGAAGCTGATGTGCTGTGCAAAAAGACCAAAATGCCTGTAGCATCATAGATGGCAAAAAAAGTAAAAGACAGAAGGAATTCTGTAGCTGGTAGAAGAGGAACCTGATGAGACGAGGCAGCTCCAGCAGCTGGTGTCTGCTCCCAGTGCTGTTTGATGCTTCCTCAATAGGAAATGCATATGCAGTCTGAAATTACGAAGCTGCAAGTCTTTGAACTCCTCAGCAACAATTATAGTACTGCACTTTAAGGAAAGAGAGCCACACATTTGTGTTTGGTTCTGCCCTTCCTTGTATCCTGTCAACAACTGGAATGTGAATGTGGTATTTTAATTTGCAGTGGCAGAATAGCTGGGGGGAATTTGCATAACCAAAGTCAATACGCGATGTTGCGGAAGACAGAAATAATTCTTCTTCTAGGTAAAATGGTTTTCAGTCAGTCACATTCTCGTATAGAGCCTGTCTCACTCAGTACACAAAAGCAAGGAGGTGTGCATGTGTGTGTGACCAAGTTGCTTGTCCATGGTCACTTATGTGTGTAGTGGTAGGCTGACTGTTGCATTCTTAGTGTATCTGTTGGATTCCTTTTGATTAGGACAAGCAAACTATATTTTCATAGACCTTTAGGAATCAACCTTTGTTGTAGTATGGTCCTTTTGATCCAAAATTTTCTTTGGTGGCACTCATTGTTTTTGCTTCCTTTTCTGAGATATTTTAGGTCATCCTTTTGGAAAAACAAAAAGATGAATATCACATGCCATGTGCTATAATGTTGTTGCTGTAGTGCAGGGTCTTCTGCTGATAAATTATCTGAGCTGTTGTTTTATCAGAGCACACTCCTCCTCTTGACAGGAACATATTCCCTAGTGTTTTACCACTGCCAGCAGTGTCCTTGATTATCAGTACAGACCATGCCTTGAACTCTTTGAGGCACTGCCTCTTCTGCTGCTTTCACACATGCATTTCTGCCCCTGCATTATTCATACCAACCTTCCTATTTCTATTAATAATATCTTCATTTCAAATTATTTGAACGGCAATTTAAGTGTATGCAATCATCTAGATTAAAAAATAGTGGAGAACAGAAGGCATATAGCTATAAAATATGAGGAAGAAATATTTTTAGCATTTATTTACTGAGAACATGATAGTCCTAATATATTGTGTGTCACTGAACTTACCTAAAACTCATAAATTCTACAGAAGTTATCACATATAATTGGGGTAATATTTTTTTTACTTCTACATCATAAAACCCTAAACAAGAGATAAAAATGCATCTGTTTTAATGATTCATTAAATCCCAAAACAAACCTTACAGAAACGGGGCAAACTGCAAGATAATTGTAGAGCTTTTAGCTATGTTTTATAACAAATGCAATAAGAGTTGGATGCAAAAAGCTGCAGGCATTTATTTTATTTTCTTATACTCAAGTATTCCTATTATATTAGTAATTTTACCCTGTAGTGTCATAAATGTAATATTCAGCTCTATGTTCTTCATACACCAATTTTGTTAGAAACAGCCTACTACAATGGAAGACTCAGGCTAAACAGAAAATAGAATAAAAATGTAAGTCGTTGGACCATATTTACCAAAGTAGTTTTTAACTCTGATACATTTTTGTTTCACATTTCCACTCTCTCTTTAAGTGCCAATCAACCTTTACCTCTTCTCTCTGTCCATGCTTTTTGTGTCAAGTGTTAGGCTTCTTTTTTCAACTGTTGCAAAGCAATTTGGACAATTATATTCAGTCAAAGCAATTATATTCACAGACTTGGATAAATTATTTCTGTCATATGTCTTCTAGAAGGAATAGAGAATATTGATAGCAAACAAAGAAACTTAGAAAAATGTAACTATAATGTCATAAATATTGACATGCATCAGAAAGTAAATGTATAGCTTAATTCTTGTCAATTTTGTAGTCTACTTGTGGCTGTCAGACCTGGTCTGCAACAGAACTGCTTGAACAAAGGAGTGTTCTACAAACTCTCTTTTAATTGGGGGATTGACATGTAATTTTGACTGACTTAATATGCTGAGATTTTTCAGCAGTATTTCCCCACATCAGATATAATGTGCTGTTGAAACAGCATAGGAAATTAAGGCCCTATTTCAATACTGATATTTTCTCCTTTTTAAATAATAAAAATTTAAACCATCAGCAGTCTTGTCTGCTGTACTGTTATTTCTGAGCAACCAAACTTTTTTTTCCCCCTCACAGAATACAAACAATGTATTCTTTGGAAAGTTTTGTCAGACCTAAAGGTTTCTTTTATTTTCTAGAAATACTTATTCTCAGACAGAGAAGTAATGCATACTGAATCCCTACCATCTCTTCTTTTATTTTGTTCTTAAACTAATATCTAGTGCATCCATTATGTTGTTAAATATGGTTAAAAAAGAAGTCTTTGTGACCACAGACAGGAGCAATCTATGTATAGTTTGAATGCTACTCAAATCTATAAAAATTCAAATAGTGTACTTAGCACTGTTATTAAAGCCTTGTTTCAGTATTTTTAAAATATTCTCACATTATATAATTTCCTTTTAGAAGAAGTGAGAGATATTGAGTTATAAAGAAGATATGTATGTCAGTATGTCATGATATAGAGCTATATTATATACACTTCTAATATTTGTTTTGAGACAGAGTGCAGAATGGTATGAATACATAGAATGCAAAACTCAGAAAATCAGATTTTCAGTGACTTCCAAGGGCATGAAGCTCAGAAATACTGACAAATAATAGTAAAATGGAGAGTTCAGTAGTATGATATTTAAGCATATTTGAGGACAGTGCTTAGAAAACCTCTGAATGTTTCTCTACAGAAAATCAAAAGTAAGTGAATAAAAGTTATTCTCACTTTAAAGTTTGGATTTACCTGTGTATGGCCTTAACCTTACAAAATCACACTGATAAAAACAAATCATGTTAGATCTCAAATTAGTGGGTTGTGAAAGTTGCTTAAAATACTACTGCTCACATTACCTCCATTGTTCTATTAGTAGTAAATTGGTTCCTAACTTTTAAGTGGATTTAAAAACATTTCTGAGGATGATGTTAATGCTGCACTGTGCTCTTCCTGGTCAATTCTCTCCTTTGTCAGACCAGTCCTTGTATAAAATGTATTTTTCCACCATGGGGTTGAATATATTTCTGAGTTTTGCCCATCTAGATAAGAGATAAAACGATCAACAAAGAAAGATTACAGATTTCAGAACTTTAAAAAAAAAGAAAAAAAAAGAAGGATTAAAACATTTTCAAAGTTATTTCCAGTAAGACTGAGGTCTTGCCTGGTTCTTCACTGAACCACAACGCTATGGGGGGATTTCCACAATAATAGTCTGGCTGGATTTCACAAAGTTAATGCCAGAGTGCTTGCTGGTGTGCCTAGAAAGTAACAAGCCAATGACGCCCTCATTCTATAATGCTCTAATAATCATCCTACTATAATTCCAGAGGTTGAGATATATTTTTGAAGCCATGATAAATGACGTGAAAAGAATTATCAGATTACTTGAAAGTTTTAGAAATCACATGTTTAGGCTCATCTTTTTCCTTGCTGTTTAATCTGAACCTTGCAACTATGTAGCTATTTACACACATGTATGTTAATATTTCATTCAGTTTATTTGACTAAATTGAACAGCATTTATTTCTAAAGCAGAATCAAATTCAGGTTAAAATACCAGGTTAAAAAAATGTATGCAGAATAGGAATCAGAACATCAATGGAATTAAAAATATCTGATGAAAAATGAGGCTTTCACGGCCTGTGGCCAGAAAATACTTCTAAGGCAACAGAATATTCCTAACTTCTAAAATAAGTTTTACAGATTTGGCTTTAGTAATCAGTTTGTTATTTTCATACATGATTGCTAATGGCAAATCTCTAAAACTTTGTTCAGTATCTCTGGTGGTGTTTTGTATGAAATGCTAGGAGTGTTACTCTCAAAAATATGTTAGGGTTGGAGATGTTGTGGCAAGTGAGACTATGATGAAGTTTATCTTTCATAAATGATATAGAAATCTAAGTCTACTAAAACTGTATTAATAACAGTTTCTTGAAAGTTCAGCTGATTCACTTGTTTCCTTCTAGTAGTCCTTGGATTTAAATAGATATGAATCTTTGGATTAATATTTCTAGTAATCACATTTCGAGTAATCACAAGAACATCACATGCTAGTTGAAAAATCTTTGGCTTATTATAGAATTTACAGCACACCAAATTGTTTCTAGTTTTCATTCCACCTACAGAAAATGAAGTAATTCAGAATATTGAACTTATTAAAGTGAATTCATTTACTTTCTAACCCAGACTGTTAACCTGAGTTCATGATTGTAATGCTAGGATCAGTATTTTCTTGTTTCATTTCCCTGTATTCAGGAAGTTACTGCATTGGAATGCCTTCACATCCTTTGAAACTTATTTGTGATATATTACTTACCAACCCTACAACGTAACTCATGATACCAGGAATTTTTCAAAACTGTTTTTCTACTTTTATCCATTGCTGCTCTTTATTTTAGATTATTGCACTATTACAATTCTGAGAATGGCTGAGGTTAAATTATTGATTGATAATATTAATTTTAATTAAAATATTGATTGATAATATGAAAAGTAGCATTTAATCTAAAGTGGCGAATTGTTCTGGAAGCTACTTCTAAAGTGTATTTATTATTCATGGACAATACTTGCACTTCATGCATGAGTTTAGAAAAATATTTCTTACAAACTCTGCTGTTTGCTTTTCTGTTTACAGGGAATGATGGCCTATCTCAGTTGCTTTGTGCTACTTTTGTTTTCTGTTAGGCTATTTGAAGCGTTTCATAGAGCATAATTCTAAAGAATATATTATCTTGTCAGTACACAAATCCCCCTATTTGCATATCAATATGGCATTTATATAGAGCCCAGCCATTCTTCTCAAATTTATGCAAGAAGAAAATCCATGTACATGAAAATTTTGAAACGAGTAGCAAGAAATGTGGCTAAACAGCTCTAAACCAGAATGTGAGACTACATGTAGGTGTTGGGTTTGCTTATTTAACCACCTCAAGTTTTGATCTGCTTTGTAGTATAGGAAATAAATTAAGCTGCAATAGTCATTATAAAATATTGGTGGAACTAGTCTGATGAGTGCATTCTCAGCTAATCTGTACCTGCAGGACCACTTGAGCTCAAACTGAGATCCTTTAGCCTTGACAAATGAACTAGGTAAGGAATGATTCCTGGAGTACATTTTATGAAACTTGTCTGAAGAGTTGCATTTGTATCATTCCAATTTCTAAAACAAAAAGCCATGCAGGACTAAGTACAATGCTGTGAGAGGTATTTGCAGTGCTGTAAGCATCATAGAATCTTGAAACAAGACCCTAGGCTCCAGAGGTGGGAGAGTGAGAATAGAGCCGTTGGCATGAGGGAGCTCACAGACAGGATGAACTGGGTTTATATAAGCTCATCCATATGCAAACAGTCCAGTGAGTTGCCAGAGCTGTGCCAGCATGCCACCCACTCCAGTAACGTCTTTATTATTCATTGAAAGATGCTGCAGTTTTCTTGTGGTGCTGCAGAGCCTGTGTTAGCAGGAGATAAATATTACAGAAGGTGGTTATAGAGTTTGCGTGTAATAAGGCAAGTTCCTGTTGAGAAGCTGACTTTTTGTCAGGAAGCAGAGATGGACAGTTATTCCCTAAAAAGCAAGGAGATGTCTGCACCCAGTGGGCAGAGCCAGGTGCTGGTGACATGCTCCACTGACCACTGAAGTTAAATTAGTATTACCTGAAATATCAAATCCAATCCTAGTCTTAATTCTAAAGAAATCTTGGGGTAGTTTAATCTCAGGTAAGTTATTTCATTTTTAAGTGAACTTTTTTTTAACCTGTTTTAAAAAATTTGAAAGGAGAAGTGGAAGAAAAAGATTAGAAATGGAAAAAGACTCATGTCAAATGAAACAGTAAATTGTAGTAGATGGAGATGAAGGATGATGAAAGAGCAAATGACCATAATTTACAGGGAGAACAAGAAGTGAGATAAACAGGGAGCATAGAAAATAAATTCTAAAATGAAGTTAGAAAGAATAGGAAGTAGAGAAGGAAATTCACCTGATCAGCTGTTCAAAAGAGAAGTTCACTCTGAAATCTGGTGCACTGGGGGCAAGGGAGCCTCTGAACCCAGCTAGGCAAAAGCAAACAGAAAAAAAAGTGCTGCAATGTCTCAGGTTGGATCTGATGTATAAAACAACCCCAGCAGAAATCTTTAATCTTCCATCATGTATAATTTCATGATTCAGTATTTCAAAAATATGTGCCAGTACATGCTTCTCATTTCCACAGCTCTTCACAGGACCTTGCAGCAGTTACCAAATCTATGAATTCAAGGCTACTGTTTATTTAACAGCTGTATTTAACTTCTTGAGATATCTCTGTGCAGATATCTCTTTTTGAGCACTTTCTTCAAATAGTTCTCTGTTACCCAGTTCTGTGTTACCTAGTTCTGCTTGTTTGCTAGTCCAGTGTTGCTTAGCACAGAGCTGTAAAAATATTTGCTCAAATTTAAAATTACATACATTTGGGTTTATGGTGCCAGGAATTATAGGATAAAGGGTTGAGCTTCCTTAGTATTTCTAGCAAGATTATGTAATAAACATTTTTTTATATATAGGCACTCAATGTACTAGCTTTTAACAGTAGTCTAAAATTTTTACTGAATTAAGTAAAATATTTTGATTGGTCATGGTGTCATGAAAATTTTCAAGGTTTTATTTTTTTCCTTACTAGACGAAAGCAGTGAAAATGATTACTCATAGGTGGTGAGTGTAGTGTTACTATTATCCTGTAAAACTTCCCAAGACAAGGACAGAAATTGCTCTGAGACAGTAACTCCTTTTTGCAGAAAATATGATTAACTTCCATTGAAGTCAGAATAAGGATGACTCTTTCTTAGACCATACTCATCAACCACCAAACTGTCAGAAAAATAGATAAAGGGCAATTAAGCATGAGGACACTTTCTCTTTCAGGAAGACATTTAGCTGCAAATTGCTGGAAACTGGGAAAATGCTAAGAAAGGGTTGCTGGATGTCCATCTTATTGTTATGCTCTTCTGTAGTCACCTAATAGTAGCCACTGTGATTGAGGCTGATGAATGATGAAACTAGATGAAGCTGTGCTCTGATCCATTGCAGTTGATCCTGTGGTCTTGCAGTAAAGCATCCATATGTTCTTAACTAATTCCGTGTGATTCAGTAGGCTGCATCTTGTATTTCTGTTCTGTAAGCCAAGGATATACATCTGACTGAAGTAGTGCATGTTGCAATGCTCTATAATATATACATTTGATTATTCCAATGTCTTTAGAAAAAAATTATCCCCCAAATCTATTAATTTAAAATAGAAAATCAAAATCTGGAAAGACTAACTGTATTGCAAGCAGTCTTGCTGAATGGTAATATATATTATCAAATATGATAGATAGATAGATAGATAGATAGATAGATAGATAGATAGATAGATAGATAGATAGATAGATAATTTCTCTGCATTATGGTAATGACATTCTTGAGTAGAAATGAGTCCTAGTCCAGTGGCTGTGCTCTAGAAAACAGGTATTTTAATTTTCCTATAAGATCTGCTCCTCATTGACTGAACAGCATGCGTTCTGAAGGAGGCTGAATTAAAGTTGTCAAAGCAATCAACTGAACATGAAAAATATTCTAACTTTGAAGTGTCTGTGATAAATGTATGTTTCATGATACAGTGGAGTGCTTTGACTGAGCTCTTTATGGGTAAATAATACATCAACAATCAGAAATGCAAACTTGTAGAAGGGCCAGTGTGGTTCACAAAGTACAGGTCACTGCTGACAAATCATCTGTCAAGCAAAATGAATTTTCCTTGTTGACTTTGAGGTTATAGTTATTAAAGATACAGCACTTACGCAGTGGTAGTGTAGAGTTATAATCAATCTTGGTATAAAAATCAGAAAAGAACTGTGAGGATGATTTTTCCTAGTCACTGAGTCTTTTTCCATTAGCTTGATTAGCTGTGATCTGAGAGCTATTTTTGTGAGTTCTGAGCCACACATAAGCAATGGAATGTAACCTTTAGATCACAGATACTAGATAGTGTTACTTAAATTCAAGCTGTCCCTGTTGATTTTGTTTTGTTTCTGTATATGCCATGAAAAATGTCTCTAAAAGCATTTTCAGAGAAATATTCAGCATCACCAAATGTTATGTTATCACCAGTGCCATCGTCATCCAAAGAGCCAGGCTGCTGACAGAAGTTACAGATTTTATGCAAGGCATCCATTTTTTTTCAGAGTTTTATGAAAAAGATAATTTAATATCTCTAAGCCTTTGGAGTTGCCTTATAATATAACTGAAATGCATGAGATAAACCAGAATCCTGCATACCTTTCTTGGAACCTAGGATACTTCTCCCATAATAAACTTTAATTATAGTGGTCTGCTGGTTGCTTGGCATAGTTTTTCTCATACAACATCCCATTCCTAGCTGTCCTTATCTCCTCTCAGGAATACATGCATTAGGTTAGTTTATTCACTAGAACACCCTGCCATGCTAACTGCTGTCGCACAAGTTCCGTCACAATGTAGACAGGTAACTTTTTTATCTGCCTGAAATCATAAATATAAAGAGAAAAAATATATCCCATTTAGCTTTCTTCAAAACTGGAAGCTTTAACTAAAAAAAAAGTTTTCAGTACTCACTCTAGCATCAATTTCTTCTCCAGCTTTGCTAAACTTACCTGCCAGCTTACCTAAATGATTCATTCTTTCATATTCTCTACTCAGAAATTTTTTGGTCACTACCAGTCACTACTAAAATCCTCCACTTTTTGATTCCTTAACACCAGAATCATTTAGCAATGTTTAACAGGTATTTATGTACCAAAAAAGAGTTCTTTAAAATAGTCTGTTCATGATGACTGGGGGAACACCTCCTCTACAAGTAATCACTGCAGTTTCTTCTCCTCAGTCAAAAACCAAAGAAAAATCAAGAAAAATTCATATTGCTAACAGCAGAAAAAATAAAATTGAGAGGCCCTTAAATTACTTAGCATTTAGAGCAGATCTGCCTTACAACGTGTTTGAAATCATGTGCCCTCTGATATCACAGATTCAGTCAATTCTATTCCCCACAATAAACATATTCTGAATCCCATTGGGAACAAGATGTCTTGTAGAAATTATCGTATAGCATGCCAGATGGCATCTTTCTTGCAGATATCACTTCAGTGAGCTTCTTCTGTTGCCTTGGAGAAGAAAGAGCCAAGTACTGCTATCTCTGTAAGAGACTTAAGTGTCAGTTTTACCATGTAGGAATGGGTACATCTTTTTTGATTGTGGTATCACAGAGGGATTATCATGGAATTTACACCCTTTGAAATCACAGGAAAGCACAGTAGTGTGTAAATATGTTGAGGTGAGACCATCTCATACAGTCTGCATGGTGTTTTCAATGTCCACATCAGCTTTAGGCATAGGCAAAGTGTAGGCACTGCCTGCAGCAGCACACTTGTGGGGCTGGCACTGAGTCATAGACTTCAGAAAATCAAGAGACAGCCTTTTGGTCTCAAAGCAGGAGCATCTGCTCCAGGTTCCCATTGCACTGGCTCAGAAAAACTGCCCAAGCAACCCCCCTGAGGTAAAACACCTGAACCGGCTAAAGGTCTGGAGATCTTAAAGAGCTGCAAGTTCCCCAATCCAAACGGTCCTGGCTCTGTTCTGTGCCTGCCTTTGCCTTGCCTTTGGTGGAAGCAGGAGGGAAGAGAAGTCTTGTAGATAACAGGATGCTTTAGCAATGAGACAATAGTCAGGGGTGAGGACTAGGCAGCAAGCTGACTGTTTCTCCTCACTTTCTTTCCCCTTGCTGAGCAACCTTATGTTGTGTTGATGGGTTCAGACGTGTAGTTATACTGGCAAAGGACAGAGTTGGAGAGAGTGCACAGTGGGACCAGCAGTGCTATAATCATCCAGGGCTGGAGCCGTGGAGACAGTTAGACACAGTACCAACAGCTACATGAGGAAATATGTCTGGGGAGCCACTCAGCAACTGAATTTTGCCTACACTGTTGCTAGGCACTGAGCCAAGCACTCATCACTGGCAGCATAGATTCCATGCTGTTTATAGTAAGGTAGGGAAGAAGCAGTTTGACCATGAAACTAGTATATTGATCATTGTGTGTGCCTTTTTGTGGGCAGAAAATTTTTGGAACTGGGGAACACAATGCAGAGATGTTTGTGTCTGTTTACAGGGGAAAGGGAATCAGGAATCCTTTTCAAAGAAGTTTATTAATTCTCAGTCAACTAAGAAAAATACAAAAGGGATAGAATTCTCATCTTATTTAAGATAACTTTGTTCTCAATTTGGCCTCTGAAGATCTTGCCCAGCCTTTTGAATTTGCCTACTCAGGAGAAGTCCCCTGTATTTCAGCTCAGCATAGCCTACACTTATTCATGCCTGGGTACAATCGTGAAGGGATTATGATCTGTCTATATACAAAGATATTGATTCTCAGTAGAGAAAACTTTCCAAAATAGCAATGATTTGCAGACATGTGTGAACAAATGCTTTTCTATCTCCATCAGACCTAGATTTCCTATCAGTTTGGCATACCTACTTTCTCCAGGAAGAAATTAATCATCCATTAATTTATTTGAAGTACATTTAGCAATTAGGAAACTCCTAAAAGTTTCTTCACCAACTGCAGATTTACCAGTGCCTGGTTAGCATTCAGTGTTCTTTTTAAAGATATAATGAACCTTTCATACTTTGTGTAGTAAATTTATCAAGTCAGTAAGAGTTCCTGGAGTAATAGAAGAATTTATAAGAGACCTTAGGCAACTTTCCAACTTCATGAAAGATCTTCTATGCTCAACTCAAATGGTTCTACAAAATTATTAGGGACTTTGGTTTGCATAAGATGTTTCACAAATCTAGGCAGCAATATCGGAGTGAAAGGTCATCCAGTTTTAGTCCAAGGACTAGTCAGATTGGAATTGAAACTCTTAAAATATTGTTAATTCTATATATTTAGAATCTGTTCTGTGACTGTTCAGGGACCTTCTGTGTGGCACCGGAGGAGACGTTGTATTATAACTTGTTGGTCAGACTGCAGGTTTGGATTTCTATGAAACAATTATCTGCCATAGTACCATCAGTCCCATATTATCCCCTTGACAAATATCTAGAATTTCGTCATGCCTGGATTTTAATTCCTCCTTAGAGATGGTCATTGCTTATCTATTCACAATGGATAAGAAAAACAAAAAAAGTAATTAATGTGCTCAATAAGTGAAGCACCACTGACAGGATTCCTTCTAGAATTGTACCCTGAATATACCTATTTCCTGCCTTTTTTTGCTAAGTCCTTTCATATGGCTATGAAAAACAAAAGTTTAGTAAACATTCCTTTCAGAACAAAGGAATAAAATATTTCCATCTTGAGAGAAACTGTCTCAAAGATGAAATGTAGATAGAAAATACATCATGAGGTATTTGGTTTCTTATGCAGAAAATGAATTTTCTGCTCATTTAAAATTCATAATCTTTTTTTTTCCAGTTATAGTTGATAAAATTTAAATCCTCTCTAGAAATCATGCAAATCTTATGTCTACTTGCTATCATTGACATTTTTGTAAGAAGGGATATAAACTTACAATTTTATTCTTTTAATTATTCATTTGGAATGGTGACCTTTTCAATTTGAATTATTATATGTTGGCATGAAGGTTTTCTTGTGTCTTATAATATTTTACAGTTGAAGAAATCATGCAGATAATCTAATTACTTTGACTAAAATTGTTGTGCCTTTTATGTCTTTTGCTGTACTACACGAGAGAAGCTGTGAAATATATTCATTATTGATTCATTAAAGGGTTTTGCTATTATATAAGCAGTGATGCAGACCACTACCTATCTTACATTAAAGGGGAAAAGAGGAAGGCGTAGTAAACCATGCCATGGGCTGTGCTTTAAGAATTGTGTTTCTTAATGTCTTGTAAAATGTAAAAATCTACAACAAATAGATATGTAAAGCGTAGCTGGTATGAAGATTCTATTCAGATTTAAGTGCTCTAGGTTGCTTTTGAATCTTGCTATTTTCTGCATTTGTTTTGACTGCTCTCATCATTCAAGATTGACGCTTGGATGGGTGTGTAGGAGGAAGCAGCAGCAGCAGGCTTACAGCTTGCAGACAAAAAAAAATCTGCCTTATCTGATGGCTATTATTGAAAATGCGAGGTGTAGCCTAGGCTGGGTAATGAAGGGGAGAGAGCGAGGGGGAGCAAGAAGCATGGAGCTGCATACTGATGAGTGTAGGAGTACTTGATAAAAAGAATTCTTGCTGCTGGCAGTGCATTGCTCATTGTGGAGTATTCCAACAATCACATATAACGGAGAACAGCTTAGCTGACAGCTTGATATGCCGTTTTTTTTTTTTTTCCCCCTACTGTATGACGTACTGGTCTGTAGTAAAGATTAATAACCAAGAAATGTAGAGCTGCGATCAGATCTTACGTTATATACTGCCCTGAAAACTATGTTTTACTTCTGACTTTTCTGTTTGCTGAAAACATTAATCTGTCAAGCTGGCGGGCTCGTTTGATACCAACTTTTCCAGGAACACGATGTGGCAATGCCACCTCTCAGCCCAGGACTACCGCTATTATCCAGTGGATGGTTATTCGTTGCTTAAACGCCTCCCTCTTCACCCTCCTACAGGACCCCGATGCCCTGTCCAGACAGTGGGACAATGGTTGGAAAATATTGGGCTACCTCAGTATGAAAACCATTTGCTGGCTAATGGATTTGACAATGTGCAATTCATGGTAAGAAATCTTCCGTGCATAGCTGTGTATATACACTGTAGCTGCCTTTTTTGTCTGTCTCTTACGTGCTCGTAAAAACCTTAGAGCTATTCTGCATTGCACTAAGATCTGTTTAGTGTTTCACTTTCCTATGTGTAGCTGAATTAATGTATAAACTGCCTTTTTATAGACTTCCAGACTGTACACATTACAAAAGAGTCTAGCCTGAAATTTGGTAAAATAAAAACTGAGTATTAATGTTCTTTCTCTCCCTCATCGATCCTCCGATTAAAGAAGAAAAATGCACAGTTCTTTTAATCCATTGCAGGATTTTCATAGTATGAAAAAGCTGCAAACACCCCTTTCTGCAGTGCATCACTTTCTTACTTTTATTTCAACATTAACTTGTAATGATTAAAGAACATGCAATGCCATTCTTGCCTTGAGAGGTATTTTAAGAACAGAAAATTATTTCATGAAGTGTGGTCTCTCTGCAAGTAATTCTGGATGTCTTGGTTAAATATTTTTGCATCTTAGATAATCAGGCTGTGGGATTCACTTGTTGAAACTTATGCCCTGGGAGAAAAAGTAATGCATTCCTATTAATTGTTCCATTCTTATATGTTAACTCTAGGCATTTATCAGGAGTGTTTGAATGAAATTAAATTTTAGTTAGGTCAAGATTTACAATATCACCATGTGGTGTAAAGTGACAGACCTGTCATGCACAAACTTTCCATTGAAATGAATATTGACAGTAAAGAGAGAAGCTTACTTGTAAGGCTGTTATATAATCACTTTTCTACCTGCTTCACTATTCCTCCTACTCAAGCCTCTTCCAAAAATCCTGACTGCATTTCTTAAAAAGTATCAGGGCTTAAAACGTATTTTAAAATATCTTTAAAATATATTTTAAGTATCCATGTATTCTTGGAACAATTCTAACTTTTCATAACTTATATCTGCCATATAAGAAACAGAAGTGAAATGGCATGAATATTATAACTATAAAATCATCACATAAGTTGTGTCCTTCCTCTTCAAATTATTTTGCCAACATCATTATATGCCTTTGGACTACTGATCAAGAAATTAAGGGACATATCTCTGCCATTTCCACATTATAATTGTGTAGACATTTCTTCCTGTTTTTATATGGCTGCCATGTGATCATTTGCTTAGATCAGTAAAAATAATTTTAATCTGTACCTTTAAATATTCTTTAAAACAAAGCTGTGCTGTCAGCTCAGCAATATTGGGGGGGGGGAAGTGTATCATGCTGCAGTTTCCCAAAATGTAACTACATATTCTTATATATGTTGTAGCATTAGTTACATAAGTAGGTGATCATTTAGTCTTAAAAGAGGTTACAAAAGGAGACTGTTCACAAGAGGCTGTAGGTGGCATAAATGCAGAGGGGTACACCTACCACAGGCAAATTATGAGCACCAGAGAAGTCAAATAACTGCCCTGGAGGGCTTTTCAGTCATACCCTGGCTCTGGAGGGGCCTGAACCATGTTCTCAGGGAATTTATATGACTTTCCTACATCTCTCATTACTGTACTTATGTAAACATATGAATTACATACAAGATTTTGTTATGCAATATACAAGTCAAACTTCTAATGTATCAGGCAGATGAAGTTTTGCTTGCATACTTCTCTGTTAGCCAGTGTTTGCTGGTAATTTTAAGCCTTTTCTGATATATTACAGATAAAATACGTAATTACTCTTAATATTAGCTGAGGTAGCATGCACTGAATGGAAGATTAGACTCATAAATCCAATGACAATAAAAGAGCTGTGAAATTGTGTAGTAATAAAAAAAAAGTATAATTTCGGTAGTTTTATAATTTCCAATTTATTGATTTCACCGTTCCTCATGCTTTTGCATATTTCAGTTTTTGTCTGTACCAGCAATCGAATATTTTCTATATTTTATTGGAAATAAACCACCGATCTCTTTTATATCACTCCTTTGAATACATCAGCATTATGTAAGAAAAGCCACTCTTGAAAAATTTAAACAAGTGTTTTAAAAGCTCTTTTTCATCCTAGCCAAAATATTAAAGGAAAAATTAAACTTAGAAAGTATATAGGAAAATGAGAGGAGAAACACCTGCTCTGCTAAGAGAAAAATACAGATTGTTCCCAACTTAGTATGTTGTATTCTTCCTTAATATGACAGAACAGCTTTACCTTTATTACAGTGGTTTACATATTAAACTAGAGTTTAAAGTCTTGTTAACTTAAATGTTTCAGATAGGTTAGCTGTTTTGCATTGAAGAAATCTAATAGTTCAATGCAGTAAAAATCCGTTAAGACATATTTCTTATTCATTCTGTACTATATTCCTGCTTTTGTTTTTTCTGGAAGCACATTCTGACCTGCATTTATTCATTCTGTTGCCTAAGCAACAACCATCACATTCCTATTAAGTATGATTTAGTAGTACAGGTCTTACTAGCTGTTCAGAACAGAAGAGGGAATATCACAATGTTATAATTAATGTCCATGGAATAACATACATCTGAGAACAAATATATCCTATTATACTATATAAATCCCATATATACTATTCTCAACAGCAAAATTCTATTAATTAAATTAGCATTTTAATAAAAAGGTGATTTTCTGATAAAAAGATTTCATGGTTAAGCATTCATTAGATCATGGAAATTAACTCCTTGTGTTTAGTCTCCCTTGGGCATTAGGAAACTTATTCACCAGACTGTGGTTAGAATTAGGAAGATTTGCTTATCTTACCTGAAGTGTGTGGACTTTATATGAAGAAACAGCTGGATTCCTATTAACTTTACAATATAAATATTTTTCAGCACTTTATCAATGTGTATGTTTTAAAAATGCATTGAAACATAGTATTAAAAAAAAAATAGTGTTTTTTTTGTGAAATAATTTATTTCTACTTAGAGCATGTTTGCACACATAGCAAGTGCAGCTCCTACCCACTGTTAGTGTCATGCAGGAATGACACTTCTATAATATTTAGTAGGCCCCAGGCAGATTCAGTCCCAAGACTTGGTTCACGTGTGCTTGAATATGTATATGGATATGCAATCATCATTAACTTTGATAATTTGTTGTGTAATAGGCTGCAGTGTCCTTCAGATGTAGAAATTTGTAGTGACTTTGTGCAGATACTCTATATTTGAAGATGCAGATGATACTGCAGTTTCTTAACATGAAGGCTACTTTGCAGGTAAACAAATCCCAAAGTGCAAGAAAACAATTAAATCAGTCATAAATCACAGTATATGAACTAGATATAAACAATAACAAAACATGCATCTTTTTGATGCATAGGTGCAATGGATATCCCTGGGGCAAGCTATATTTTTATGCAGACTTGCAGGCCTACATCACTTAGTATGCTGAGAAAAGAAAAAAAAGTTGACTTGCAGAGAAACAGATGTAAAGATATAAATGTGCAAGGTCACTAAAAGCTCTCATGCAGTTTTCTACAACTGTGAAACTTCATCAAGGACTCCATTCTGGATTCATAGAGATAAAAGCAGTTCAATCAAATTACTGCCCAGTGGGGACTAGTTCTGATTAAGGACTGTATATGACTATCTATTTGTAGGTTGTCCTAATCATTTAAGGTATTCTGCAGTTTTATCACTTATTATTGCAGTTTGGTGAAAAAAAAAGTCTCTTAAAAAGGTTGACAAAACACACTATGACAAAAACAGGGACCAGCATTCGAAGTGAGTTAACAGAAAAATATGAAGCATTTTATTATATTTTTGGCATTCTAAAATATTGTTCAGTATCAACAGTTAATATTCTAGGCTTTCATTGCTGCTTTTAAAAGACATACATCTGTACTCCTCTGAGTACTTATGGGGCTTGCATTGCCTAATGGTCTAAGTATTGCATAAGTGGTTTGGGGTTTTTTTTAAATTCTCTCTTTTTCACTGTTGGCAGACTGAGACATAGAGTGACTGCAGGGTGGGGTTTAAAACTCTTATACATTTGATAAAAGAGGCATTAATCATTAATCCTCAAAATACTACTGACATAATGTTTAAGAGACCAAGTCAGTTGCCTAAATGTAGGTGCCTAGTACCAATTGAAATACCATAGGGAATCCAGGAGATCTAGACAAGGCTGACAGATACTGCTGAGGACCAGAGACAGCCAGGCCCTTCATTATTAGCAGCTCAAGTTCAGGTGGGACATCACTGAGCTCCTCAGACAGCTGTGGAGTCCTGATGCTTTGGCAGCTGAAATGAATCTTAAATTACACAGAGTTTGTGACAAGTCTAGAAACTGAACATAGATGTCTTGAGTTTCCACTTATTTGCATGTGCATTTCTTTACCTTCTAATAACTTTCTGTGTTTGTATTCACCCTGTGAACTTACCTGCAAAAGTATTTACCAGGTTCCTCACTGCTAGGCATGGTCTACCTTCTCAATTCCCCTTAGCTAACTGCTTTGGATATAGTTCTGAGTTATGTTTTCGCTTTTCTTTCTTCCTTCCTCTTTGTCTCTTTCTTTGTTTCTTTTCTTTCATTTTTGTCACTAGTTCTGGAGGTTGATTAGCTGAAGTTGATCTGAAGACTCTCTTCTCTCAGGTGTCATTCTTGGGAATTATTCCTCTGAAATACACAGTAATTCTTCTTGCCTTTAATCTCTTTTGAGTATCTTAAACTCTGTATCAAGTATAGAGGACAGAAGCAATTTTATTTCCTTAGAGTGAAAGGCACCTAAAAGAAAATCTCTATGTGCATTAGCTCTAAGTTCTGCATTTGTGGAGACCACCAGATCTTTTGACCAAAAATATCTAAGGCAGAGGTTGATGATTTAGGCATTAGATAAACTGTCAGTCTGCCAGCACCTTTCTTAAATTGCCATGTGGCTGGTGATGAAAAATAGGCCAATTTTAGACAGGGGTTCTAGTCTGTAGTGACTTCGGTGACTTCAAGAAGCCAACTCCTAACAAGCAGGTCAACCTCTGCAGCATCCAGGCTATCAGCTCTCCAGGCCTGTAATGGCTACTGCTGGGACTCATTGGGATACTTGTGCATCATCTGGACCTTAAGAAGATTTAGAGGACATGGTCTGTGTGCAGTTTACCCAGAAATTAAGAACTGTTTAAGGCAACCTTAAAACTGGCTGTTGATAAGTTGGTGATACACAGCAAGTCATCCTTTTAGCAGAGTCCTACTGATGGTGGAATAAGCTGTGGTTTAAGATTTACTACACATCTAATAAAGTCTTAGAATATGTTCCTGGAACCACAAGTTTCGGTCCCCTTATCAGGGCCTCACTCTCATACCCAGGACTTGCTTTTGGTTTGATGGCAGACCTACAGAACTTAACACTAAAAATGTGGAGCTCCTCTCAGTACCAGTGTAGCCTTGGCTTTTTGCATAAGTAAAGTGACTCTGTCATTCTGGTGTCTTCTGAGTCTTCTTCTCCTTCACCCCAGTAACCTTTGCACCTGTAGGTCCTCAGGCAGGCCACCTTCTCCCTTAGCTCAAAGAGAATGGGACAGATTTAAAGTTCAAATACAGATGATTACATGTCTATTTACACATCAGTAGATGCTTAGGACTCAGTTCAGTTGTCCTCATATTGAAATTGAGATGTCTGGCACATCTGTGTAGGCTTGGACATTATGGTACAGGATCTATAAAATAGCAATACCTGTCTGGAGCTTCAGTCAGATTCTAAGCAATGTACATTTCCAGCAGCTCAGATGAGTTTAAATTCATTTCTGTGGGTGACTAAGTGAAGCACCTAATCAGACATTAAAGCCAATGGAGCATAGAATGCAATTTAGCTGGGTGGCTGAATAACTATCAGGGTAGTTATTTGAGGATAAATTAAAGTAGAGCCATCTGATCAGCTGAACCACTGTCTATGCTCTATTGATGGTTTTGTACTAGATCTCCTTAAGCTATAATGTGGACACAAAATTTTTATGGTCCAGTTTGGGCTAGAATCCGTACAGAGTTCACTGAAAACAAAACACAGATTATTTTTATTAGAGCTTTTTCTCCTCCCTCAGAACATCTAACCCTGACACTTCAAGATGATCTTTTTCATCCTTGTAGGAATTCTTACTAGAGAAACTGCAAATTAGACCTCAGGTGGGTGCCAGAGTTGAAGATTGTGCCTGTCATCCTGCAGCAGATCTAACAAATAATCCCATTCCACATGTTCCTGTTAATGCTTCTGTCATGGTATTCCTCAAGCTAATCGAGAGACAGAAGGGATTATTAATGTACTACCCAGTATTGCATGTGTAAATAATTGTTTGCACTTTCTTTCTCTCTTGAGGTCTCTGGCAAGTCGGCATCATCCTGTGTGAGAGCATGCAGCTATGGAGAGGTAGTGTTCATTCCCTAGTGGGAAGGGAGTTTAGAGGAACCTGCTTCATGTTTTTATATCTATATATGTAATATGTGTGTGTGTGAAAACACAGCACTGCAGGCTGGGAACTGATCCTGCACTTGATAGAGCACTTAATGGAAATTTTGGCAGTAATGATTACTCGACAGGGAGATGTTTTTGTGTATTTCACCTGAATGGTTGATTCATAAGGAACACACCTCCAAACAGACTGTTGGCTTCATTAAGACATCCTGGGCATGAGGGTCAGAGGGAGTGTGTTTTCATTTAAACCTGTCTCAGCAATTGTATCTTGAAGGTATGGTCAGGGATGGGTCCATCTGCCTGCATGCTAGGTTCTGCTAAGTTAACCTTTAGGTGAGGGTTTCTCTGGTTGTTCTGGAATATTTGGCCATCTTCAATTAAATGTTGCTCCACACAAGGTTTTACATACCAGGCAGAGAGACAGGACTTTGGGCTGCACTCCTGGTCACCGATCCAGGTGCCAGTATCTTGAGTGGAATGTCTTTGCACTCACCTCTGCCATTCAGGTTAGTGACACTTGGTGTGTATGTGCTACTTTGCTACGCTCAGTCTTAGAAGTAAGAGCTTGTCCAAGGTACACAGCAGTGTATTGGGCTCAGTCATGCCCTCCCTAGGAACAAAGGGCCAAATCCAGATGTTGAAAGCCATCACATGTACAGTCACCACTAACAGTGACACTATTTCACGGTATATATCTGTGAATACGACACATGAGGACTGGAATTAGTCCCATCTGTTCTAACAATATGTTAAATGTTAATGTTAAACAGTGTGTTTAAGTTAAAAGCCTGCCTAGTGCAGAGGGTGGCCTCATTTTGATGTACAAACACTGATGAGCTGTATTTTGAGACCACATATGTAAGGAATTGGATATTGGCCCTAAGTGCAATTTTATGAGAACCTAGTAGCAAGTATTTCATCTGAAAGCTAGTTTGATAAAGTGGATGAAATAATAAGCAGAATGAAGGATGATGTTTTAGTAACTCATAAAATAACAGGTGTAATGCTAGTAAAACTTTCTTGCTATGTATTTATTTAAGGCCAAAACCTTCCAGTTGATTATGTTGACTAAAAGGAACAATGGTAAATCTTCAAGAATTAGAAATGTTTGTGTATAGAGTGATGTGTATGATGATGTTCTTGATAACTGATGGAAGTTATGGAAAACTTGACAAGATATAAACATTGTTTAAAGTAACAGAATATTTAGATATTAAGAAAGACAAAAAAATCTAAGAAGTTTTATGCTTCAGGGGAAAAAACTGAAGATTCACAGGACAATCAGTTTTTAGTTCTATTTACAGTTTTAAAACTAATGTCCTGTATGTAATAAGAAGTTACAGCTTAGTTATTCCATATGGAAATACTTTTAAATAAAATTAAACAAAATGGAAGAAATTCTCAAAGCAGCATAGTATACAGTTGTGTGTATTATTGGTTTAGAACAACATTGTCCAACAAGAAGCAATTAAATGGAATCTGGAACAATAGATAAATTTCAAGCAATGACAGACTTCCCTGACTAAGTTAAAGGACAGAGCAGTACAGAGTGGCTTGATTGCAGATAATGGCATGGTGGGACTCTGAAGGAGTTTTCAGGTAAAGATTAATGACTACAAAGAGATAACTGGAAATAAACATGATTCTTAGGCATGTTATCCTTTTTGAAGGAAGACTGGATGATGCAAGAAAAGCTCGGTAGTTATATGAACAAGTATTAATGCTGATCAAAAAAAAAAAATTAATATAAGATAAAGAAAGAATATATTGTGAAAGAACAGATAAATAATCAAAATACCAAAAGGAAAAAAGAAACAGGAGAGAAAATGCAATGTCATTAACTGTGTGAGTAGAGTACATTCAGAGAAATATTTATCAATATGCTGTAGCTAAAAGGACTATTTAAAAAGCTGCAACCACTGTTGGAATCAGATTAAATTAATTTTGCATTAAGAACAAACTATAATAATTAGTCAAGTATAGTGTTAATGAGGACCACTGAGAAACTGGAGGAAGAGTGAGAATAATCATATTGCAAACAGACAAAAGAGTGCTTGGTTAATTAGAATATCTGAATCATCTAGGTTAAGTGATGTTTGATGAAGAGTTTTAAGACACTGAAGAGAGAATACCAAATCCTTTAGCAATCGTTTTTGAGAACTTCTGGAGAATGAATAAATTATTAGAGGACAAATAAAATATAAATGTACTACTAATGTATGTCAGATCACAGGATTCTTCCTCAGGATAGAGTTCCAATCTCCTGGGCTGTTTGTCTTCAACCATTCACCATACAACCTTTGCCTAAATCAAGAGGGAAATGTATGGTGGTGTTATTGGCAACAGAAAATTACTGTCATTAGCACTGACTCTGGTGGAGAGAAAATGGGGAAGTATACAGAATGCTGCAATGAGATGTAATGGGAAGAGAATAAAGCTAAATGAAGTAACTCAGCAGTTGGGAGATGAACTATATAAAGGAAACCAGTAAAGAAACAGATGTATACTGTACAACACATTGTGCCCCCCATCATTTAGATGAGAATTATTTTCTGTCAAAAGCAACTAAAATTTCAACAAGGGAGACAAGCTTAATTTTTCTAGTAAAACTGCAGCTACCTTTTAAAATCTGTTTTAGAATGATATACCACAATTGCCATGCAAGCAAGCCATTCCTGGTACAGTTTGCCTGACTGCTTCTAAATTTCCTGGCTATCTAAATTTACTGTCCTTCAGTTTGGAAATCTTTTGTTTTCCCACATATTGGTGAATTTTTTGCCTTCTCCTGCACACCATGCCCATATATTGTTTATGGAATCAACACCCCAGCATCTGTTTTAACCTTGGCAAAGGTTAAAACACCTTTTAACCTGAAAGTAAGGTAAAGGCCCAGTGACAAAAGCAGTGACACCCGTGTAGCCTTTATCACCATGCTGTCCATTCTGTCTGTTCACACACACACGTTCACACATTCACATTTGTGCATACACGTATTGCACAAAAAGGTAATTCATTACAATGAAATATTCCACATGCTTAGAAATAAAGAACTGGAGAGGTGCAGTAGCTAGGTGACCTCAGTTCACCCCTCACATTCACAAGCCTTGTGATAGAGTCTTCAATCACAGGTTTCTTTACTAATTTTTTTCCCTCAAAATTCTTTGATCATTAAGTGTATTGAGATTTGAGTATGCACAGGCATATATTTCAAAGAACTATCAATTAAAATAAAACCTTTTGTTATTTGTCTAATGCTGCATTGCTTGAATTTTATTACTTTAGCCCAATAGTAATTTAAAACAATAATGAGACCCCCTAAACTGCCTTCTTTTGTCATTCAGAAATGATGTACATTTGCATAGTGTTGTTCATCTGGAACATTAGAAAAAAATACCTATATACCTTCCAAAAACTTTGCCTGTGCTTCACATAGGTCAAAGCACAAGCTCAGTTATAAGAAAGCTTGATTTTCTTGATTTTACATGGGACAAAATATAGATTCTTAAATCTGCTGAAAGTAAGGTAAAGGCCCAGTGTAGACAAAGCAAGCTGCTGTGTCTCAGCTATGATTTTATTCCACATGGTTGAATTAACAGAAAGCTTTTGTTCATTGTAAGTACAAGGTCACAAAATGAAATTCACACCTGGTCTCTAGTCTTGTTCTTAGCCCAGTCCAGACTGAAATATATTTTCAGTAAAACAATAAATACAAATGCTACTTTAATCCCCAAATAATTTACTTCTGTAGTCTTTAAAACACTACATTAAACATTTCAAACATTTATTCACTATGGAATGTGTTCTATTCTGTATCTTTTCCATTAAACCCCAATTATTGTGCATGTGGGATAAAATCTCCATGCAGCAATATGCTGTATTTACTTTAGAGTGGCTAGTACTGATGAAACTGAGGGCATATACATTTATTGCAAATGCAACCCTTGACTTAACTGAAACCTCATATTTCAGATGTTTATTACTCTTATCTTACACAGTATCTTATTGAATTATTGGAAACTGAATTCTTTACTAACATTATTGACGGGAACAACAATGGGTTAAATTTTTGAGATGCACCATACCTGCTCTAGATTTGTGTTGAAAGTCTTTGATTAGATAATAATTATTTGAATTTTTTTTAGTCCAAAGTCTAGACCTAGATGGAAGTTTTGACATATAATAGCTGAAGTATTTATCCAGGTGACAGAAGCGAAGGGTTAAGGTTACTGTAAATAGAAGTGAATAAACATTAAAAACTAGAATACCATGAATAAAAATACACTGGATAAATACCTATCAAATTACCTTCCAATATAAATCTCAAATGGTATTTTCTCTGAATGCCTACTTAGTATCCAAAACTTAGCAGAATGGCCCCTCTGTGCACTATCCCCCTTTGCAGTCAGAAAGAAGAGGAAAAAAACCTGTATGTTATTCACCGGTATCTTATTTACCAGTATCTTTCTCTAAGAAAAAGTATGTTATTTGTTGCAGCTGGTTACAGCTCTTAAATCTCTGAAATGATTGATAGCTTCTGTTCTTCAGAACTATTCACAACTTTTTCCCATTTTTTTTCACTTTTTGAGGTTTGTTCTCTCCAAACAGTTCCCCTTTTAATCACATAGAAAGGCCACTTCTTGAAATAAGTTAAGATGCCGCTTAAAAAAGAAATAGCAGTTCTTAGCTGCTATGCTGCATTAGGATAAAAGATTGCACAACTGATTTGGTTTTTAGCCTTGATCCATTTTTAAATATAGTATGAATATTATAGCCCTGTTAGCTTCTCTGAACTCCCTAGGCATCCCTGTTGTTGCCAGTAAGGAATTACAAATTGACAATGCAAGTTATTTTGTTTTCCATCTCCCTTGGAATTTGGAAATCTGTCTATTCTGTCCATGAGCTTTTTATTTCCTGACATTCTGATTTTTAAGTACTTTTTTTATTGCCTATAGAAATTGTAGATCTTTGCTTTCTGCTCAGAAAAATTACTTTATGCAGCAAAAGTGGAATATTACACCAAAGAACAAACATACCAACAAATTTATGACTCTCAGTAATATCAAGCTTTTTGTCAGAAAATTCTGCTCTCACTGCTTTATGGTTGATTTCCATCTATCTCCTAACTCTGCTTCGAATATATGTTTGTTTAAAAAGCATTCTGATTTCCCTCATTCTTCAAAAATAAGAAATGGAGACTCAGGGGAAAAGAGAATAAAGAAAACACTTGCTAGGACATGCAGAAGCAGCCTGGTCCATGGAGAATCCATAGGACAGTATATCTAAGAGTCTTCTCTGAGGTCAGCTTTTGATTTGGACTATGAGTTTGGAGAAAATGCCTCTCTATTCCCTTATCTGGCTGAGGGAAATTACATAACTTTGCTGGCCTACATATAGGAAATCAGGAGAGGATTCTGGGATAGAAATATCTGTGTATTTTGAGCTATCTTATGGACAGTTATCTGCTTGTGTCTAACTTTTGACATCCAGATTTCTAAGTGCCTTTAGCTGGGAAGAATACTTTCTCAGGAGGGAGTCAGAGGTAGCCAGATTACCTGAGGAATCTCACTGAGTACCTTCAGTTCAGTTCTGAATTAAGTCAGTGGCAAGGATTGGACTTAAGCTCAAAATAGTGAAGAATAACAAAACAAGTAATTAATAGTTAATTTAATAATTTAAAAAAAATAATCAGGAACATTTTTTTTTCTGTGTATGAGCTTCCTAAATGTAATTTATCATTATTTTAATCTTTAAGTCATGCATTTTATTCCATAAACCAAACTCATGGCAGAAACAGTTTCTTAACATTCCTCTTGTCTCCTCTGGAGCTGCCTGGGTACCACTCTTCCTTTCTGTTTATTTCTGCGGTTCTCTATGTCTGACCCTTTCCCCCAAAATTCGTTTGGTTTCTGAGATCTCTTTCTGCTTCTCCATTCCTGCAGGCTGGACTCTTCTTGTGCTGCCCATGTCCTCCTTTTCTCCATTTCCTCTTTCCTAAGTAGAAATTACCATATGTCTTTCCTTTGGTCTCCAAATCAAAGTAGGGAGGGAGGGAGCAAGGGAGGAAGAGAAGATGGGAAGGAGAGGAAAAAAGGAGATGAAGTAACTGAAAACAAAGAGGAGGACAGAAGATGACTGCTTCACATCCATGTTCTTTTACTGACCTAAAACATTTTTACTAGATTTGAAAAGCAGTGGGACATTTAACCGAATGGTTTTCACAGTGATGTTCTTGTCACTCACACCTCAAACCCAGCAGAGTTGGTGCTGAGTGAAAACTGGCTTCCTTGTCTGGCCTTAAGATGAGTTCTTGCAGAGAGTTGGCCATGCTTTCCAGCATTCTTTGCAGTTCCATGTTATTCAGATTTTTCTATTTTCCAGGGTATCTCAAGCTTCTTATTTACCCAGACAGCTAGCTAAAAATTGTGACAAACTTGTCTAATAAAACTGTTGCACACAAAATCCTTTAATACACAGGGCAAAGGGAAGGAGCAGATTTTGATTTGCCGAAGTGTGAATGCTCACAGCTAAAACAGACTATAACTACAGTTGTCCCTTGAATACATATGTAGATAGATACTAAGTACTTACTAAAATGGAAGAAAGCAATCCTTGCATTTATGCATTGAGAACTAATAATTGTACTTTAAAAAAAAAAAATTCTAGCCCTAATTTGTTCTACTTTTATTCTTTATCTGTATAATGGGTATTAAAATGCCACCTTGCTTTGATGGAGTCTTATAAAATACATTAATTCATTGTTTGGAGGTGTCTAATATTAATTCAATGAATGTCTAAAAAAAGTCTGAAGTGAGTCATTCTTACTGGTGAGGTCTTCAATGGGAAACTATATATAAGACATGGACCCACACAGAGAATGATAAAGGCTAAAAGAAGAAATATCAGCTGCCTTATTTTCCAAGTACAATCCATCCTCCTGTACTGAATTCTTGGATTATTCAGAAAGAAAATTATAGTGTGTTTTTGGTGCCATGTGGGATATGTAACCCGGGGTGAAGGGTAGTTAGCCAGTGTTGAACAATCTGCAGTCTGCTGTTTTGTAGCTCCATGACATTCCTATAATGTGTAGTGGGGATTAGTAACTCCTGTTTTGTCTGTTTTATTCATTGTAGTGACTGTTCCTTTTAGGAAGGTGTACTGAAATTTAGAAATTACATCAAGTGAAGTCACAGTCTCCCACAATCTTGTCTCACCAGATCAGGAGCATACTGTTGTATTGTGCAATTGTTGATATCACTGGTCTGTTTGTACCAAATATCAGAGGCGTGAGGGACAAGGGGAACTCACAAGTGTTCACCAAACTATTAGGAGCAGGTTTTTTTACCGCAAAGAAAAATTAAATTAGAAAAAGCTAGCTCATGGAGCAATGTGTAAAGTGTCAGTAAACCACTTGTCTTGAGTTAGGATAGGAGGCCCCAAAGGATCTCTAGTAGTTGTCAAATGCGGTATCCTTGTGTAGAAAGGGATTGGTGGAAACACTCATCACAACAGCATCAGGAAGAAGGGTGCCAGAAAAGGTGGACTGGCTTGCGTGAAGGTTTCCTTGTGACTGAGGGAATGAGGTACTGGAGTGCCAGATTAATGGGCTTTGACAGTAGATATCCCAACACCTTGAAAATCAGCTGTGTAGCAATGTTGCAGAATCCTTCCATAGTGTTTTGCAACTGAATTAGTCTGTGTACAGTTAACATTATCCTAATAGTATATCAAGCTGTTCCCTCATTAGTTTTGAGCACATTAATTCAGATTTTTAAGAAAATGCAGTACATCGTGAGAAGAATAATTAGCCCCTTGGACAACAAGCAGAAGAAGATTACCTTTATAGAAAAGACTCTTGAAGACAAATACTATTTGCTAGTCAGGATGGAGGGTTCAGAGGGCTATGTCAAGGTGCTAGGACTGTTTGTATGAGACCAATATGTGACTTCAGGTTTCACAGCCTGTACTTGCTTCGGCTGAACACAAGTTACATAGTTCATTTCTCTAAACAAGCTTCTTCAGATGGTGGATTTTTTTTTTCCTTATATTCACTGGTAATAAGAGATTATGCCTGCCAATAGATACGTAAATAATTTATGGACTGGTGTAAAAATGACATCTTGTGTGAGTATTTGTAACTTCTAACTACTTAGGTATTGGTAGAAAACACAGAACTGTGATAGTCTAATTACTGCTTTCGTGTTGTATATGAGGTAAACAATACAAGAACATTTGCAAAAGAATGAAAAGGTGTAAATAAAGCAGAGAATGTGTACAGAAAGAAAGGTCACAATATTAGAACTGTTTCTTAAGATAGGTGAGCTGGGAATAAGTTGCACAGGAAAAAAGAGACATGAAAGAAAAAAGCGGACAGAAAATAGGCAATTCGCTATCTGGCTTACACAACCAGAAATCTGATTTTGCATTTGTTTATTTTTTGGATGTGCTTGTTTATTTTTAGGTTTTGGAATTATAAATATTATTGTTCAATGGCAAGATACTTAAAATTGGTGGGCAAACTATTTTGAAGCCTGTGGTAGTTAAAATTTTGTATGAGATCCAGTCAACAGCTACAAAGTGCTAGCAATTTATTTTTTTATAGGTTCTGGGTGACAGTTGCTGCATTATCCAATGACATAGGTAGACCATGCTACATGAAATTATACTGTGCAATATTAGAAATATGTTGTCAGGAATTGAAAAAGAAATACTAAGAAATGTAGGGAATCACTCCAGAGTGCACTTCTTACATATCAGTGGCTACCCAGTTGCTTTCCAAAATGGAGCTTTTTCTGTTTAGATAAAGTTAGCATAAGTGGAATGTGTTTCTCTCATTCTTTGGGCTCAGTCATCAGGCTGAAAGGGATTTTGAGCAACATGAAAATTGTCCCATCTCGTGACAGGAACTAGATGATATTTGAAGGAATCTTCAAACCCATCTGTGACCCAAACCAGTCTGTGATTATGACTCTGTAGAATCGTTTAGTTTGGAAAAGACTCTGAAGATCATCAGGTACGAGCATTACCCCAGCACTTCCAAGTCCACTGCTAAATGATGTTCCTAAATGCCACATCCTTGTGTCTTCTAACTACCTGCAGGTATTGTGACTCAACCACTTCCTTGGGCACTCTGTTCAGTGCTTGACAACCCTTTCAATGAAGGAATTTTTCTTCATATCCAATCTAATTCTCCCCTGGTGCAAATTGAGGCCATTTCCTCTTGTCCCATTGCTTGTAACACAGGAGAAGAGACTGACTCCCACCTGGCTGCAGCCTCCTTTCAGGTGGTTGTAGAGAGCAATAAGGTCCCCCATGAGCCTCCTTTTCTCCAGGCTGAACAACACCCCCAGCTCCCTCAGCTGCTCCTCATCAGACTTGTGCTCCAGACCCTTCCCCAGATCTGTTGCTCTTCTCTGGACTGCCCCCAGCACCTCAGTGTCTTTCCTGTAGTGAAGGGCCCAGAACTGGTCACAGGATTTGAGGTGTAGCCTCACCAGTGCCAAGTATGGGGTGATGATTCTAAATATCCTTTCTTCCATGATCTCTACAAGTTTGGCTCTGCCATCATAACACAGTTTGGAAGGGCATGCTTTTGCTTCTATTCTTGTGGAATATATCTTCCCAAAGTTACTTCGTAAGAAAGATAGTCTGTGTTTCTGTCATCTCTGCAACACATGAAAAAAAAAAACAAAGAGCTTTGCAGTGCAGGCATGTTTTGCTGCAGTCTAGAAAAGGCATGGTAAATCAATTTCATCCAAATGCAAAAGAGCTGTTGGATCTCATGTATCCATTCAAATATTTGGTAGATTTTTATTTAGGAAAATCAGGTCTTCCTCCTGCTGGGTGTATATATATATATATATATATATATCACTCAGTCTCTGGTGTAGCTAAATGCCCATGTGATTAACTTTAAATTAGCCCAAAGATGAGAGTGAAAAAAGATATACATAAGGTAAATTATTGATATATTTTCCTTTTCTGGGCAGTCTTCGCCAATAGCAGAAACACTGAACCAGTGAGTTAGGGAGACCTTTGATCTCACCTAGTGTGGTCATACTGATGCTTCTGAGCTGCAGGCTCATTTCAGACTCCCTGCAGTGTTTCTGAGGAGCGGGGTCTGCTTGGTGCTGAACACAGGCTTCGTGGTGCAAACCAGTCGTTCTTGAAGTCACTGCATGGGAAGTGAGGCACATCCTAAGGTGATGCAACAGTCCATGCGTGATGCACAGGATGACCAGTGGAACGATAATCAATCCTCCTTCATGGGAATATTGACATGCCTCTCCCAAAGGTTACTGGAGAACAATAGCACTGTGTAGTGACACAAAGCGCGTGAGATCGCATCACAGCGATCCGCTGGTTGCCGTGGTGACGGGAGTGGGCCCGCAAAGCCAGCCTCCTGGCTGCTGAGTTGGAAGGGATAAGAAAAACACAGCCCACTTCCCATGTGAAATGAATTACAAGAACAAGCAAAGGAAGAAAAGAAAAATGTCAACCCTTAATCAAATGTTCTCTTATTTTTAGAAGGGGTTTGAAGAAAATGGAGGCCATCTCCGCTTACCTCTTGGGCCTCAGGGATTTGGCTAGTAATATCTCTGTACATACTGTGGAAATAAATCACAGAGGTTTGTATAAGAAAAATCACATGTAAAACGTATCTATGTGCAGTGGGAGATGACAAAACCTTATTCAATCCTGCTACCCTTTGTGCTTGCCTTAGCAAACAAAATCTGTAAGAATATGTTAAAATTACTGTCAATATAACAACTATATTTAGCAGGCAAACAAAATACACTAATTTTTAGCTAGAGAAAGGTAGTATATTCCAGTTTCTTATTATCTCACAATGTCTTTTACTTTTTAACCTTGCTGCACAACTGCATATCAAAAGCAGCATGGTGGACTGTGAAATACGTTTAAACATAACAAATTAGTGGTGTGTAGAAAACACCATTTGTTTTCCAGCATTCCTCACTTTTGGGAGCTGCTCCATATTTTATTATATTTAGTATTATTAAACAAACCAACAGTTTCAGTCAACCTAACAACCTCCAGTTACTAGCAGCTAGGTCCTGAAAGTGGTTTGTGCACCTGACAGTTAGGAAGTGCCTTCATTTTGCAGCACACAGGGCAGACTGAAAAAACAGCCAAGTCAGGCCTCCAAGACAATAATAAAAACACAGTGAGTTGCAGTGATTTGTGAGCATCATGATGTTTGACTGTAGAGTTCCTGTTTCTGGGAGCAGGATGTCTACTACTGAATTAGGCAAACAAGACCCTGCATAACTTCACAGGAAGAGAAAGGCAAGTAGAAAAAGGGTGTGCAATGCTAAGCAGAGGAAGCCAGGGAGATGCTCCAAAGCAGGAGTTATATCTGAAAGTTTTGCCTCCACTTGCATCCCTGCATTAGACAGTGTTTGGAGGCTGGAATTCCTGTCCTGCTTCCTGAATCTTGACATGTGAATCAACCCTTTGGATAAGGACATCTGCTTAATTGTAATGAATTTTTAGCTTTTTTTCTGCGTTTTTTTTTTTTTTTTTGGCATCACTAGATATAAACCAGAAACATTTCTAGAAACAGCATAAGAAGATTGATTTACCACAACTAGCTGTCACTGGTCTAAAGGATAATATTCTTTCTGACTTACTGACTAAACCTCACAGCAATTTAGTTTCAGCAGGACCAATGAGCAATTCTTCCTCAACCCCAGAGTTCCCTTTCCTAATTGTTGTTGCATCGTTTCCTCTGTTTTTAGGAAATATGAGTATTACAAAGGTAAATCTGATCTCCCACCTTCTGCATGAATCCTGTAAGAGGTGGGCTGTTCTATGAGAAGGAAAGATGAATCCATTCTTCCTCCTTCTGACACATTTTAAGAAAGAGAAGCAGCCAGTTCATGTCGTGCTCCTCTTTCTGCCTTGGGCATGCTCTGAGACTTCCTATCAGATCAAGCCCTGATGGCATTTCAGAGGAGGGCCTACTTTCTAGACTCCCACAAAGGGTTGACGTGGTTTCCTAGCTGCTCTGTCTGCTCTGAACTGGGAGCTTGAACACCAGGCAGCCCACAGGCAAAGCCACCAGTGTGAGCAGGGTTCAGTTGCAGGCAGGAGGTGAACAAGTGCTTGAAGATGTCAGTCATAACTTTAGGGTGTAAGTGTGTGAAAGCTTATGTATTTTGTTGGGCATATTTTCCTTGCTGCTATTTGACAGGCCCCTTCTAGGAATAACCTATTTTTAAGGTGTAGATCCTGCCCGGAATTGTAGTATCTTTGACTCTGCATTTTGTGCTTTCTGGGGTGATTTGGGTGGCTCACATTTTAAAGCACATGACTACGGTTGATAAAAATATGGGGAAAGAAATACTTGTATAGGACACTCTGAGAGGTGAACTGAGTTTTTACATTTCATAGAATCATAGAATTACAGAATTATAGAATTATAAACTAGGTTGGGTTGGAAGGGACCTGAAAGATCACATAGTTTTTTTCCAGGCTGAACAACCCTAACTCTCTCAGCCTACTTTAACAGAAGAGATATTCCAGCCCTGTGATCATATTCATGACTTTCCTCTGGACTAGAGGTTTGTGTCGTTCTTGTGCTGAGGGCTTCAGAGCTGGATGCAGCACACCAGATGGGATCTCACAACAGTGGAGTAGAAGGGCAGAAGGCAGTAGAAGGGCTCCTTTGACCTGATGGCCACAATTCTTTTGATTCGGCCCAGGATAAGGTTGGCTTTATGGGCTGTGAGTGCACATTGCCCAGTCATGTCAACCAATCCCTTCTCCTCAGAGCTGCTCTCAATCCATTCTCTGCCCAGCCTGTATTTGTGCTTGGGATTTCCCTGACCCACACTCGGGGCCTTGCCCTTGGCCTTGTTGAACTTCATGAGGTTCACATGAGCCCACCTCCCAAGCCTGTCAAGGTCCCTCTGGATGGCATCCCTTTCCTTGTTGTCAACTGTGTTGGTGACAAACTTGGTGAGGGTGCACTCAATCCTGTTGTCCATGGTGCTGACAAAGATCTTAAACAGTGCCAGTCCCAGCACCAATCCCTGAGGACACCACTCCTCCCTGTTCTTCACTTGGACATTGAGCCATTGACCACAACTCTTTGAAAGCAGCCATACAGCCAATTCTTCACCTACCGAGAGGCACATCTGTCAAGTCCATGCCTCGTCACCCTAGAGACAAGGATGTTGTGTGGGACCGTGTCAAATGCTTTGCACAATCCAGGTAGAGGACATCAGTTGTCCCTCCCTTACCCACCAGTGCTGTAACTGCATTGCAGAAGGCCGTGAAATTTGTCAGGCTCAGTTTGCTCTTAGAGAAGGCATGTTGGCTGGCAGCAATCGCCGCCAAATTTTATTACAAAAGTTAATTTTTTATTTTATTATCACCTCCTTATTTTTTATGATACCACAGTGTTAGCTGGTTAAAACTCCATGTTACATGCAGAGTAGGTATTCAATGTTTTTGGTAAGTCTGAAAATATTATCTTTGCCCTTCCTGCACTCCACAGTCTTACACACTTATTGGAGAAAGGAATATTTTTCTGAGACTTTAGAAGTCTGTTAATTAGCTCACAGTAATATTGATTTTTAAAGTGGGTCCTTTGAGAAATTTAGCATCCAAGCTAAGCAGCATTTATAGCAAGTAATCTGAATAATGTTACAATAAAGACTCTCTGGAATTTTCATTACTCAAATGAAGTGAAATTATCTTCACAATATACATTCAAGACATTAAGATGTAATTTAGGTAAGTATTAATAATTATATTATTGAATTGTTATGACTAAATAGGTAGACATAGTTGGGTCCACAGCATTAGTAATTAAGTGGGCCAAGTATGACATCAGAGGTAATTTTTTCAATTGCCACCTTATCTGTGCAGCTAATTTGCGTGTGACAATTGTGTTGGTTGTAATGAATCAGTGCTACAAGGAGGAGGGATAAAAATAGCAGAAATTCTTCCTACAAGGATCCTTGTCCCAGCTATCCATGTTGTTTAATTACCGCTACACTTTAATTAACTATTCCTGTTGTGTGAAAGGTCTGTGACTGTATGATCATTTAAATGTCAATATTTGAAAAGCTTTTGATGGCACTGGTTGCCTCAGGTTCATTTCAGGAAGAGCTGAATGTGAACCAGAGAGAGATCTTTAAAGCTTAAGTCATATGGGCCTCAGGTCTGTAGGGATTCCTTTTTAAACTGGTCCTGCTTAAATCACCACTTTTTATGCAGGTTGCAAATTTGTACACAGAAGTGCTATCACCTCACCCTTATGAGCAAAATGGCCTTTTTTTAGTTAACATTTCAGTAGTAGCTTGTTATTATTACTTCCTGACTAAATGACACAGACATGGAAAACTCTCTTTCAATTTTCTCTGGTTTTGTGGGTTTTTAATTGCTAAGAAAGTCATAAATGTAAAGACTGGAAATAGAACAAGGTGAGGATTGAGAATGAGTGTCAGTAGTTTTACAGCAAATGAATTTTGGAAGAATGTTATCAAATGATTATTTTGCAACGTGCTTGATTCTTTCTTCCTAACATATTTTATAATCAGTCTCTTTCACCCAAGACAAAATTCCATGCTTCTGCAGGGGATTTTTCTTACAAAATCTTGTCAGGTTTTAGATGAAATAATGTCTTCAATCTTTCTGACCTGAAAGTACAAGTTGGGCATTTAACTCAGTAATCATTCTTACAGATCTTGTTTTCATGTTAGCAGTGGAAAAATAGTGAGAGGCAACCTTTTCACTTATAATGAAGCTTGCTAAATTCTGGTCATTTGCCAGTTCTTGTTTGGAAATTAAATATGTGACACATTGCCTGAAATTTTTGCACTAATAAGAAGCAATGCTCATTATTGAAAGCTACATTTCTCTAGTCCTTTCTTGAAAGTCTCTAAGAAATAGATTCTTTTATCTCGTGGGAAAATTGTGTTGTGTTGAAAAAACCTTTTGGCAAATGATTTAGATGATGACAAAGAGAAGTCTTGGTTATTCAGGGTGTTCTTAATTACATTGTGAGATGTCTTTAATTTGTTCCCAGCCAGATGACAGTTTAAACGTCCACTATTTCAAGAGGATACAGTTTGGAGGGATATTAGGGTTAGGTGAGTGAGAAACAAGGCAATTCCGACTGAGGAGGCTTGTTTAAGCGAGCTGTTGAGGATGTGCTTTGTAACAGTCTTTATTCCCATTGGTACCAGGTATCTGCTCCCTTCTTCGCCAGTTATGCATCTGGGGTGGCAGAAAGTAAGAAAGAATTGAGCACTTTGGTGCTGTTGATCTCAGTTTTCTCTCTCTAACTTCAGTCTCCAACCATGTGTAATGGAAGAACATTCCCATCTGCTCGTGCCCTGCTCCCACCTCTCCTGTCTGAGTGACAGGAATAATGGTTACTCCAGCTAAGCATACAACCCAGCAGATTTTCTTTTCTGTGCCAGGCCATATTTCCAGCAGCTCTGTAAGCCGAAGTATGAGGCCTGTTGCCCAACTCCACTGAAATCCCCCAGCTGTGCTCCTCAGTCCGTCAGGATGAGGCTCAGTGTAGTACACTTTGGTAGAGACATTGGCAAGGCACTTCAAACACCCACCAGACCTTGTCTGTCGTACACGTACACCATGATCCTACCCACTGCTGTGTGCTGGATGCCACCTGTACCAGCTCCTCAGAGTCTCTTCTGATCTCACTATGTTGATGGTGCAGCAGATTACTACATGGATGGCTGGCAGGGGGCAAAGGAGAGTGTAAAGTGCTCCCTCACACTGGGAGTGATGCAAGCACCTCTGCTGCCCCATCAACCCTGTACTTACTTCAGAAGTCATCCTTTCCTTACCCACACCAATCCTGTTCTTTGTCAAACCAGTTTCCAGTACATCAGAAACATAAAACATTACCAGTTGTTGTTACCTCCAGCAGCACTTGGTATCTCCAGGCGACCTTGGTCTAAATAATGGCTGCACAGCAAATGACTTCGACTCAATCTCTTGAGCAGCAGCTCTTACACAGCTTTAGCTACCCAATTTACTACTTTTCCTCCTCTGCTGACACAGATGAACACCAAAAGAACTGGTTAGGTTGGCATTGCCAGTCTAAAGCCAAAAGTCCCCCAAATCTTCTATCTTTTATGTAAGTCTTTTTCCTTTGCAGGGGAGAAAGAAAGCTTTAAATTCAATTTGTTCTTTCTCTTTTTTTTCAGTCATTTTGTTCCCCACAGCTCATCTCTTCCAACTTAAGTGGTTGAATTTCCAGAGAAATATAGTGATACATCCGCCAGCTATTTTAAAGCTTCTGTACTGTTTTACTTAGGTGACAGAACCAGACATTAGAATTTTTCATGACAGTTCTCCAGCACAAAAAGTATGCAAAGGAAGATTAAAAACATAGGTACAAAAGGAGGAATGTGAAACATACAGTCATGCTTGCCATTCTAATATGTTGTTCAATCACCATATTTTATTATCTTACGGGACAAATTTTCAGAGTTCTTTTGTTCCTGCAGAAGGTAGAATGCATATGGGTGCTTAAGTCTAATCCAGAATTTTTGGGGAAGACTGGATTTAGGTGGAGAATGCCAGAGGTGATTTTGTATTGAACAACCCAAATTAATGCCAGTGACATCTTTATCTCATAAAGTATCATGCATTTTGTTCTGAGCTCATTTATAGGAACTATCTCAGAATTTGGCGAAATTTCTGGGTTTTTAAAATTATGTTGTTTTTTATATGCCTCCAGTCTCCCACATGCAGTTTTTTCCTTTTCTTGAGCCCAACTGTTCTGTGAAACTGCTGCATTCTTGCTCAGGAGATTAGCTTCCTGTGTGCTCTTACAGGGAAAAAGATGATGATCCTGGGAGTTGTGCAGAACCACAAATCTGGGGGGTGGAGGTTTTCAGATACACTCTTTCCTAACTGGAACTTTAGAAGCAGGATCTTTCCAGTTCATTAGACTGTTATGCATTAATAAGACAGGAATTTCAACACTGTAAGCTGAAGTGAATGAGATCTGAATCTGTCCTTGTATAAGCAATTTTGATGTGTATTTATGGCTTTAATTCCAAGAAGTTTTCCTTCCAATTAAGTTTTCCTATAGACCTATAGGAAAAAAACTACAGTATCACAAAGTCTCTTATGTTTTCATTACAGAAGGTATAATAAGCTCAGTAGAGATTGCTGTCCCATATTTCCTGTTGCACATAAGCATATAAAAGTTAAATCTTTGGACTCAAATTCTCTAGGTATGTACTAGGATAAATTCTTTTTGGTGAATATTTCAACTAATGTATCTCAACTGTTTTTAAGGATGAAATAATGTGACAAGACGGTCTTGCATTCATATTCATTTTAATTACATTTACCATGTCATCTCTGTAAAGTTAATTGAGGTTGCATTTGGCCTAGCTTATAATAGATGGAAGCTAAGAGCAGAGAGAGAATTTCCCCTTGTAGCTACTCTGCTGCAGAAGGAAGTTAGGTTTTCTTCACTCTCAATATAGGAGCCTATGGAAAGAGACTGGAGGAGCACAAGAGGAATAATCAGGTAAAAAAAAAATCAGAGAATAGGACCAAGGGGGCAATGTGAGCAGACACTAGGGAGATGGGAGTGTGAGGGATATGCTGTTTCTTTCTCTTCCCAGGCATTTCTGAAAACCAAACAGCAGCTTTCTACTACTATGAGTTTATTCCTCTGTGCTAAGCAGCAGTGGATTATACTGAGTATCTAAATTTTCCTGGTTTGCTCTTGTGGAAAGATGAAAAGTTGTTTTAGCTCCATTGCAGAAGACAATTAAATCAGTTTTACAGGTGGAATGAGTGTCTGCTACTGTTGACACTTAACATTGACACAGCAAAGCTCTAAAACCTGAGCACATTCAAAGACAAGGTTGTTGCCTTGTTAAACTGGGAACAAGGAAGCAACATGAATTCCAGGCTTTCCTGAGTTTTAAATACTTGCTTTTGTAACCTTGACATACTTTAAAAAAATACATGAAATAATACATAAGGAAAAAACAATAGTAAAGAATTAATAAAATAATGCTTTCTCTGTGATGCAGCAATTATGTGCAAATATTTTTCCTGTGCCTGTTAGTTTAATTGAGTTTTAAACATTGCAATATTTGAAGCTGTATGCCAAGGTTACTGGCACCAGTAAACAGTAATGAGTACACCTTTATTGTGTGTAAACATCATGCAGTAATGAAGATGAAATCTAAAAAACAGTTAAATGAAGTGAAAGCAGTAGCTGCAAACAAAACAGATGCATTTGTTAAAATGAATGGAAATGTATAGCCTTTGCTTTGGACTGGATCCTCAGTTGGCTCAGTTCCCTTAAATCCACTTATGCTAGCTATTTCCAGCTGCTAGAGAATCCAGCCCAAAATGGATGGCTTTTTTCAAGAGTTTTTCTGTAAGTCTGCATCCTTCTTTTGGTTACTTAAAAGAGAAAGGCAGAAAGAGGAAATTATATTTTTATGTATTTACCAGGGAGATGAAGGGGATATTACCCCCACCTAATCACTGTCACTGTTTGCACAGCCCGTGCTGCATGCACTCTTATACCGGGTATCTACTTAAACTGGCATCATTGCACAGCTTCTCCTCGTAGAGCAGGTCTCTGCCTGCCCTGTTCTCAATTCTGCACACAGATTATTTCAGGGTAGGATTTGCAGACTTGTAGTCTTAAATCACACCACTTACTCTAAAATAGAATTTAAAATATAATAGCTTTGCAAGGTTTCCTCGATTCCCTTAAAAAGACATCACCTAGATTTTGCAGGGTACTCTGTGGAGTAGCACTTGAGAGTCCTCAGGGGTACACCTGTAAACTAATCAGTCCATATGAAAAGAGTGAAGATTTAGCAGCTACATTTAACAGAGTGAAGTCTTACATATTCCAGGGTGACTTTTGAAAGAAATCCATGCTGCTTTGGGGCAGCAGATTCTATATGCAGAAGGAAGTCATATCTTTTATTAAGCCCTGACTCAGCAAAGCATTTAAGCATGTTCTGTTGTGTGCTTATTTGCTTTTCCTTTTGCCACTTCTTAAGAGCTGTGCTAAGTCAGAAGCAGCAAGACAAATGGAAAGGTAGAGATGAAGTTCTCATGGATTTGCTCACATAACACCTATTTAGTGATCAAATTAAATGAGTACAAATAAGAATTCTTGTTTCTAGCCAATTAGTGTCATGAGACTCCAACAGGGCTAAGAGATCAGGACAGGCCATCTGCTTTTTCAGGTTTTGTTTTCAATTGTAATAGTTAGAAACTTTTAAAAAATAAAATATATTTTTTAAAAGCTGAGTTTTTTAATGAAATGACAAGATCAAAAAAGAATACAAGATTGCCAGCAATCCTGACTTGATCCCTGTCTGCAGTTCCCCTTTTAATCGTGCTGCCATTGATTCCTTCAATAGTCATTGCTCGTTCTTTAGATCATTGAGCTTCAAATGCTGAATTTACTAGGTGGTGTCAGACTCCTTGAATTTGGGAATTGTTTGTATAGCTCCTACTGCTAGCAACTCCCAAGAAGAGATGCTTGAATTGTGGAGGTTTATTTCATGAACTTTTTTGGGCAATTATTTTGTGTATTATTTGAACAGATGGTCTTTTTCAGCTATTTTAATGTTTGGAACTATTTGACCTGCCCACGAGCAGGAAGATAAAAGCAGTGACAAGTAAAGTTAGGATTGAACTGATGCAGTTAAATGGGGGATGGGGACTGCATAGTTTGTTGATACCAGTCCCCTTCTTCATCATTTTGCTATCAATGAACTAAATAATTTTATCCTCATCCACTCTCTTCCTTGAATTTGGGAAGTTTTTTTGGTTGGTTTTTTTTTGTTTGTTTGTTTGTTTGTTTTTTGTCTGGAGAAAAATGAACATCATAAATAGATAGGTGAGGTAGGATGTGAATTGAAAAATGGAGAGTTTCTGAACAACTTTGTAGTCATGTCCTTGGTTCCAAATGAAAGAGCATTCACATCTGGTATTTGGCTTGAGTGAGAGCTACAATTTCTCCACTGGCATTGCTGCCAGCAGTGTAGCCATAGTCCATGGGTTCAAGCACCTTCCACCATATTTTGTTATTGTGAAAATGAATGCAATCATCAGTAATTTATTATTCTTGTCAGATGCTATAAGTTAAGCAAAGTGTTCTCTTTTAAATGTGACAGAGGGCCTATTTCAGGCTACTGAGGGCATCTGTTAAGTTTTTCATTTTTATTCCACTTTTTTTCCCCATTTTTAGGGAAGCAACGTGATGGAAGACCAGGATCTCTTGGAAATAGGAATCCTGAACTCTGGGCACAGACAGAGAATACTCCAAGCAATCCAGCTTCTCCCAAAGGTATAGATTCTGTTATTATACAAGTGAGGAAACTAACCCCTGCAGTATTCACATTATTTAAAACACTTTTTCGAATAGAGATAGATGTAACTTTACTGGTTTTGTGGACACATTTTCTGCATATGCAATTATGGCATAAAATAACGTCAATGAATTGGGCTCCCTTTGTATAGATGTAGTTGACAAAGCAAAGGAAAGTAAAATCTGTAATTTGACGTGATGGCTGTTTAGAATTACTTTTGGCCTTTCAGCCTATTTGTAGGCTGCCATTACATATGTGTAAATAAGGCTGTCCATGAATCCCAGAATGCCTGTCTTAACATAGGAGTTGCCCTGGAAATACTTTGCCCCTTATGTAAGTACTCTTGAAAACATTGGAGGAAAGATTGTTTTCCCAGTACCTGCCTTTTGTGTGAGATACAGAGACTTCCTGCAGGTTGCATATTTAATTTTCTGCTATCTATATGAATTTTGCTTCTCAGCTGCGGACAGAAAAACTTGTGGCTATTTTCCCAATCATTTTTAGTGCTAGCCAATTTAAACTCTAGATTTTAAAATCAGTGATAGAATATTTTGCATACTGGAGGCTTCTACTACCATTCCAAACGAGAGACAGTGGACCTAGCATGGAAAATTACTACTTTAATTTGGAAAATTTTGTAAGGAGAATGAATGATGAATAGCAGACACCAATAAGGCTCTGAAGGCTGTCACAAGTGATGCTGATACTTTGTGCAAAATGCTAAGGCAGGAATAAAATCAAGTGTAAAGTGCACTGAGTGTAGCAGCATCTGGGAAGTAACTGAGGTAAAAAGAAATTAGTCCACTTGAAGTTTCATAATACTGGAGAATGACTAGAGTTACTAAAGGATTTTTCAGTTTAGGTCATGAAGCAGGCATTGTTGGAAAAGGCTTTTTGAGGTATCAAGGCTTCCTGGATGGATGACTTGTAAAAGAGCACAAAGGTTTCTTTTGTATGGGAAAATCAGAAGTTGTGAAGGAATTTCTGTATCTGGAGGTGTTAGTCAATCCATATATACCACAATGTGTGTCTGTGCATGGAAACACCAAAGATCATTAAAAATAATCATTTTCCATGTACCATATTAGACAAATGAGATGAATGGTACAAGAAGTAGGGTGTTAAAAGTAGCATTTGATAAATTACAAAAGATATTAAAGGTTTATCTATGAATTTATTAATTTTTCAATAATACTATCATTCAAACAAAAATTTTGTAATCTTTAACTGAGCTCATAGCTGATGATATATTTATGCTGTTTTTCATGCTTCTTAGAGAGATTAGCTTTCACATAGTCTTGTTTACATTCTTCGAAATTAATGAATCGATTGTTAATGTATCATCATGTTAGAGCTATCTGCACTCAGTGGCTAGTGTTTATGAAAACATTGCTAATATTTTCTGCCTTTGGAGAGTCTACTAATGCTGAGAGCAGGTTCTGTTATAAAACTACAACTGCAGGCCTTTTAAAATCTTCTTGATGTGAGACAGAATTGAGATCTAGAGGTACTCTTGAAACCAGTTGAGAACAGGATGGTTATGCAGTTACTCAGAAGAATTCTGAGCCAAAGATAATTAAGTAACACAGGATGGCTTGAAGCATGTGCTGAATAATGGTGAGATAGTTTTTAGCTTTTTCCCTGTTGAGCTAAAAAGGCAGTCCCTAAGGACCATATTTTTAACGTGTCTTTGATGCAAGGATGTTACACCTTAACAAAGGCAGTTGCAAGCTGAAGCTGTGCATCATGTTTCTTCACATAAATGACTCAGCAATGTAAGAGAGCTTACATAGTAAAAACACAATTTCCTATATAAACTGAGTTCTTTTGAAGGCAGGTTATAGAGCCCAAAAATTAGGATCATGGAAAGTTTTGTCTAATGTCACGCACCCTTGTTGTATTCACAACAGCTTGCTAAATACAGAAAACACTTTCACATCCTGCAACAAACCATGAAACATTGCTGTATTCTATTTGTGTGTTGATAAGTTCAGCTCTGTCATCCTGCATTCAAAATAGTGCATACCATCTAAATATATTAAGACCTCAAACGGTAATTGGAGTCTCACTAATTTGAATCTCATTAGATAAAAATTCTGTTAGTTTGTTTGTTTTGAACATGTACCTCTTTTCTGTTCCTCATTTAATTTAAATCTCGATGACTCCATGCGTTTTTTTACTTAATGACATTGCTGATGATGTTATTTTTAGTTTTACTAATAATGTTTCCCATCTTGAGATACTTTTTATCATATTTTGAGGTGGAAGTTAAGTGCTTTAAAAAACACCTATCAAACAACATTCCCTTAAAGCCCCAGGCAGCACTGAATAAGTTTAGAGGGTAAAAATCAAGGATCAAATCTATCATCAACATTTTAAAATACTTTTTTTAAAAGCTCTTTTTGTTGTTCTGATAAATATTCCTCTCTGCAGCCTGGAAATGCAACAGGTAGCATTTCAGTAGCTGATTTTTTCTACTCATAACTGCTGCCTTCCTAAAGAGTGATGAATTTCTAGATGTCAAACACAAGTATGTTGATTAGGAACCATTCTCTAGAGCTTGAAGTCATTTTAAATAGGGAAAAATACCCACATTTTGGCCAAATATAGATTAATTAATCATTGTAGTCTCTTATGCAGTATTTAACTGGTATAAAAGGGTATGTTTACCTGGATTTCTCAAAATGTTTTCCCATTATATTCTGTATTTGAGAAGAACATTTCATAAGAGGGAAAAATGGTATATTCACCAGTTGGTAGGTAGGGTTGAAACCTTTGAGATAGAACTCTTTTTTCCAAAATACTCTTTTTTGTTGTTGTTGTTGGATTAGAGCGTGTAGCTCTAATTCTTGTCTTGTACCAGTGCAATTTAAGTTACTCAATTTCACCTTAATATTAACTAGAGCACTTTATGGCTTATTTTAATAATATAAGGTTAAGACAGTCTGGTAGAAATACCATTTGCAAAATTAATTCTTGAAATGGAAGTATTTTATACATGACATCAGTCTTAAAGCAAATTTCATAGCAGAGTTTAATATTGCATTTAAGATTTTTGCATGAAAAAATGAAATAGATAAATGTTTGGAGGAGGATTTTATATGCTTTATCAAAGGAAGTTCAGATATATTGAGAAGTGGAGATAACATAAAAAGATACTGAAGCTGCAAATACCTTGAGAAAAAATTAATACTGAGAAAAGAATTGTGTGCAGTGTATGCTTAATTGACTAAGAAAGTAATAACAGTCATGGCATAAAATTTTAGTCACACTTAAGTTACATAGAAAACCTAAGGAGCATTGGCCAGCTATTTCAGCATCCCAAACCTATGCACTATTGACTTCTCGGTGGGCTCCTCAAAAAGTCTTTTTTTAAAATGACAATTATCCTAGGTTATCTCAGAATTTATCTAAGAAGAAGGATTGGTTTTGTGTGGGATGCTCAGTGTATGGCTCCTTCTCCCAGCATATAATGGGAACACATGCTCTCATTTGACAGATGGAAGGAAGATGTTAGCTGAGAGCAGTTTTCTTCTGGCTTCAGAGCTATTCTTAAAGCAGCTTGTTCCTTCCTGCACAGAGAGGTCTCAGCAGAAAGCGGGTTTGGGAATAGCAGTGGTGTGCAGGCAGCCAGCCTCTTTTCTTGGGTGCTTTGCAGAACTAGACAAGAAGTAGGATTTGAGCAGGCTGTGAGCACATCCTGTCTGTGAGTGGTGTTATAAAGCTCTGCTTCCAAAAGCGCTGGACTTATTACTCATATGTAACACTCTTGTGCAAGCATGGTGAGTCTGGCATTTAGGAAAACAGAACAACTATGCATGTGCTCATTAACCATGCTGTGTATGTAACAGAGAAAGACCACATCATGTGTTTGCTGTTGCCACATCGCTCTTGGCTTAGACACCCCAGAGCTCAGCAAGCTGATTTCAGTCCTGGTGTTCAATTACCTCCCATTTAGCACTTCCATTCCTAAGAGAGTTTCCAAACTAGGAGATGCTGCAAAGTGTTGATGACCCTTTCTGACTGTGACTCCTTATTTTTAGTCTGCTGGAAATGAAGGTGAAAAATGGGATTCAAAGGACGTGATTTTTACTCTGCTGGTTTCTCTGCTTCTTATGCCTCTGGGAATTACTTTCCTGGTTTGAAGGGAGGTCTCTCACATGCTCACTGCACCACTTGCAAGACCTTTAACCATAAGGACAGAAAAAAGCAATTAGAATCCAATAGAACACATGAATTTTTCAAGTCTGAAATACAAATGGGTAGTCTGTGTTACTTAAATAACACAGCACAATGGGAATGAATCAGTAGAAGCAGTTAGATACATGCAAGCTCTAGTTCAAGGTGTTTACTTCAGACCAGCTTCAGACGGGTCCCACAGACCAAATGTCCTCTCCAGGCATGTGCTTCAAAACTGCCTGATGAAAGCAGTGTCACAAACATTTTCCTTCTTATCTGAGCCTACCAGAGAGCCACTCAAGACATGACATGCTGACATTTATCTGTATCATGTAGCATGGTGATGGTCCTGCCACCATTGCCAGACAGGATGTCTTACTTACCTTCCTGCTTCTTTTATAGTTTCTTGTTTGTGATTGGCTCCACAATATCTACTGGCTGCTCTGAGAATAGTCAGCAGGCAAGGAAATACGCTACATGAGAGGAAGTGCTATCCCCTTTTTTTGGTAACCAGACAAGGATGACAACCTGAAGGAGCTGACTTAAACTTCTTCATGAGATCAAAGGTCATAGCTTCCACTTAGTCTGCAAATTTCAGATTTAGATCTTCTTAAGATTATGTTTTATGCAATGGATATGTCTGAACTGTTGCATACATTATCACTGAATGACAGCTGTTATTCCCTTGTCCCACATATTGTATCTGATGAAGAGCTGGGAGGTTTCTTCTTTCTTCTGAATGGAACTGTTTACATTTCTCCAGAAAAAATGAAGAAAACAAACCCAAAAGCCCCCAGGTGTGCATCTATTTTCCATTCAATTTGGAAGACAGATTCCAACTGAAAAAAAAAAAAAAAAACATAGAAAGGATGCCTACTGCAATTCTGACAATCTTAGGTAGGAAACACTGAACTCAGTTAGGGTATTCTGGACCTTCCATTGAGTCAAGATCCTGAATCAGGCACTGCTGTGAAGTGAATGTGCCTGTACTGTCTTTTTCTAGCAAGCTCCACAAGAAAACAGAAGGCTTTTGATTAGTGGAAAGAAAAGTCAAACATTAATAGAACACAAGCTTGAATAGTTTACTTTTAAAATATGTGACAGGGTAGATGGAATAGAAACCCAAAAAGTTTATATACAGTTCTTCCTCACCCGCTGTGTCTCTGCAGGCAGACCCTGTTTCACTCGGTGCCTTTCTACCAGCAGCACATGCAAAGTCTTCCCAGGTCCTTCGTCATTTGTGTCCGTCCCCCGTGGAAGCTGCCCCTCTGCCCCTGACTGCAGGCTCAGTTTCTGCCCAGGCACTGCAGGCACCAGCTCCATGTGGTGTGCCTGTGTCAGCCAGGTTCTCTGGGCTTCAGAGCTGTCACTCTTCTCAGCCTTTTCTTTCAACACTCCAGAGGAGGAATGATTTCCTCTTCCAACAACATGACTCCAACCGACCACATTTGTAAAGTACATAATATGTAACGGACAACTGACAAAGACAGGAAACAAAATAGAATTGATATAACCCCCATTATAACCACCTAAAATTTCTTAGCTAGATAGTTGATAGTTTCAAATAAATTCTCAAAAATGCTGCTTAAAGCTCTTGAATGGGCCAGCAGCATAAAAGAAAGCATTATATGCTTGCTAAAAAGATCTTTCTTCCAAATGAACACAAGCATAAATTCACAGTAATCATAGCCACCATTTAAAAAAAACTGTGAAAGTCAAGTAATCTCATCATCACATAAAAAGCTTGATTTTGATACACACTATCACTGGATAGTGATATCCACTATCCACTGGATAGTGATATTACCTTTGGAGAACCTAGTATTAATTCCCCATCTGTCTGTGGAGATCGGAGAAAACTAGTAACAGTCCATGCTACTGAATTTACCTTGATGTTTCTAGTGCATAAGTGATTACTTTGAAGCTCTACCTGTATTTATCTGGCCACCTTTCAGAGACAAAACATTCAGGTACCTTTTATCCTAATGTAAAATGCTCTATCGACACAGCAGTGATACACTTTTTTAAAAGTCTGTTGTACGGATGGTCTCTTGTGAAGGATTTCTCAACCCATTAGGATACTACTTGGCATTGCTATTTTATTACAAGAAACAACTCTTTCTGGCTTCTGTTTTCTATTCATTTCAAAGGAAGTGATACTGATGATATATCAATAGGACCTAGGAGAGAAATCTCATATGGTTTGTATCTTCTTCCATACTTTTTTTGAATCACATTTTCTTAAACATTTCTTTTTCTTGAAATCCTTTGGGCTTCAATTCCTAGCCTTTTCCACATGAAAATCTTCTGCACTGAAAAAGCTGACATTGGTATTGCTCTCTAAACAACTGAATGAACTGGTAGTAGTGTCTGTGGAAGAACAATAGTGCCCCTATTTATGAGCAGCTAATATTTGAAACACTGTCATGACTTGCAGCTCAGAGATTTTACATTGATCTGAGTCAAACAGTGTGCACCTTACTTGGATGTTTGACACCACTGGTGCTTGTGTTGTAGCTGGTGCAAAATGATTGAAATATGCATGGAAATACACTCAGTAGGTAGGAGGGAGTTTTTCTTTCAAGAAATATCAATCAACAAGGAAGCCTACAAGGTTTAAATTATGTGTGAGCGGAGTTCAAGGTAATAGTGGAGTACAGAAAAAAAGATACAGTCTAAGAGCCATGACCTGTTAATGAAGACTGGGGTGAGATGCAGCTAAACTGAATCACTGACAAAGTAAAAGGGCAGTACTTCCAGACAGATATTTCAGTGTTTTTATTTAAAAACTCAGTAACATTTTATATGAAAAGCAGATACTATTAATGATACTGTCACATCTAGATAACCAATATGTCTGTCAGTATTTAAAAGGAAAGCATTCAGGTAACTATGAATGACAGTTAATAAAGTTGGTATTATTAAAAGACAGAAAGATTTTCCATACAAGAGGACAGATACTGAAGTTTTTTTAATTTTCATTTTAGGTGCATTTTAGAAGGCCTGTTTTAGATAAGAGAGTGATTCTCTGTTCATGACAAAACAAAATACTGCTTTTGTGCTGAAACCAATAGTAAATATTCTAGTTCCGAGATTAATTTTTTGTGATAGTAGCAACTATCCTGCCAGGGCAGGTGGGCTGGGAGCTCAGGGGGGCAGTGGGCAGGGAGCACTGGGACAAGGTGAGTAGGACAGTGGCAGTGACTGTGAGCAGCCACATCCCAGGGCAAATCCACAGAACATTCAGAGGGATGAGGACAGGACAAGGTCACCTTGGAGGGTAAGTCAGTGGCTGGGGATGAACAAATGTGGGCTGGGCACAGACATACCTACAGCATAGCTCAGGCAAGTGTCAGGACATGGACCTGAGTTCACATGCAGCTCCTGCAAAAGGTGGGTCTGCTAAAGCCCTGGCCAGACTTCTCATGCTCTTACTCACATAGATCTGATCCAAGGCTAAGCAGCTGCACGACCTGCAGCATGGCCTTGAATACAAGCAGAAAAAAACCTGGGACAGAGAGGGGGAAAATGCTTGCAGAATCAGCTGCTGCCCTACAACAGACCAGTGTATTTTCATGTAGGCTGTTGAGTGACCCAATAACAATTTTGTCTGTTGGCACCAAATCCAAAGACTGAAATCGTCACATCCATTTCAGTTGTTCTCAGCCTCTTCTTTATTGCACTGTTCACCTGTGTTTACTTGCCTGCAGCCCTTTGCAACTCTGCTGTATTAGAGGAATATCAATTTTAACAATTCTTTTGATGGAGATCTCCAGTGGGAATTGAGAATTTAGAAACTTGCCATGTTGTGTTTACTTTTCATAGAGGCTGATGGGTTACCAAAAGTACGAACCAGACTGCGTGGGTTTTCTCCAATCAGGAGGCCAAAAAAAAAAAATTTTAAAATCAGAATCTATTAAATGTAAAGATCAAATAGTAATAAACACAAGAAATAATTTGTATAACGTGCCTGATCTGGATACATTGAAAATTGTTTTCATGGTGCTTCAGGTTTCTTTGTTAGAGAAAGGAAACAAAAATACCTTATATTTTCTGAAACTCATGTGCTCCCTGTGGGCCTGTTCCCTGTCTTCATGTCTTCTCTATACTACATTTTTCTGCTTCCATTTATTGGGTTCTTGCTTTTCAAGTGTCTATTTAAGCATACCCTTTTTAAAATCGATGTGCCAGAGAGGAGTGAGGCAGGCGCACTGCAACATGAATATGAGAGTTTAAGCTCAAAGCATTATGTTTCTGTCACACTTCCATTGTTTCTCATAAAGTAGGAACATGTATTAATAGGCAAAAATGGGAGACTGGCTTTTACTATTCACAGTCACCCCTGTACAGTCAGGAGAACCTATGCAAAACCCATAGTTTCTAACCCTCTAAAGCTTCTTAACAATTTACCAGTTAAGTGTATTATCAAGTTAACAACAGTTACACTTCCATGGAAAGACGGTATGTGCAGAATACTGTTGAAAATTGAGGCTACTCCATAGTTTTTTCTACCTCATTCTACTTCTATTTTTGCCGCTGTTGTAAATTACTTTAAAATTCATTAAAACAGTGTGGCATAACAAACTGCACAGGTAGAGGCTTTATACCTTTTTATCATTAATGGCTTTAATTACTATCTTGAAAGTCTTCACTTGTGTCACTGAGAGGCAGTTGTTGCAGCTTTTACTTCCTGGCAACTTAACAAAATTCAGAAAAATTAGATGCCAGTGGTATTTCTTAGTTTTTTATGAAAACAAGATTTATGACATTAGGTGGCTGTGTTTCTGTATAGATGCAAGTGGTGCACTTCTGTGTACGTTATTCTGTCTATTCCATTCCAATAATATCTGATTCAGTTGTCCAATCTCAGGTAACTTAACAGACAGTGAGCAATCTAAAACATGTTAAATTCCCATGCCATGAAAAAATATGAGCAGCTAGAGGAAAGAGACTTTTCTTAAACCTTCCCTGGGGATAGAAAAATATAGTGCAGGTTCAGCTGTTATAAAATAACATATAGCCTGGTAGAAAAGAAAAATTAGGAATTATACGACCAAGACCATATATTTCATTTGCTGTATGATACCAAAAGAAACATTTCTCAGTCTAATTTCTTCCCCTTCTATGACATCTCAGGTGAAAATCTGACATTTTTGTGCAGTAAGGATATTAATGTCTCTTTTACCCTTTTGTCTTCCCCCACTTATGGATTCTCTGATGTCTAGAAAGAATTGAACTCCAGTCTTGGTATACTCTGGTGTAAAAGGCAAGCATCCATAAGAAAAAGGTGCATCAAAAACTAAGTTTTATTACTGCTTAAACATAAGCTTGTTTCATGTTGTACTAACCATTAAAAGACTGTTGATAAGAGAATAAGATAACTCACCCAAAGAAAATAATGCATGTAACTCCTGTTCTGAAAGGTATTTAATGAGTATCACCAGTAATTTTTGCTCATCCTTGTTTTCCAGATGAAGCAGATCGGTCACGATGGTTACAACCCCTCCTCTGTAGCTGAATGGCTGGATTCCATTGAACTGGGTGACTATACCAAATCCTTTCTAATTAATGGCTATACATCGATGGACCTTGTGAAAAAAATATGGGAGATTGAATTAATTAATGTAAGTTGATTAATTTATAGCAGTAGTTCCTCCCAAATACATTATATAGTACTTGTCCTTGTACATGAAGGAGGACCCAGAAAAGCAATTTGCACCACAAATACAGTCATCAAGTGCTGTTAATGACTACACCTTTCATGCCTGTAGCTGGTACCCTTTGCTTCCATTTACTTTGCCATTGTCTTTAGCATGGTAGTCGATCAGCATGATTGTGCTTGCCTTCAGGAGGCTGAATGACATTTAAAAAATATATTTTGGGAGTTCATAGATACAAAGCACACGTCTTTGCTTACAAAGTGCCTAGAAACAGTACTTCCTGTAGAGATACTTACGGTTTACTTTTTCTACATGATCCAGCTGAATTAGACATAAAATAAGGAAACCTTATAGTTAGTAAGTTGTTCTAAAATAACACAGTTTTTTATTTAATTATCACTTTTGCTTGAAACTTCATTTACATGACTCAGTTTAATTAGATGTCCACATATGGGTAACCATAAATTTTGACGTGGACTGCACTGCAGGGTAATTTGGAATGAGAGGAAGTTTGTACTGTTATAGTGACGTTTGTAATGTTACAGTGAAGACGTTGACAGTACAGCTCTGCCAGAGGAATTTTCACGTGAGTTATGTGTCTGAAAGTGACTTGTTTTCTCTTATAAAAGACTGATGATTGTAGCTTTGCTGTGACTTCTAAAATCAACTGTAATGTCAGTTTATATGAACTTTTAGGGCAACCTCTACATGGGGAGAAGCCTGATATCATATGTTATTGATTCTTCATGGATAAAAGGCTTTGCTCTACCTTCAGGTATAGGAGATACTATACCTCTGCCTCTGATGAGTGCCTGAGTCCCAGAGCAGTCCAAGGGCTACCAGTAACCATAGTCAATCAAGCATAAGATAAAGCAGCTGGTATAGTTGTATGCTAGGAAACAGTTCCCACTGTGTCCCGGGCTGGAGAAATGAAGAACATAACTATGGTGCAACACAGTAACTGCTACATGAGGCACAGGCAGGTGTAGCCTGAGACCAGCATCTAAACAAAAGAAAGAAAAACTTAAAAGAGTTATTTTATATTAGTTGGAAGACAAAACCATTGAATGTTAGAATTTCTTTTCTTGCTGTCACACTTGGTGTTAACTAGCACAAAAATGTAGTGTAAGGGCCAAATTCTGCCTCATGTGTTTTTTTCTCATTTAATGTATCTTGTAGGTACATAATTGAAGTCAGGATAAGATTGATGAATTATGGATGTCTGCTGCTAAGCCAGTTATAACTGGGATTCTTTTTTTCTCTAAATGGCTGGAATTTTAATAAGAACTGGGGACTCTTTGCCTCAGAAACTAATATAGATCATCAACCAGCACGGAGTTGAAAAATCAGAAGATTCTGTTCTTATTGTTTTCTGTAATTTTGCATCCCATTTTGCCACAATCAATTTGGAAACAAATTACCCTTTAGCTCCCCCAAGTGGATCATTAAAATGTCATTAAATGTTTGTGGTTTGATTCCAAACTTGCTTAAACTGATGAAACGGGGAGTACCTGCACTGAAGTTAACAGAAATACACTTCTGTAAAACTAGTATAAACCAAACCCCTATGTCCCTCTAACTTTAAAGCTTAACATTTTGTTCCATTTGAAGGTCTGTACTTCTTGGGAAAACACCCCCTTTTGCCATGAGCTGCAAGAAGAAGCTGTTTAATAGTTGTATAAGTACTTCTATAGATATAGGAATATATAGAGATAAATATTTTTTCCACCTGATAGGTTTGAATTATATTGTTCAAGAGCAGAGTTAATAAGTTTTGCCTTATAAGAATTACTGTTTTAGTCCTGCCATATTTGATTCCCCCAATGAGTAGGAGCTTAATGTAATGATATTATGTTCACTGAGAAAATCTGTGCTTAGAAAGGTATTTACTGTTTTCTTTCCATTGAAGGGAATCCTTCAGAAATGGACAAGAAATTGGTTTGAAGCATTGTGCAGTCTGTCAGAATGAGATACTTAGCTCTGACCAGCAGACCTGCTGTCTGAAATTGATTTCAAAGGTCTCACTTCTTCAGTTGATGGCAAAGAAAAGCTTATTGAAGAAAGTTTCTCATAAAAGAATGCATAAAGGTCAAAGCCACTAACTCAGGAACAGGACTCTTCACTTGAGTAGGTCAAAATCCAGGCACTTGAAAAACAAGAGAAAAAAACAGACTCAGAATTCTAAAAAGAATTCAGAGTACCCTTAGTTTGGAGGCTCTCGATGCTTAAGTTGTAGATGGAACAAGAAGTTTAAATTAAAGTTAGGCCTAATATGCAATAAAAATATATCAAGGGCTACAGAAATTACAACTACTTCATTTCAGCTTTTTAAACAGTTTCAGCCACTGAATTATGACATGAAAGCCATACCTAATTTGCCTTAAGGAATCCCTTCATTCATATTTGGTGCTTCTTTCCATTTACCTATCGGGAAATCAGCCATGGGTCCTGGAGGGGTAGAAACAGATTTGGTGCTAGAGATAATATCTTCTGTTTGATCCCTCACTACAAGAAGGAGGCTGAGGTGCTGGAGCACATCCCGAAAGGGCAGCAAAGCTGGTGAAGGGTCTGGAGCACATGTCCTATGAAGAGTGGCTGAGGGAGCTGGGGTTGTTCAGCCTGGAGAAAAGGAGGCTCAGGGGAGACCTTTTCACTCTACACCTACCTGAAAAGGAGGCTGTAGCAAGGTGGAGATCAGTCTCTTCTCCCAAGTAACAAGCAATAGGATAAGAGGAAATGGCCTCAAGGCTCATATTGAATATCAGGAAAAAATTCTTCACTGAAAAGAAAGAGTTGTCAAGCATTGGAACAGGCTGCCCAGGGAGGTCACCAGGGTTCAGTCACCATCCCTGGGGATATTTCAAAGACATGTAGGTGTGGCACTTAGAGATATGGTTTAGTGGGACCTGACAGCGTTAGGTTTATGATGGAACTCAGTGAACTTAAAGGTCTTTTCCAACTTAAATGATTATATGATTAAAGTTATCCTTCGTGATTTATCCTTTATTCCCATAGGACACTGGAATGATTAGAACTTTGAATCTTCTTGTCTTCCTAAAAAGAACAGTTCTTACTTTATTTCCAACACAGTTTTATTATTCTTGTAAATTATCATTTAGGTAAGCACATTTGAAACCACTGTGAGGAGAGCACCAAGCATTTGAGAGAGGGAGAATGTCTGAGGCACTAGTGGGAAATCCCTCAGTTTTTCTGGTTCCCCAGCTAGCTCTCTGGAATGAAGAAACAAATTTAATATTCAGCTTCCTAAAAATGGTTTCAAATTATTCTGGCAAGGTATTGTCCTCTCTGACTTATGTGCTAGTTTCTTTCAAACTTTTATGTGTACATAGAACATGTGTATCTTCAAACACGATCAAGCAGCAATTTCTAAAAGTATTTGAATCAGAAGAGTAATTTTAAAAGTTATTCACTTCTGTTTCTTGTAAGCTCCCACCAGTATTCTCAGTCCTTCTTCAACATGTCAGACTTCGAAATTTGGATTTTGTTTCACTAATTAATTTTTCATTTAGATAATTTAGAATTTTCCTAGATCCGTTTCCTTCTGTGACGTGCTTTCTGGGAAGCATTGTTCTAATTTTCTTATCCTGGGATTGTAAGTATTCAGAATACCTTCTTCTAGATTAGTCTTTCCCAACACTTCTGTTTTTGTCTCCCAGGTTTCTTGCCTCATTAGAGAGATCAGATTCTGTATCCAGATTCAGATATAATTTATTCAATGCTGTAGCTATGAGGAACTTTTCTGAAATACATATCATCTTCTGAAAAACAGTCCAGTATGTTCTATAATCCCCTAATCCACCTGTGCACCTGTGCTTTGAAGTATGCTTAGAAATGCTTTTCTATATGACTAATCATATTATCCTTGTCTGTTATTCTGAATTACTTACGTAACCCTCCCCCTGTGGGACTCATTCTCCTCAGGGAACTTTTACCATAGAGATTCTTCAGGCAAGATATAAACACCTTAAAAGCACAAAGCAGGTTATTTGTCGTGTAACACACAATACTTTGTAGGACTAATGAACTAGGCATTAAATCAACCCCCACCAAATGAGTCACTCAGTATAATGGGCAAGTAGTCATCGTTCAGGTAAGGGGAGAGCTGGCCTCTGGGGCTCACTGGAACAGGCTGATCTGTGTAGTGCTGAGCTGCTATCTTCTGATTTCCCTTTCTTTTTTCCCTTTAGGATTTTATGCCTCTTCGTGTGAGTGTTGTTTCTTGAATCCTTGGGGTGCCAGTTTTCTGTGTCTCAACAATCTTACTTATGTCTGCAACTTTACCTTTCTTATCTCGAATGCTTCCAGCCTGTGCACTCTCTCACAGCTCCCTCTCACGCCCCAGCAATTTTCTCAGAAGGAAACTGAGAACAGTTGCACAGCTGCGCTGTACTGAAAGTAGGCTTGGAATCACAGATAGTTGAACTCCTGGGAGGAGGGTTCATGGAAGTGGCCTGGTTTACATTTCTTCTCAATTAGTTCATCTTGCACTCTGAGCTTCTTTTCTCAAACATATTTCTTTCACATGGATGATTCAGTCTTTGTCTTCTGTAAAATTAATCTTTATTATATGGTTCAATTACTGTCCAGATTTTGAACTTCTTGAGAAGTGTCCTTGAAAATCTCTCCCAAATTACACTCCTGGTTTCTCACAGGATATAGTGATTGCTGTTCAGAGTAAAAATATCAGAGAGAGAAATTAGTTACCAATGGACTGCCTTCCATTAGTTTATAGCTAAATACTTTGAACTTTTCACAAGATCGCTGATGAGTCCCACAATTTAATTCAATTATATACTGTACGGAAAAGTGACTTTAGTTTTATGTAAAGTGGGCACATGATTATTGAAGCCCATTATGTTTTCACTGTAGAGCCTAACAATAAAGATAATAAAGAGCCTAACAGCAGCCATAGCTGATGAGTGGGTCTGCCTAACCCACTGTGGTGTCTATAAAAATCACCATAAACAGAGGACGAGGGAAGGCTACATAGCAAGTATATTATGAACAAGCATATTATGAATTATTTGCATAGCATTCTTAAAATAATAGTTTTGAGCTCAAGGACTTCTGGAATTGGGCCCAACTGGTCCTTGACTTTTTAACCTTGAGTAAGTTCCTATCATCATCAAGTTTTGTGTTTTACTGCTAGACTTCTTCCCTATAGAATAAATAAATATATTGAGCTGCCGAGGTTCATTCACAGATCTCTTGAGGAATTCCCTAGAAGCCTTCTTCCACCTTGAAAACTGTGATTTCTCCTGCAGTTTCCTGGTTTAAACAGCTATTTCTCCATGAAAGAACCTCTTCTTATGGCTTAATTTCATGACTGCTGTTTTGTGGCCTTTGGGTTTTTTTTTATAAAAGCATTTTAAGAGTAGCTTCATCAAGAGACACTAGAAGTTCAGGCAAACAAGCAGATCAAGCAAATCGTTAACCTTCTCTACGTGATTTTGACTACTTCAAGGAACACCAGTAGGTTCCTGAGATATGAGGCATCCTTACATGCAGTCACTTTAACTCTTCTTGGTTGTCTTTATTCATGTGTGCATTACTAGTATGCATTTTTAAATTCCCATTATTTCACCTGGGACAGGCATAGGGGCCAGTATTGCCATGGATCTTCCATGAAACTGTTCTCAAAAGCTGACATCAATTTTGTCACTCTCCAGTCCTCAGATAAGAAGGTTTTAAGGGAAAAGTTATGCATTGTTGCTTGTAGCTCATCAAATTCATCCTTCTCTAATTCCTTCTCTCTTTATCTTTTCTGTGCTATGGTTCGTTTTACACACTTCTATAATTTCTCCTGTCAATGGTCTCATTTGCAAACCGAAGAGTCTTACATCATTTAGTAATTTCAGACATCCAGAAATCCTTGTTCTGTATCTTTCTGGTCCTTCTCCTTACAGCTCCAATACAGTCACAGAGTGGCAGTGATACATGTCTAATTTCAAAGTCAGAGTTTCTTTATGCCTATCTAGCTTGAGCCTATAGTCTAGGTTATGGAGGCCACTGTGTTGAACTTAGTGCTCAACATGAGGCTCTCATGAGGCCTTAGCTGACAAATACACCTACAGTATCTATGCCACATATAGTTTGTGCTTAAAGAACTTAAACATGCTGCACATACTGTATTCAGATACCTTGATCAGGTTAGTGTCTCACTTAGCAGCCTCCTCATCTACTCCAGCAAAACTGATAGTAACTCCACAGTTTGGGTAGTACACACCAAATGGATGGATTTTGTACAGTGCTCACTTGACAGCTTAATATCCCATGCTATCTAGCATGAAAAGATGTCTTTTTCTTAGGAGGGCTGTCCTTCAGATTTTGTTTGAAAAATTACTCTGTGACTCTTCTTCTTTTGTTGTTACTTAATTTCCTGAGCGTGCCACTCTGCAGAGACAGTTTTGGGAGAGGAACAAAATGTACTCTGAGACATTACAAGTCCAGAATTCCTTTTCCTTTTCCTTTTCCTTTTCCTTTTCCTTTTCCTTTTCCTTTTCCTTTTCCTTTTCCTTTTCCTTTTCCTTTTCCTTTTCCTTTTCCTTTTCCTTTTCCTTTCTGCTTCAGAGCACCCTACTAGATTTCATGTCACTGAAAAGAGTGTTTAGGGCCACAGTCCTTTCTGGTCTCCCAGAGACACTGATGATTGATAAAGATGTCCATAGCTCTTCCTGTAGCTGCTTTCTAAATGGCACCAACAATTGTGTTGGTCAGAAGAGCTTTCAAGACCATGAGGCTGCACTAGCAATAGGCTGTGGGATCTCAAGTTATTAGGTATTTTGTTATTAAAAGTATCTTCTAGAGTTGTGGAGTGTAGAAAGTTGTCTGTATGACTTTTTCTTTGTTCACTCTTTACAAACATTTGGAAGCATATTACTAGGGTACTCGATTAAGTTCTTGAAGTTAATTTATGTGAGCCAATACTTCTTTAGACATAATTATATTGATGTACTGGTGCAAAACCAAAAACTTCTATTTCAAAGTTTCTAGGTAGCATAATATTCTTGAGAATGTCTCTGACATCCTGCAAGAGTAAATGTGCCTCTTTTACTAAGGAACAGATATTTCTGGCCTTTGAAATTTTAATGTGCATCTTTAAAATTCTCTGCCAGGCAGACTGAACTTTGGGTCTTCTCACTCATTATTAGAATAGTAACCTACGCATAAGATGCATGAATACATTCAGGAAAACATTTTCTTCTACATTTATGGTGGATTTTATATTAAATAACTACAGTTTTGAAATAGGTAATGGATAACCTTAGTTTGTTTGAGGAAATATGAAGGAAACTTTCAATATCCATTCAAATTCTTTGGCTTAATTTGCAATTAATATATATATATAGAGGACCAAATATTAAGCATTCTTTTGACAACAGAAGAGCTGTTCGTGTTTTTCATATCAAAAACTCTGAAGATGAGTATGGAACTGAATAGCTTTCATCATGATGCATTATTTCTTCATGAGGTAAGATGTATATGGATTTGTTCAGTTGCTTCTGCATTAGTAGGGCAATGCTGTAAATTGGATTGCATTCATATGTGTTAGCCACTATGGTTGCAAATACAAAGGATAACACTCTAAATTACTCTATTTACCTTTGACACTGGATCAGTAGGTTCATTAAATGTACAAAAAAGCCATGTGATATACAAATAGCATTTTTTTTCCTTATACAGGAGTTGTATAGATTTCCTTTATCCAGGGCACCCACAGAGGTCTCAAAGCAGTTTCAATAAAGCATACCTGTTTCTTTTGCAATAATTAAATACGTACCAATTGCAATCATGTATTAAAGTTGTTCCTTTGGATCTTGCATTTGAAAATTGTTCTTTCTGCAGTCGGACTCTTTCTGTTTTGAAGGCTGATAATATCTCCATTAGTCACTCAGTTCCTAAATTGCTGTAGATGTTACCTATAATTTAGAAACTGTTGTTATGTTGTAGTATTGCAGGGGCTGTCTCTAGAAATCTCATGGGAAGCTCTGTATCCTCAACAAATCCATGTGCCAGTATTTTAACTTTGTTACATGTTTAACTCTTCCATATGGTTTCTGCATGTAACATTTTGCATAGGTAGTGATCTTACAGCCTTGGAGTGATTTGATGTGCAAGCTTCCATCTGTTCCTTATGCTAAAGAAAATACTTTTTAAATACATCATTCTCTCCTCTATACTATTACTTGCAAAAGATCACGAGATGCCATAAACCATGGCAATTCCTTTAAACATCTCGCATTTACCTCTTCCCACGCCCAGTTTGGATCATGGCAGTGCTCAGACTCCAGAGAGGGAAGGAAGGCGGGAAGGAAGGAAGGCAGGAAAGCGGGAAGGCAGGCAGGCAGGAAGGCAGGAAGGAAGGCTGGAAGGCTGGAATGCAGGCAGGAAGGCAGGAAAGGAAGCAGGAAGGCAGGCAGGAAGGAAGGAAGGCAGGAAGGAAGGCAGGAAGGCAGGCAGGAAAGGAAGCAGGAAGGCAGGAAGGCAGGAAGGCAGGAAGGCAGGAAGGCAGGAAGGCAGGAAGGCAGGAAGGCAGGAAGGCAGGAAGGCAGGAAGGCAGGAAGGCAGGAAGGCAGGAAGGCAGGAAGGCAGGAAGGCAGGAAGGCAGGAAGGCAGGAAGGCAGGAAGGCAGGAAGGCAGGAAGGCAGGAAGGCAGGAAGGCAGGAAGGCAGGAAGGCAGGAAGGCAGGAAGGCAGGAAGGCAGGAAGGCAGGAAGGCAGGAAGGCAGGAAGGCAGGAAGGCAGGAAGGCAGGAAGGCAGGAAGGCAGGAAGGCAGGAAGGCAGGAAGGCAGGAAGGCAGGAAGGCAGGAAGGCAGGAAGGCAGGAAGGCAGGAAGGCAGGAAGGCAGGAAGGCAGGAAGGCAGGAAGGCAGGAAGGCAGGAAGGCAGGAAGGCAGGAAGGCAGGAAGGCAGGAAGGCAGGAAGGCAGGAAGGCAGGAAGGCAGGAAGGCAGGAAGGCAGGAAGGCAGGAAGGCAGGAAGGCAGGAAGGCAGGAAGGCAGGAAGGCAGGAAGGAAGGAAGGAAGGAAGGAAGGAAGGAAGGAAGGAAGGAAGGAAGGAAGGAAGGAAGGAAGGAAGGAAGGAAGGAAGGCAGGAAGGAAGGCAGGAAGGAAGGAAGGAAGGATACATTTGCATTGTGCACATTGTCATGATATTTATGTTTTTGGTACTATAATGATTCTTTTCTAATCTACCTGATGTCATTTTGTACTACAGGTTATTTAAACAGAAGACATGATATAAATACTTTGAAGTAATTTCTGTGATTCTATTATTTTCTTACATTATGACAATAACAAAAAATATTGTTTTCTGATTTAAAAGTGATATTAAAACAACCATGTTTGATTTGTAAATCTAGCCATTGAAATTTGCAGATAGCAATTGCTTTTCCCTCTTTTCTGAGGTAAACATTTGCTTTAGAATTTTTTAAATCAGAACATTCCCCCGCCTCTTTTTCTTTTATTTCTTTCCTTCTCTTCCCCCACACTCTCTTCAAAACAAATTATAATCAGGTAGTGATTGGCAGTCATTTTTAGCACTAATAATCAAAGCTGAGCAATTTTAGCACCTATTGTGTTCCATCTGCAGGATCATTTTCTTGTCCTGTAACACACAAGGTAGCACAAATGATTGATTTATTTAAAAAATTATCTTGCATTATAAAGCAACCCGCTCTACCTATTGCCAGAGAGAGTACTGTCTCTGAAGTATCCTAACAAAGTCTCTCTCCATTCAGGGAACAAATAAATTGCCTTATCATTTGATTTTCTGTCTAAAATCTCAGTGTTCTATCAGAAGGTTCATATTTCAAGTTTCAGGATGTGATCTCCTTTCCAGGGAGTACAATAGACTTCTTATTTCCTTTAAAACCCCTGGAAAATAACCTCTTCTCCCCGCCCACAAGTTCTCTACAAAAACAGATAAAATGCAGTCACTAAATATTTTGTTGTCCTAGGCAACAACTTGTTCTGCCTTCAGTAGCTTAGAAGAGGCCTGAATAAAGAATTATATTTTACCAGCTTAACCTTTTAAGTGTTGATGAGCTAGCAAGGGAATTGGATTTCCATTTTAAAATAATGTCCTTTTTCAGATCAAGCTGATATTAATCTAGAAATTTTATACATATCCTATTTTGAATTTGACCTCTGAAATGTGCAGACTTAGGATAGCGTCCTTCATTACAACAAGAATTGACGATTTTAGTAAAAGATGAGTGCTCTAAATAATTTCATTATGGGTATTTTATTTTGTAGACAATACTTGTGATACTTGGACTGGAATAAATTGTTTGTTTCAAATGCTTGCATTTTCTGTCCACAAAACCTACCTCTCATAGTTTTAGCTTAAGGCGTTTTAAAACAGATTGTGTTGATTGAAGGTCGATACAAAATACTTGAAGGTGATGATACATAAAAGCAAATAAGAACATAATTGTGTTAATGTTGTAAGCTAAAACTTCTGCCTTTACTCTGAAGCAATTTGCAGTGATAAAAATCATAAGGAAATAGCCCCTTTTTTCAAAGAAATAAAGCTGCAGTATTTATTACGTACTGTTTTTAAGGACTGCAGTACTATTTCGGTGCTTTTCAAAGAATACTGTGTTCAGTAGTGTGCATAGGAGAAATAATTCATCTTTAAAATCTTCTTAAATCTTCTATTTTCTGCTTCTGCATTGCTCTATAGGATATTGTGAAGAGTTGATATTTCCAGTTAAAATTCCTAAGTGTATCAGATCTTGGCTAGCATGATTTGTCTTCTGTTTGCAACTGATTTCAATAGTTGAAGGTAAAGAGGACTGAATGGCAGTCATTTTAACTATAAAGATGTTGAAGATCAGAAATATTTTAGAAATATTTTCCCTCTATAACAGATTTTTTTAACATTCTCAGGTGTGAGAGCCAATGCAGTGCTGTGCCATATAGACCTATCAGTGTGATTAATGTGCCAGAATTAGGACAGCAGCCTTACCTGGGTCTTTTGCTTGATGCTCCTGTCTCATATTGCTCAGAGCTAGTTTGGATATCTTTGGATATCTCTGCATTTGTATCATACAGATACAGCCCTGGATTTCAAAAAAGACTGGAAAGTATTATACCAAGATTATTAATAGAAGTAAGGTCAAAATTTTTCAAAACAATACATTTGAGGGGAAAGAAAGTATTTACTCAACAAGTAAAGGTTCAGTTGCAGCATACAGCCAACAGGGCTTGAGTCATTAAAGTCATCTTCAAGGATTTTTGTCCTCCACTGTTTTTAACTTTCAATGGAATAAGGTTTCAGTCACTTTCCTTAAAGGGCAATGCACAACTCTAATAGCTGTTGGTGCCAAGAAACCTGTCATATTCAGTCTGTGTTATTTCAAAATTAAATACCATTTTCTCCAGTTATAAATTTTCTATAGATGTAAATAACACACTGGCAGCCCAAATGTTTACATCCTTGAAATAGTTATTGGCAAGTACTTGAGATCCCTTTCATAATGATCAAGACCTTGCAAGGTTAAGTAGATTTAACTCCTGATTTAGATTCCTACCTCAGATTATACTTTCTTCCTCTTGCTTATTTTAAAGATTGTTCTTCATACCCCATAGAGATCGTGAAAATGCTGTATTCATCCAAAAGCAGTATGTGAATGGATTTGAATGCACTTCTATAATATGAAAAATAATTTGAGAAAATGCAGTTCAACTTGTTTCTTTGTGAAATGATATTCAAAATGTTATTCAGATAATGAATTACAACATAGCTGTTGCAAGTCTGTGAGTCTGTCACTAGGAAATTAGAAATCCTTCTAGTTTTCTGGGGTTCAAAACAGAAAATCAATTTCAAAATCTATTAGAATGCTTTATCTGTGCTTTTTAAATCTGTGAACTAAGTGCCTGATTCAGATGCGCTAATGACAGAAGCTGCTGGAAAAAATATAGTTAGACCTTAGTTATTCTTTTCTTCATGTATTAAAAGCTGGATCAGAACCTGTCTGAGCTAATCAGGTTGTATGAAGACATTCATCAGTAAAGAACATATGTGAGTATTCCAAATGGCATTTTTTTATCACTCTTGAGGCATCAACCAAGCACCTGGCCATCCTGATTTTTGCAGGGTCTGGTCTTCATTCTACCCTTTAAAGTAATAGAATCAATAATAATTCTATTCAGTGGTTGCAGATGAGCTGCTAATGACTGTCTTTCAGTCTCTATCATCTAAGAATTTTTTCATCATCTCCTGTTCTACATGCATGATCTACTTGAAAACAGAAAAGACAGTCATAATGACTTGCTATAAAATACTTTCCCCTCCAGTAAGCCACAAAGAAATGCATATGCACTCATGTGCACACATAAAGCACAAGAGAAGAATTATGCAGAGCTAAGTATTTAAAACATTTGTGTTCCCACACACAATATGGTTCTACTGTGTTTTCAGTGAACATAACCAAATGCAAGGTATTTTGTGCTCCCTGCTTTATAAGTTAAATTTATCTAAGATTTATATAAGCAATAGATAAGCATCAAAGCCATAGCTGAGGAGGATGGATGGCAAAACACCAGGCTAGTTCATAAATTTACATTATTAAAGAGAAGTGATAGATCTATGCTGCTTCTTTAGTTGAAGCTGAGCAACAATTTGCAAGCAGAAATAATTCTTCTCACCTGCTTTTAATAGTAAAGTATGCAGTAGCACTAGTACATGACATCCACCAAGAAAAGTTCATTATTTTAGGTTATATGCTCTGATCTGTGAACTTTTTTTTTTTTCTTTGTTAATTTGCAGCTCTCTGGGAATCAGAAGCATAAAATGTGACAATGTGAGAGGAAAAAAAATGGCAGAAGTTTAATATGCCACTAAGCATGTGGAATGGTTTGCTTTGGAAAATCGCTAGAACTGAAGCATGGGAAAGAGGAAGCTGACTGCTGAGGAGGGTTAGTAGTGAATGAGATATATGCAAGGATGAGATGTCAGGAGCCAGAAACAAGTGCCATTAGAAGCTAATGGGCCTAGCAAGAGTGACTAGAAATGTATTTTGAAGAAACAAACATGGACTATCTAAGTATCATATAAAACAGAAAAAAAAGATGACAGTCCTTATTTTATGTCTATTTAAAATGGAAGCAAATGACTCCACAGATACACAGAGAGTTTCAAATATTCAAAATTGCTCTCACAATTAGGTTTTCTGTTTTCGTTTAGTCAAGTCAGCTTGCTGACCCTTTGCATCAGAGATTCACCCTCAAGGTTTGACAGCGAGCTCCTAGAACACTCTCTAAAATCTGATCAGAAATTATACTTTCTTTCCGTATTTTTATGGTGTTATTAATAGACAATACTATGGATATCAAAGTGATGATTTATAGAAAATGTGAAAGATGACCACGTGTCATATATTATAGAAGAAAATAAACATTGGTAGTGCTTCAGGTAAGATTTGTGTCAAGAATGCCTTGATGTGAGAAGGAGCTTAAGAATCTTTAAAAAGATTCTTTGGAGATGTTTCATTTAAGCTGAGATTCTTGGCAAAATATTTTCCTGTGGATTTTGATGTGTACTTCAGCTTTTCACCATGAGATTTCTAATGGACACTGGAATTCAGATAAGGCAGAGAAGCAGTCTGCTATCTTCTTTGCATTTCCTCAGGGATTTAACACAGATTATTCCAATGTGTCAAGGATAAAACCCCCTCACTTTGTTTTGCAGGAGGTGCTGTTAAGTAAAATGGCTGAGATTTTGTGTTTGTTGCTGACAATTTGTTATATTTCCATAAGCATCAGCATTTTAGCCTCCCATTTGTTTGTGTTAACGTAAGTATTTTTTCCGTGTAAGTATGGAATTAGCTACTGCATTTTTCTATGAGGAATCAAGGAAGATACTGCTGATAATTAAACACAGACCAATTAATAGGAAAACAAAGAATTGTATTTGGTCCTGAAACTCACTTATTTTGTTTGACTGTGCATGTAGCAATTATCAAGACACTAAATAGACTCAGAGGTTCTGAAATACAAATCTTCTGATGGGAAAATATCAAGGTGAGTTTAAATGGATAGGAGCGTCAGAAACGTGTTTACTGATAAGCAGAAAACTGTCATCAGAATCACAACACACATAATTCTGAATATGTGAAATCTTGTATTTGGATTTAGTCTTCATCATGTCCTCCTTATGTCTTGCAAGTAAAAAAAAAATTAACAAACAAACAAAAATAAGGAACAAAATCCCAAAACCTTTCCCAAGTATCTATCAAAAGAGCTATCTCTTTATAACAAATCTTTTATTGAATTGTAAGAGAGATGAGTGTTAGTGACAATATCCACAGTAAGTTTTTACCCACAACTAGTAAAATAATAAGTAGTAGCATGTTTCATTTATTTTAGAAGCTAGCTGACACTTGGCTTTGAAAAATACTGTGGGAAATCAGTTATTTTCATTGTTCATTTTGTTTTCTGCTTCATCTTTTTTATGTCAAGGGTAGTTTCCCATTAAAACATTTCAGAACTTCGTTTGCTCTCACTGTGAGTTTCCCACCTGAGTTCCTAATCCAGTTTAGCTGACATGCCAGAAATAAGTAGTCTTAGTACAGAAAAACAACCACTGGTCAGTGAAATGGATGTTCTGGGCCATATCTGGAGGTCTTATACCTTCTGTGCTTTCACCAAAGCTGTCTTGCCAGAAGCTGAAAACTTGGAATTCTTCTCTATCTCCTCATGAAACTTATTGATACTTTAGTAAGCCAGCATGCTTGTTCAGTGCATTGCTTTGCCATGAACCTCTTGGGAATGTTTAAAATGTGTGCACTCAAGTGTCTCTGGTGGCAGGATACCATGGGTTGTTCAGTTGATTTGTGAAGCTGTATACAAAACAGTATTAAAAAAAAATTACACAGTCATTTAACAAGGTGATATAATTCAATGTATACTTATCCTAATCTGCTTCTTGTGTTATATTTAATTTTCCTGTGGCGTCCGTCCCCTGGGTTTTATTTTTAAAGACTTCTCTTTTGCCAGTCTTCATATTGTATTACAGCATGAGCAATAAAACACAAGGCTAACAGTATTCTCAGAGAACTTTAACTCATCCAGTTTTTCTCCTCATGGATAAGCAGAAGAACCCTCAGTTATGTTATTGATATTTTAGAGTACATCTTCTAACCAGCCATTACCAAAACGATTCAAGTTCAAAAGGGTTTACAGCACAGTTTACTAAATTATTCCAAATAAAGGGCAATGTTGGGCAAAATTCATAACTGTGTCTTTCATCTGCCCATTATATTAATTATTTTACATATTCCACTCATTAAGCAGGTGGAAGTGGAGCAAGACATTGCATTATTAGAAAAACCTTTGTTTTCCCTATGCATGTGTTAATTTTTAAGTTCCTGTGATGATTGATCCTACAGTATGCAATCATGGATATACTGGTAACTGTCCAGATTATTTTATTTTTAATAAAATAAATTGGCTTAAGAAACAGACACTCTTTTTCATAACTGTGTCACAGTTATGAAAAGAAAATTTTGAAATTTATTTTAAAAAATAAAAAATAAATTGCATTTGAAAGTCTATATAATTTTAAAATATCTAAATATTTTTAAAGATCATCTTGAAAGTTTATTTCATGTACCTAGGTGATCACTTGAAATAGGAATGAAATCATTAGTGTTTTCTTTGACCTGTATTGAGCACTGTGTTCTGCTTTAGCAAAAGGAGGAACAATTGAAGGATAAAATTTCAGTTTCTGTCTATATCAGTGAAATTCATATTTACAGCTCAGTCATAGGAGATACATGTCTAGCTTCTTGCTATAATCATTGAAGATATGCAGCCATTTCTCTGATGTGATTCATCTAGTCCTAAAGCAAATGCCTAAATTATACCAAATGAGTCATGCCTTAAAGGTGCCTATTTTTCCCTGTTAATTGAAGGGACCTTTACGTGAGTACTGAGATCTCTATTGCGGACATTTTATATGCCATAAGATGAATATTGCTCTGAATCTCTATTTGGATTTGTACTTGAGAAAGTACAATAGAAATTATTGACTTAAAATTGTGATGTACAGGAAAAATAATAATTAAAAAATAGTCCCAGTATCAAAACTCCTGAGAGGAAACCTGTTGCCCCTAGAAACCTGTTTCTTACTAGAGGAAACGTACTTGAAAGTCTCGGTATGTTCTGAGAAAGTAATTGTAGCACAGCATCGTATACCAACACGTTTTATCATTAACAGCCACTGGATGTACCAGACTGCTAAATGCTGCCTACTCCTTAGGAACATCATGTATCATATGTCTGGTTTTTTTCAGTCCTGCAACTATGTCTCTCGTACTTCTGTGGCATTTGTACCGCAAAAGAGAACAACTTCTACCGTGTCTTTTTAAATCCACACTCCTAGTTATGAATAGAAAGGGCAAAGTAAATAACCTCATTTTTCTGACATCTTGGTATTCTGAAAAAGTCCAGAATAATCCCATATAAAACAGATTTTCCAATTTCTATTTTAATTCCTACATTTTATCCAGGACCTCTGGTTTTTTTATTCAGGCAAGATAAATCTCATTCAAATAGCACAGACCTGATTTTATAAGGGCTGTGCTCTTCACAGCTATGCCTACAGATTTGAACCCATTTGCACTTCCTAAGGGTAAATTTTGTATATGATGATAATTTGTAAACCTCACAGCAAGATAATAAATATTAATTCTATGTTCAGCGGTCAAACCAAGCAGCTGCTGAAAGTATAGCTCGGCATGTCTTGTGGGTTCAGCTAATATATCTGCTTTACATTTGAGGCCTAGAAAACATTTTTGTAGTGTTCTCTTAGGAAATAAGTATATATGTGGCAAAGAAGGAATGAAATCTGATTATGCTGTCTTATGTGCTAAAAACAGTCATACATGCAGAATCACCAATCCCTGCTCGTATTCCTGAGATTAATTTAAAATACAAAATAGTTTGAATATGGTCTTGCAGTTGTAAAAAGACATGTTATCAAAACATATTTTTAAGTGTCCTTGATATTTCCGTTATCATCTTAGTACAGTTTTGCTCATATCCCCAGAAAGATACTAATATGTGCTTTAGGGAATTGAGAGAAAAAAGAAAAAGTTTACCAGAGAGTTTAAATTGTATCAGTAACAGAATTTAATTCTATTACCAATACTGCTGTGGAGTACAGAAGGAATATGACAGAACTTTATAGGTTTGAAGTTTAAAACCAGATAGTTGTCAGCGTAATGTATTCAATTGCTAAAAAAAATAAGATTACACAAAAAAGACACATTTAATTTAGTTTGAGGAAAAAAACCACCCATGACATACGAAAAATTAGAAAACACTCTCTCTCTAAATGAGCAGTGTAAACATCCTTTCATAAATTTAAGGTAGGTGAAAGCCAGCATAATAGTCCTGCATGACTAGGAAGAAACCTAGCAGGAATCTCCCCAGCCCTAAATTGTGAGATTCAGTGACAATAACACATATTAGCTTTCTCACCAAGCAGCATATATTGTGATACTGCTTACAAGATGGCATTTTAGAGTCATTGTAATAAAGGAAAATTCCACTAGGTGGATCTGGTGCTCTTCTAACAGGGATTGAGAATGTTAGTGCACAGCAATTCCGTGCTCTTACTTGGTTTTTTCTGTCTTGATTGTTTTCTTAACTCTTCTGAGTATGTCAGAATCCAAACATTTAGTTGTATTTTGGATGTTAGCACTAGTATTATATCTATTGATTAAGGATAAAATACCCATAGTCAAATAAGACCAAGGTATGAGACTTTAATAATGTGTAATTCTATTGCTAAGTAGTTAGTATTTATCTTACTGGTAGTATTTATCTAGAGCCGTGTTTTATTTCAGCCCTCAAAATTACCTTGAATTTTTAAATGTGTACTGTAATCACAATGGACTTCAAATTAATTTTTTTCTGGGAAATATCATCAATCTAAGTAGAATTTTAAATTGGTGAATTTATTACATTTGAAACATTTTTATCACCTAAAGTGGAATGTGACAACAGAACATGAGCAACCAGGGGAACTTTCTTTTTGTATGGGCCATTGTTTAGGTGAGGGTGTTGATTTAAACACATCTCTAGAGCTCTGCTGTGGCCCGGTGCAGCCACTCATATTTTATTAAAATCAGTTTATACTTACCAACTTTTTCTCTCAGGTGGCCTGAGATATGCAACTTCAGGCATGCAGCTTGTATGTTCTCAGCTTGTATTTTTCTTTAAAGGCTGCAATTGCTGTTTGAGACCTGAAAGCCTTACCACCCAAGCACCTGTATCTCCCAGATGTGTCAGTCTGGTCTAGTAAAAAGTGGTTTTCATTACTACAAATCCTACCCTTTTGAGAAGGTTTAGAGTGGGTTGCTGGTTCTACAAAAAGTTTCTCTGTCTTTTTTTTTCCTTGCCATTTCTGGTGTTTACACAGCAGTTGGTTATTTTTGCAAACAAGGTTCATGTTATTAATGCTAGGCTACTACTCCAAATATTTCCACAAACTACAGGATTCAGTTTTTTTCAGCTGTGTTTGCATTTTCCTGATGTTCTAATGAATGAGTTTTGGAATATTGCAGAGAATAATATAGAAAAAAAAGCATAACAGATATGATAAATTCCCCATCTGCACACCAGTAAACCAATTCTGATGTTTTTTAAACTCATTCACTACATGTGGTCTTATTTCTGTTGGGCATGTGGGTTCATATAGACAATAGTCCTGCTGAGACACTAGAAATTATTGTCAGACCCACAGAGGTCCACAGTGCAACACAGACTCCCATCAGGCCAGAAATGAGAGCTTATATCATGTACTACTCATAATTATGATTTATCTAGTATCTGATTTCTTTTTCTTTAGCTCACTGTTAAGAGAGCTTTTAAAATCAGGCTGTGCATTTTCTATTAAATATAAAGGTGCAGAGCATCTACTCATCAGCTATTTTCATCTAATGCCATACCACATAACCTATGCAGGGAACTGGATTGGTGCCCCACTTTACCAGAATAATCTTCTTACTTCTTTTAATGGTAGGTGTAGAATGGAGATCTACTTCAGTCGTTATACAGGAGTAGAAGTGGAGGTATTTCCCTGCATACAAGGATATCAGAAGATTGCAATATCCAAAAAACATTCATCAAAAAGAGTAAACCAGTCTGAAAAGTGCTATGGCATGTTTTAAAAAAAAACCCCAACAATTATTTGGCTGGCAGACATAGAAAGCTCCATCTTTCTATAATCAAAAAAAAAAGAAAGTGGTAGACTTTTTCTAAAGCTCATACCCATTCTTTCATCTTGCCTTAGCCAACCTTCAATATGAGAAGTATTACAAATGTGTGATGTAAATGCCTTCTAAGCTGTAGGAAGCTTGCCGAAAAATACTAGGTAAATAGAAGATCAAATGTGCAATTGATTGTGATTCATATGTTGAAATACCCTTTTGACCTCTGTTATTTTAGAAAAATGTAAGACCAACTAGATCTAGATAGTGCAATACAGAAATTCTTTGTACTCAAATGAAATTAAGAATGCAATAGCCAGTACTGGATGCAGAAATGTGGGAATTTGCAAAATTTATTTCTGCCACAATTTCTTAGTGAAGTTGAAGCAGACATGCCTTTCAACTACAAAAAACCCTACTCAGTCTATATGACTAAACCCCAGAATCTCATGAGTTAGCAATTAGTAGAACTTTGCTTTTCGATTCTTTTGACTACTATTGCTTGACATAACCAGGAACTATCACTGTAACCAACACTAAGGTATCTGGGGGTGTGAAGAAGTAGCAAGGAGCATTATTTTTAACTTTTGTTTCTAAGCAGTGAGATAGCAGCAGTACTAGTGCTGCAACAACACTCCTCTGCCTCAGTTCTGCCCACAAGCCCTACCTTAAACAAAGGAAGAGTACATACTTGGAGAATTCCATTATTAATGATCTACCAAATTTACATAGTTGTATGAAAACAAAATAATTTTCTGCCAACATTTGGACATTTCAAACTTGTCTTACTGCTCAAAATAAAAAACACAAGGGTCAGTCATTTTGGCATGAAAAGCTTTTTCATATGGTTCATAATGTGCTTTGCCAGAATTGACCTTGAACTGAGAAGCCTGAAAGTATTTTTCTTTTCTCTCAGTATTTCAAAAGAATATTTCTATTATGTCCTAAATATTGTTTGTCACTGTGAGCTTTATTTCTAGAGTAACCTCTTATGGTATGTTGTTTCTCAGGAGAACACATAAAGTGTCACAGACTAGCCTGGTGGATTACAGATTGCCCTGGTGGTTCTTGACACACCAAGACAATTTTGGAAGCTACTAGAGATAGAAAACTTTGAAGAACAGTTTTGATTAGAATTCTGATTTCACATATATTTTTCCAAGCCATTATTTCATTCATTTCCATCTGGACCACCCAGGATACTACCTCTTTAATTCTGTGTAAGTGTCTGTTGTTGCTGGTGGATTTGTACTTGCTGCAATAATAAGCAAGCAGCAGACATAACTTCTCTAGCTTATGGTACATTACCAAATTAGTTGTGACTTCAGAACAATGAACTCCATAGCTATGTCTATATTAGTAAATTAAACAGTGTTCAGGAAATGTGTCCAGGCACTAGAGCACACATTCAGAAGGACCCAGGTATCATTTTGGCTTATACCTACTAGTACTGAAGAGGTGCTTGAAAAAATGAAGATTCTTTTTTGCTTCTTCCTTTCTTTTTCTGCTCATTGCATTGTATCTTAGTAGTCTGGAAAAGGCAGGAGAATTTGTGCCCTCAGCATGATTTTTACCCTGGTATCATAAAGTATATACATGCTTTAAACCAGTTTAAAAATATCCTGTTATCTGCAATGACAAATGTCTATCTTTAACACCCTGTCCTCTTTGTCTTAGTTACCAAAACCAATCTTCATTACTGTCTTGCTGTAACAACACTTTATATGAAATTCTAACGACTTGCATCTCAGCAGGGAGTTTTAATTAGGGACAGAAGTTTTCCATTTCTGTCTTGCTCACAATACTGTCATACAAGTAACAGATGAAAAGTTTAAATTTTAATGTGTACTCCAGCATACTCCTTTGATTTGTATTCTAAGTACTATTTGGCAGCCTGCCCTTATTACTTGTGTTTTACTTTATTACTATACATAATTTTGAAAAATTGCTTTAGGAGTTGATACAAAGTATGGGTGAGAATAATCTAGGCATTTGATGTTATGTATCTTCCATTATTATCTTTTTTCCAACAATTTTGCTCTACTTAACAGATCTCTCACATTCTATGATACCCAGGTTTTTGGACTGCTTTCTAATTTTGACATCAGCTGTAAATTAAAGCCTGCTACTTCTTCCATTGCTCACTCTGTAGACATTACAACTTTAACATTGTAAATTCCTCAGAGGAGGGATCACCACGTTATCTGCACAGTGACTTTCTGACTCATAATCAGTTTGTCCACTCTAGAAGAAAAATTAGCTTATCCATATTTTATTATGAGTGATTTAAATTTTATTTTCATTTGATTAGGTAAAAACCAAGCAAAACACAGCCTTCCAGCTGTCCTGCATCAACAGGGTGGCTCTGTTTGTCTGCACTGCAGTGTGATGGTGTGATTTCAGAGGTCTCATACATCCTGGCTTACGCCATGGAAGCTGGTTTATCCTTTAGAAATAAATTGTTCCATCTCAAATTTTATCTGAGGGAATAGCTGTTGAAACCTGTGGTACCCCTAGGTGTGGTGTTGCCAGTAGCTGCGCTGCCTGGGTACATCAGCACAGGCTGAGGCCGCACATCTGGGCAGCCGTTCCCTTGGTGCTTACGTCCCTCTCAGCCTGTGACTTGCTTCCTCCGGGAGTGCTTGTCCGTCTCCCGTGGGGCAGGGGTGGCGCAGGGGGAGCCTGGCGCTGCACCGACTGTGCCACAGCGCTTCAGCCGTCAGCTGGGCCTGGCAGGTGGGGCGGCGTGGGCGCAGAGCACCCTCCTGCCCACAGCCTCTTCCCTCTGACTGGCAGCGCCTGAGCCAGGAATGACTCAACTTTTCTGCAAGTTACCGACGGAAGTCTCGAGCGCTGTTATTTAAAACTGTAGTATTTCCAAGCTGAGCTAAGCGGATGTGTAACACATGTCGCAGAGCTCCGTCGTCTGTTTCATGGAGTCCCTTTGCAGTACACTTACAGTAATGTTTTACCATTGCTGCTGGAAAGGAATGGATTTTGAGAATACACAGAGGAACAACAAGATTTAGGAAGGGTCCAGAAGTGACAGGGTCCCACAAGACCGGGGGCTCCCCAGGGCAGCAGTGCAGGGCCTGGCAGCCCAGCCTCATCCCACCACTCCAGTCAGGAACAGGGCATCTGTGGGGGACCAGGGCAGCCCCAGGGATTGGGCACCTCCCCAGGTAAGGGAAGAGGCTGCGCTGGGATATCAGTCCACAAGGAGTGTCAGGATCAGGCAGGATGTGTGGGGGCTGAGGTCAGACACGTCCCCAGGGCTGTTGTGCAGGACTGCCCCATGGCAGTGTCTGGGGGCCTGCATGATGCCATGGACAGCACAGAGGATGTGCTCTGGGCCTCACCAGAAGTGTAGGTAGCTGAACGCAACATGACAATGGCATGAGCCTACTGAATCCTTTTCTTCCTTCAGTTGTTAAAATCATCCAGAATGTAACATCCTTGCTGTTTATGTAGTTTACAATATATCATAATTGTATGTGTACTTTTTAATTGGAATTTGAGATTGTTTAGATCTTTCAGCACGTTCGGGGATTTAGATGTAGTAGTCTACTTGCTTATATCATTGAATCACAGAATGTTGAGGGGTTGGAATGGGCCTTAAAGATCATCTAGTCCCAACCCCTGCTGCCATGGGCAGGGACACCTTCCACTAGACCAAACTGCTCAAGGGCTTATCTAACCTGCCTTGAACATGGCCAGGGTTGGGGCATCCACGACCTCCCTGGGTAACCTTCTCACCACTCTCACAGTAATTTCTTCCTAATATCTAATCTAAGTTTCCCCTCTTAAATTTGTACCTATTACTCCTTATTCCTGATGAAGAGTCATTCTCCAGCTTCCCTCTAGGCCCTGTTCAGGTACTGGGCAGTTACTACAAGGTCTCCCTGCAAGCTTCTGTTCTTCCTTACCCCTTATGTCAAAATCTGGGTATAACAGAGACCCCTTAACTGAGGATCACTACTGCATAAGTGTAGCAGCTTGCCTTTGGAGAAACTCTTCAGGATGAAGGATACAGAAACATTTTAAATGTTTCTACTCAAGAATCATTTCTAGGATATCTGACTGGCTTGTCATTCTTTTGTGTACGACAATCCAGCTCTTTTAACTAAGTTGAATATGAAGCTTGGTGGTTTTGTTATTGTTTGGGTTGTTTTACCTCTACTTCTGTAAATTAATTTCTGTAAATTAATTTCAAACTTTCATAGGTTTCTAAAAATTGAGTTGATCAGACTATGAAGGCTGGTAGAAAGTTGACACTTTCCGCAAAATATCACATTCTTGCCATTTAGTTCTTTTTCAGTTGCAGATACAAGAAAGTAAGTTATGTTGGATGAAATGCTGTACTTATTATTAACAAAGGAATATGGTAGTTATTATTATTTATTTATTATTATTATATTATATCACAAAAGTGTAGATAGATTATTTGGTAATTTTATTCTTTAAAATAAGCATATAGGTAATTATCCTTGCTACTTTGCAGGTATTCTTCAAGGTCAGTGGAAGGAAATAGATACTCCCTGTGGCTAATTATCACATGCTAAACTGTTGGTTTATTCTGAAATTGTGCTTTTGACCTCTGCTGTTAAATGGTGACTGTATGATGGGGAATAAAATTGTGCTAATATCCAGATTCCATGTTACTGAGCTCTGTTCTATTGGAAAATTTCCTCTTTACGTCTGGATAGTAATCTCTTCTGCAGTGGTTGGGGATGAGAATAATGTTCTCATCATAGCAGTGACTGCATGTTGAGTAATATGCCAGAAAACTTCTGACTTCTATGAGTCACCAAATCTGAGTGGTGTGGTGATCCTCTGGGCTGATTTGGAGGCTGGAGCAGGAAGAATTTTAGAATGTTTCTCATCATTCTTGAAGTGATCCAGTAGCTTCTTGTTTCTACTACATCAAATACATCATGTAAGTTGAGCAAAGAAATGTTCTTACCCATTAACAGAAACAGGCAACAGCCAGAGGAGTCAGAGTCTGCAGCTTTTTGAGGTTAGGATTGTTTTTTTGGGGGTAATTGAGAAGGCAGAAGTTTCACCTAAAAAGATTTGAAAGCAACTTATCTTACTTCTGAAGCAAAATACTTCCACTTAGGTAAAGGTTGTATATCCCATAGTTGTAGAGAAATTCCTAAATGTTAAAATTGATACAGATTGCAAGAAATGTAGTACTTGTTTGATATTTCTGCAACTTTCATGCTGCTAACTGCTTTGTGGAAATCCTCTGATTGACACTTTCAGTTATCATATAGTATTTACAACTTCAAAACTTGAATTTTCTTCTTTTCTATTTTTAACTGCAGTAAGAGCACTGACAAAATAGCAGAGGATATGAACTTTTTAAGGATTAAAGAAAAGCAGTTAAGTCCTGTGTATGAAGACAGTGTATAGGTTATATAGTGTATAGAAAGCCGTCAAGGCCATTCTCTGCTTATGGACTTAGATAAGATAAGATAGGTTCAGGTAAGGTTAGAAACTATTTAAAGAAGGACTTTTTGAGAGTAGTGACAGAGAGGCTGAGTTAGATTACAAACTTAACATGGTTAGGGACTGTTGGTGGGTTCTGAAATTAAGTGGCATGAGCTGACTGACATCTATTGAGCAAAAATCTCATCCTTACCTCCAAAAGAACAGGTGATGATGTCTGAACTAGCTAGTGAAAATGGTCCCTGGAGCAGGCTGTCCTGAGAACTATGCCACAGAGAGTGCTAATTTGCCATCCCAGGGTGAAGGCTATCAGTTAATTAACCTGTATCATCAGCAGTGTGGTGCCTGGGTTCACTCCTTGGCTCCATTCCACTGAGCAGTTTAGCCATAAACAACTATCCTTGCTGGAATGAGCAGCTTTTCTCTGCAGGCTTCAGGCTTGCTAATGGGCATTGGTCATTGATTCAAAGGCAAGTTGTGATTTACTCTTGTTCAGTGGGTTGCTGCTTTTCTTTTCTTGCCTTGCTTTATAAATTGATGAAAGCCCTTCTGTTGGAGCACCGGCAGAACCTGGTGCCTGAAATGGAAGGAAAAGACCAGCTTATATCTCATTCTCTTTCATGCAGTCTTACTGCCATTTTATTGTGAGACAAAGGCGACTTGTGAGCAACCTAGCCAAGTAATCTGGTTTTGCATGTACCATAAAAAATGCCCTGGCACACAGTCACAAGTCCTATTGTACAGGAATTTAAAGAAANATATATATAGATATATATATACACACACATATATATATACAGTAGCTAATCAAATCCAGATCACTGATCTTTTACTCTTGGGTGCAATGGGTGAATTAGATTTGCAACAGCCTGTATTTGTTTTTATGAGAACTATAATTCTTTCTTTCCCTACTGCACAAAAAGGACTATTTTCCCAGAAGAGCTTAGAGAAAAACAACAGGAAAATACAAAGCTGCAGTCCCAGACTTCAGCTTTTGTTCACTCCGACCCAGATCCCTCTCCTGTGCTATAGCAGTAGTTCCAGGAGGATATGACTCTTCTTGCATCTGGATGGTTTTCAGCAAAGGTTGCTCCTGGGCCAGGAGGAAGCAAATGCTTACCTCTTGAGACTTAGTGAATTAATTCTGATTACTTAGATGGGTTCTGCAACCTGTATTATCAGTATATCTAAGTGGTGTTGGTTCCTTTTGACCAGTAGACCTATTTACATGTCAGTAATTACTATATAAGCTATTTTTTTCTGAAACCCACAACCAAGCAGGAGATGCACTGACTCTTACATCTTGGAGGATCATCTCATCTTTATTATTGCAAGCATTCCAGGCATCATTCAGATGTTTGTCACAGCAACAAGGAGTGATGGGACCAAACGCTAAGCCATGTCTTTCTAAGCTTGGAAAGCAAAAGAATCTCTATGGTAGGCTGATACATCTGCTTCTTCCTAAATGATTTGGAATAGATTGTAAAGTTTTTTGCATTTGCAGAGCCTACCATGTTATTGAACAGCACCAAAGAACAATCTCCTGTATCATGAGGGGAGGGCAGGTATTACAGAAAGCATTCAAAATGGTGATCAAGAGAAAGAGCACCCCTGGAAGGGAAAGCACCTCTCTGGACCTGCAGGAGAGCTTGCTATAAGTGAAACAGAGAGCTATCAAAAAATGAAGCCACCAGACAAGGTATTTTGCTTTTTAATGTCACAGCTTTTATGGGTGTGTGTTTTTTGTGGGAATTGATGACATAATTTATAATTTTAGCAGACAGCATCCAGGAATTGATGTATTGTTTCATTAATGTCTCTGCCAACCACCTTTGTATGTCAATCACAATATCCTTTATAGACCATTTCTTAGTTTTACATTTCACTTTAAGAAGCTGATGGTTTTTAATATTCACTTCTGATGTAAGAACTATGCTAGCCCCTCTCATTGTTACTGTAAAAGATAAATGCCTTGCAGAATGTGAATACTCCAAAGAAGAAATAGCAAACATTAAATCAATTTACTAGAAAGCAAGTAGCCTACTTTGTTATTTGTGGTCTATCTACTAGTAATGAATTGATCAACATGTTTAGATGATGGCACTGGAACAGCTGCCTATTTAGTTTTCAATCTGTAAATACTTAGGTGGCCACCTCACATTATCAAGATTTTCTCCCTGTGCTGGTTTATTAAGTTTGCCTTTTGTTTACTGAATTTACTAATACTGATAGCATAAGCTTGTGAGGCCAAGAGGTCTTCCAAATCTGTAACTGATGCTAACCAGTGCAAACAAGATCTTCTGGATTAGGATCAAACATGCAGGTCTGCATTATCTACTGCTGTACCCTGATTTGGTCCTCTAAGTAGGAGCGTTTCCATAAAGGTGATTTATCAGTCCTAAGGCTGAGGTCCCCAGAGGATCTGAATTAGTGGCTTCCATGCCAATCTTTTACATGTTGCATGTCTAAAACTTGATGAGAAATGGAATACACAATAGCACTGCTAACCTGCTCATACCTTTCTTTTTTTTTTTTTTTTTCAAGTGAGAAGACATTTCATATGGTCATACAACAGAGGCCAGGAGAGAGCTCAGCTGCATAGCAGCTGAGGTTTCAGAAGAACAGAAGGCTGAGGCAACGTCTTCCTCCTTTTATGCAAGGAATCATGAAGATAGCCTGAATTGCAAAAGCCCAGGAGAATAAAAAAAGGGAAAAGAGTAAACAGAAAGAGGATGTGAACCCCTTTCACTCTCCATAGAGTTTGTATCCTCAGCATATCAGAACAGTACTGAAAAAAGGGGATCAGTAGCAACAAGAAAAAAAAAATACTGCTGAAGAAAGTAAGATACAGAGAAAATAATCTAAGACTGCTTTTTTTTTAGAAGTGAAAACAGCCAAATTGTCAGTGTCCCTGGTCAAGGGCATTGTATATCAAATCTGAAGTAGCAGAGAAGCAGAACACTTTTGTCCCCTGTAAAATTGGTAGGAAAAAGAAAAAAAGCAAATGTGGAAAAAAATTTTCTTTATACATGAATAATAGTCACTTTTTTCTGCAACATGTGATATTCCATGAGTATCCTGCTTCCATTTTTTGAGACTAAGAAGCTCTGAGAACCTTCTGTACCCTCCAGAAGGCAAATTCCTCCAAGCTCCTATAAAATGTAGAAATAAAAATACAAGCAACAAACTACTCCATTCCTTCCTGCTGTCATACAAACACAGGTGTCTGTATCTTAAGATGTTAAAGATGCTGTAATATATTTATTTTTGCTTCTTAGAGAATGATACCCAGATAGAGAATGATGATGGTTTGTGTCCACACTGTGCTTTTCTGACAACATGCCAGTCTGAAGTGGCATATGCCTGCCTGTTTACCACACATCCAGCATAGTGTGGCTGGCCTTTATTCAGGGGATAAAAGTAGGTGTTCCAAGATATCCTGAACCTTCTGTTCTTGGTAACCTCATTCTGCTGTGACTATAGGAAAGGTAAGCACAGGTTCCCTCTTTTTCTCTGAGTTACGTCAGGACTGTTAAAAAGCATCAAGGGGGAAGCACAGTTTTGCTGCTAGTGAGCAAAGACTAGTTTTTCTCTGAAACCATTTCTTTATTTCTATAGTCTCATTGCCCTTCATATTATCCTTCTGTCTTTTATTGGAGAAGGAAAAGGGAATGAGAAGAAGTAACCTATTGGCAGCTTTTCATGTTATTGTTTATGTCCATTGTTGAATCACGAGAATGAATTACAGAACAACCCTGAATTTATTGAAGTTATTGGTTTTCACATTTCACAACAACTAACATCCATTTTAATAATTTAGTGCATTAATAAATCATCATCTTTGCAGTGCATTGCACTGTCCTCTCTGTCTCTCTTTACCTTTTCATTTAAAAAGGTTCTACCTGTATGAGATATCATGTCTCCTATTCTTCCTGCATTACTGTATCTCTCAGGCCATCCACAAAGTCATCTACTTCAAATACAAATATGAATTTTAAAATTGCAGATGGCGCAGTAAAAATTACTCAAATTAATCTGTTTTATTTTATTTAGCTACTGATTCAGCTGTTCCACTTTGCAACTGTTTGTGATTTGTGGACTTGAGGGAGAGCAGTCTCCTCCTCACAGTTTCTTGGTTAGAGAAAGAAACCATTTAAAAGCCCTACTGTGGGCCATTATCCCCAAAGTTCAAATTGAAATCCTGACTTCTCAAACAACTTTCCTTCTTCCTGTGGAGCACATCTTGAATAGATTTCTTCTGGGGGAATTTGCAGCTCCTTCTCAAAGCAACATCACATTAGTAATTTGTTATTGATTAGGGAAATATTAGCATATCTCCAATCTGAAGGCTGCTTTCCTCACTCAGATTGTTTTCTTTGTTTCTAGCAACTACACAGCAGTAGGAAATCATTTTAGTGGGGGTTAAGTGAGCTCTGCAGATCATTCACTGGCTGTTGGTCTAAAGCCATACTGTTGGGTTGATGGGGCATATCCACTTAGTCTTATGATTTAAGGTTTCATGCTAAATTAACAGTTTTAAGGGTTATAAGTAATTTTTATGCACAGTATCAAATTGAACAAATGAAGTTTTTATTTTGCTGTTTCATTATCTGTTTGCATAGAAATTTGTGACCCTATGTTTACCCAAATATATATTATATATTGATTATATGCAAATAATCAGTCTCTTCAGATTTTTTTTAATAAGAAATTGCCAGAAAGCTAAAGTAAAATCATTCTTAGAATAAACTCATTGGCATAAAATTAATTTTTTTCTGTTTCTACTGTAAGTCATCTAGCATGCTTCCAGCAGTTGTAACAATACTGAGCTCTTTCAGAAACAATTTTAATAAAAATGAGAAACTAAGTAAAAATGACTGATTGTATTCTGTCATAGCTAAAAACAAACGTAAATAATATCAACATGAACAAGGGTGTAAATGTTGGCTACTGTCACAGGATCACAAAATATGGTGAGTTGGAAGGGACTGATACTGTTCTTGCTTTAAAGCATTATTACTCTTATTTCACAAGCTTGGTATCTGATATTGGTGAAACCAGAAGTTTCAAATAATTCCTGGGAAACAGTTGATTTAATTAGTTTTAGCTCTGTTTCTGCGAGCTTTCTCTGTTTCATGTGATTTTGTCATGAACATGTTATAATTTTCTCAAATGTCCTCATTATAAAATTTCTGTGAGTAAGTTTTAGTGTATATATTGTTCACATATACTTGAAATTCAACATCTAGGCTGTTTTAAAGAGCTTTGATTGGATAGATGAGTCATATAGTATTTTTGTGCTCCAAGACTGGTTAGAAGAAACTTATAAATTTTTATGACTAGACACATTTCTAAGTTCAAAATTTTCTGTGTTCTTATTCTCTCTTTTGTAAACTGTTCTGCTATTTGACTCATTTGCCTGAATAGGCACACAAAAACTAGCCTCAAAATGAGTCTAAACACAGCCACAGTAGAGTCAGCATTTTTCCAAGTAAGTATTTCTGGAAATTCCACTCAGGTAGATATATACCTTATGAACTGGCCATTTCAAATGTGCTTTGACATACTTTTTTTGAAGTAACTCTGTCATGGGAGTATTTAGATCTTGCAGACTGGGGGAGGAGGGCAGGGAGGAAAGGTCATTTGCAATTCTGAAGTATTGTCTGCTTTAGTTAAGGAAAGGCATTTAGTATTCCTTAGTGTCCGAGTTCATATAATCAGCACTGAATACCAGCCCAAAATAGCTGGATGCAACTGTATACTCATTTTTGCATTCCCAGGTTTTCTACTCTGAGACTACTTAAAGGAACTAGCCCTTAAACTAATACTTGACTCTAGGACAGGTTTAGGAGGTATATATATGTCTGTTACTCTAAATCATTTAACTAAATCAGAAGCGTATTTCTGTTGTGATTATTTATATGTAGTGATTTAAAATTAAAGCTCTGAGGCACTAATACCCCAAGGCAGCTGTTTAGTTTTGCTGATACATCATGGTGAATTAAGCTAGTCACTTTTGGCTTGATCACCTAATTCACACACTCCATAATGGAATTAAATACTTTATTAAAATTTGATTGGCCTGCCTTTACCTGTAATAATTTGTGGAAGAGACAGAAATGAACAAAATCTATTGATTACATACTCCACAATTTTGTAGGGGTTAGTATAATTTAAAAATGAATTTATGCATATGTTCATTACTATAAACTCATACTGCAGATACCATTAGGGCCATAATGACATTTAATGCCACATACTTTGACCATACTAATTAAATTTATTAAAAAATGCTTCAGTGGGACTAATTCAAAATTCAGAATGTTCTTAAATCCTCTGTAGACCCGAAACATGTAAGAATTGCAAATTGTCTGTCATTTCCACTATGGCTCTTCCTGCTCTATGGTAACTAAAATCAAGCATATGATAGTCTAAAGAGAGGAAGTTACATATATTTTACAGCAAGCTCTAAGTGTGCCACAGAGTTCATTCAACATAATCTAAGATTCTATAAGTTTGCTACATCAGAAACATTCATTTACACATCTTAATTGCCAATGATCTCTTGCCACTCTTTTCAAGTAGCATTTTTAGGGCTACTGCTACCAGCAAGACAATTAGTAATGTGGTGCCTTAAATAATATCAGCCAGATTTTTTGAAGTTGGTATCTAACCTTCATTTTTGTTCACCTCTATAGTCTCAGGTAGAAGTTAACACTGTGTTTCCAAACATATAGGAAGTACTGCTTTCAGTCTTCTTGTTTCAGAGAGTAACTATTATTGGAAGACTTATTCTGGAACTACAAAAAGAGATCTGAGGGCAGAGCATGGCCAGAGTTTCCACAGACTATTATTTCTCTCCTACTTGTATATCTTAATTGCCTGGTTTTTATTTCAAGTAGTTAGCAGATGTTCCATCTGACAACCTTACGCAATACTCTGTGAAGCTGTTCCCAGTAAATAAATTATTATCTTGAATGTCTAATAGACACAATTAAATGCATGTATTTTTCCAGAGCTATCCCACCACTTAGAACAGATAATGCTCTGACAACAAATGCTATCTTTAGAACAAGTTGAACTTTTATATTTTGCCCTTTATAGAGATGTGCTTAAAAAATCAGCAATACTATCTAGCAGTCAAAAATGGTAATTATAGATTTCTCTTTCTTAAATTATATAAATTCATTTAGCAAAATACACACAAGGATATCCCTTATGTTTTATGATGGCTTGTTCTTCTGCCTTTTTTTCACGCAGAGGGACAACCATACCTTACATAGGATCCCAGCAGGAAAAACCCTAGAAATTCCTGGAAGCCCTGCCATCTGTTGGAGCATAGCAGAATGGGAGCTCTCAGATATATAGGAAGTTTTGGTCCATCACTTCTTCTACACTTTCTGTAAAGAACAGAAGATAACACACAGCCCTCCATTTGAATTTTGGGTAAGCCCCTTTAACATAATTCTCATAAAAAGATGTTGCTGGCTTACCTGAGGCCCTCTGAGATCCCCAGTTTGGAATCAGCATTATTTTATTATATGAATAGTAAAGATGTAGCAAAAACTTGCATCAAATGAATGCAGGTTTTGCAATTTTTTTTCCTGTATGAGCTTCATATCCTGAGAGAATAGCTAAGGATCACTGTTATTTATCAGCGTACAAATTTGGTAGCACAAAAGGAATATAAAGGTTATTTCCGCAGTGAGTTGCTTCGCAATGATAGTATCCCACCAACAGTCCTTTAGTGAATAGAGCAGTTTTATCCAAAATTCCTGTTCTTCCACAAAAACATCCTGTGTCTGCTTCTTTTCTCCCTTTCTAGAAAGGTAGAGCAGATAGAAGAAGCAGAATTAAATGACATAAAAGCATTTCCTGTGCAGTCTCTTTCACTGTACTTCTTTAAACAGATTATCATAGATATTGAGATAACCACTATTTTTCAGTCTATATAAAGACAGCAATAAGGCATATTTGTTACGAAGTAGCATAGGAATCAAAAATAATCTTCTGGCAAACAGCACAGGGAAATAGGAGCAGAAAGGTCACGATAGACAGCATCTGGGTGGATTGTGACAAGAAAGAAATGGAGATGAATGACTAGTCTTAGATTAAAGATTCTCAGAAGCATCTTACAGTAATCATCATTGCAAAGGTGATTAAAATAGCACGCTTAGTCATGTTGTCTCCACTAATCTTGAGCTAGAACATTATTATACAGCACTTATTCATGTATGTAGTACATGAAGGCAGAATTTTAAAATGGTACATCCCATTTGGCTTGTGAGTCAAGCTAAGATTATGGAACACCCATTTAATTGCCTCTGTAATGCCACAGCTGCAGTATGTGTATTTCTGCATTCAAATACTAGAAGCTACTTTCCTAGCTGTTTTAGCTCATTTTACCTTCATTCTCTTCCCTTCGCTGCTAAATCAGCTGCCCAAGACCTACAGTATAAAGTGGCTTTCTGCAGTCTTCTAGGGGAAGGTGCCTCCTGCACCCAGCTGGTCTGCAGTAAATCAGAAACCTCCATTTCTTCTCAAAGGGAAAAAACTTCTGCATTCTGCCTGAAGAAGACATTGCTGACACTTTTAACAGACCATCAGATACCAATCTTCCTAAATTATTTTCAACAAACTTTACGTAACAGTTACGCGCTCTAATCTATGCAACCTTCTCTTACAATTTATGGAACTAATTTCCTTGATTCACAAGCATTATCTGAAAATTCCTGTGTGCAGCCTGCATGCTGGGACTTTAGTCTACCATGTTGCATTAATTGTGGTTTATCTTATTTCACATCAGTTTTAGAAAAAGATTCTTCATTTTTGATAGTTCCTGACCTGAGGGGATTCTGGTCTGCTTGTTCTCCTTGCAAAGGCAAGTGACCCTGAATGTTCCAGAGCCTCTGAGAAATCTAAGAAAATAATTAAGTATTAAAAGACATGTTGTCCAAAACTCTCTAAGGTGAACAAATTATCCCACGTGCACCTTTTTTTATCCACTTTATGCTCATATTCTATTGTGTACATGGAGACTGATTAAGAAAGACAAGACATTCATTTAACTGAAAGTACTACCCTTGTGAGTAACTTGTTTAGAATCTGAGGGTGAGAATGTCGAATGTAGCAAGACTATCTTATCTTGGACACTTTTAATTTGTAAATTGAGAATTTAGAAGACTAGAAGAAAATAATTGGCATCATTATTGTGAAAACATCTATAAAACCAGGAAAATTAGAAGAGTATGGCAATCTTCCAAAATTCAAGAAAATATGCTGTTTCTTGGATAATCAAGGTAATAGCTAAACACAGAACATAACCTTAAGGGGAGCTGAAGTCCCTGAGGAAGACAGCTCTGTGCAGCCCTACCCTCTAGGGTATTTGCAGGAGACAGTGGAAGAAATATAGCTGCATTATTGCACTCTGCTTGCTTTAATTTGTTCTGCCCAGAAATTGTGTATGTTGGACAAGGCAAATCCCCTCTCCAGTGTGACAGCAATGCTGCAAGTCACTGATGTACTCTGTGCTGAATTGTGCTGTATCATCATAATTGAAAAGGTTTCTTCTCTGGTAAAAGTGTAAAGATAAGCAATTATAAAATATTTTCTTTTTTCATACATTATTCTGAGTGGTATTACCTGTTTTGCATTTTAGTATCCTTTTTTCCTTGCTTAGAAAAAATTCTGGTGTAGTGCCTGGCAAAATGATTTGTCAGGTGTCATAAATCCCTTCTGATACCCAGATTTTTCAAGATTGTCTTGCATAATTTCATTAATAAGGAACAGCTGCCTACAGAACATGGATAAAAAAATTAGTTCTAAATTTAGATATATTTTTAATACATTTCAAGCCATCTTTTAATTGCTCTAGTTCGGACTATAGGTACTGATAGATTAAAATTTCAAATAGTTACCGAGACAGATTCAAAAAGTTGCGTCCTTTCAACCAGAGAAATAAAATTATTACTGATACTTGTTAGCCCACTGCATGGAGCTCCACCAAACTGCTTTCCCAACTGATAGCATCCTTGGTAAATAGGCAAGATCTTTTCTTCTTCCACCCCTTCATCTGTGAAATGTATTCAACTCAAACAAGAGATTGGCCTCTTCCCAGGGGATCCAGAACTTCATATCCCTAGAAACTAATGTTCCCTGCTCTGAAGCAGTATCATGAATATTATTCAAGAGTCAAGATACTGTCTGTTCTGCCAGAGAAAAGAAGGTTTTTGCCAGATTTTAATCATGAACCATATAACCTAATAGCCTAAGTTTAGAAACCTCTCTTCCAGATGGTGCACATTTCCTTTTCTAATCTTAGGAATTCTACTCGGTTGCACTGTTAATGTTATTCCTTCCTGTTTTTCCCTCCGTTTCTCTTCAAATAAGATTCAAAATTAGTCAATTCAGTTATGGTAAAAATTTAAAATCATTTTTAAAGTAAAAGTCTTTCATTTCAGTGGAGTCTGCCTCAGGGTAGAATTGGTATTTTTAGATAGTGTAGTGCCATTTTTCCCAGATGACTCCAAAAATGTATTTGAAATTATTTTACAAGTACTCTGAACGATCTCTCATTTGCTTTTATTTGAGGTGGCAATAATTCTGATGGATTCACATTGCAAGGTTACATTTTAGTCTTTCTTGCACTTGTAGAACATAGTGAAATTTTGAAAATGGATTTGAAAGGCATTGTTCCATAGAGACTGGACCAGCAAGAAAAGAAATCATAAATCACTATTTTCTAATTGTAGGGGCAAGAAAAGAAGCAAAGTTCAATGAAACTCCAAGCCTACTGAAAAATGTTCATTAGAAAGGAAGACATGGCCATGAAAGCATTTTTTTTGTTTTTGATGGGAGAAATCTTTCTTTCAGGGGTGTAGAATTTCACCGGAAAAAAAAAAAAAAAAAAAAACCATACCCAAACAACTGAGAAGCAGGGAAATGAGAATAAATACTGCTGTTTTTTCGTCTTGGGTGAGATAACCCACCTCAGACTTTTAAGGGTGCACTTGACTGCATGGTAACAATGTTGTGACTCCGATGAGGGCCTTCCTTTATTGCTGTCCAAAGGGAAAGTGCTGTTAACAGGAGTGTAGCCCAGATAGCTTTACTTTTGCTGTTGTTCCAGAACCTGTAAGAAAGGTGGCATGCTGAACATCTGAGAAATAAGAGTGGAAAGTAAAAATAGATGTAAAGATAAGCAATAAATATTTCAAAAGAGAGAGGAAAAGTGGCAGTAGGAATCAACATAAAATTCAACAAAACTGCCATCTATTCCATTGTTCAGGCATTGACTCTGTTTCTTCTTATAAAAGAGTGTTGCTTAATATTAGAGTATTATTCCTGTTTCCATGCCCCTTTTTTAATGCTTAGGACTTGTAGCAAGATATTCTGATATGATGTATAATTGTGGAAAATGTCTCATGGAGCACAGCTCAGTAGATAAGCATTAGTATCTTAGAAAAACATCATTGGAACATCATTGGATTAGTAATGAACTGTATAATTTAGTGCTGTCTTGATAAAGGTGGTAACAGAAATGGATCATGGTAGCCTTAATTTATCACAGTTCTTCTAAATCTTTGGACAGAGAGTCACCAAGAATTCAAGGGCCACAGGCAGGATGTTTTTCTCTCTCTCACTCCTACTGTCCAACCAGTCTGATCTCAGTGGACTAAGATCATGGGGAAGCTATGATCTGTTCCAGCAGTTGTGAGGGAGAAGGAGGGACACTGCAGGCTGTGCAGAAAGATATCTTTCAGGCATTGTACATCCAGTCTGTAAGACAACTATCAAGTACCATGTCCCCAGCTTTGAGGAGAAATTATATTAAGCGGTGAACGGGGGAAAAGTAGATGTACGATATTGGACAAGAGAGTACTGTACAGAAACAAGAACAAGCTTCATGTTATGCTGACTGTCATGAATAATACATGCCCAATAATTCTGGTACAGTTTAGTACTGCGTCCGTTTAAACCTCAGCATTGTTAGTTGTGTAGTGTGGGAATATATGATGATAGTATTTCTGCACTGATGAGGATATTGGTTTTTTTAATAGCAAGAAAGAGTGAACTCCTTTGAGTCATGCATACACATTCATATTTTCTGCATCTAGATAAGATGAGGAATTAGGATACATACAGAGCCTGCTCTTTCTTTTTGGATCTGAAATGCTTCAAAGCTGACACAAGCTGTTAATACCAAGTTGTTAATACTGCTGTTTGATGACTCTGGAGTGGACTACGTGAAATGTATTTCATGGCTGCCATTCTAGCTTCTATATTTGTTACAAATTGTCAGTGGTGTTGGTTAAAGACTATGTGTACTCAAAGGCAAAATTATTTGCATGTCCGTGGAGCTGATGCTTGCAAAATGGTTTGATGAGTGCTGGCAGGGCTGTGGGGAAGTTTGCAATGGGAACTGAAGCACTTCTCTGGTGGGAGAATGGGAACTTGAAAGAATGAACAAAATGACCGAAAAACGTTTCATGAAATACATAGACAGTTGGAAGCAGTTAAGAGAAACCTGAGTTAAATGTGAACACGAACAACAGAAGGGAAAATATTATAATAAACTGAATGATAATTACTGTTGGGAGAATTAGAAAGAACAATTCACATGACAATGGATAATGAATAGGATCAAAAGGGAGAAATCTCAAGATTACTATATAATTAATTGCTATTTGCACTGCAGAGAGATTATTATTTTAAAATCTTTTTTTTTTTTTCTCTAAGCTATACTGGAAGGTACTGTGTACCTAGATAGCTGGATCATCTTTTTTTGCATTTTTGTAGGGGATCAGGCAAAATACATTTCCAGTTATTTTTATTATTAAAGATAGTTTTTTAACTTACCACTTCTATGTGACACCCAAAACTTATTAAAAAAAGGGTATCTTTTCTGGTCACAAAAGTCTGTTTACATATTTTTTAAGCTATTAATAAGGCGATAGTCATAAATGGATACTTAGTGATAAGGTCCCAGTATGGGACAGTACTTTTTCCATTATTAAAGATAGATCAAGTTTCCTGTTATAAAAGAAAAATTTTCATGTACATAAACTCACAGGATCAGCAAAAGTTTATTTAGGGAATATCCAGCAAGATGACTTGTTTTAAAATTTTGCCAAATTTCAACTTTTGCAGGCATTTCTCCACCTTTCAATTAGAAATTGGGATGGTAGGAAGCTGGTGTCTCTTGAGGAATGCCTTTAAGAACAATTACATAACATTCTGAACAGATATTAAGGAATATTTCACAGTGATTGTTGAGATATCTACAGAACAAAATTCCTGAAGTTACAATCAAACTCCACCAATTCCCTCATTCTTTTGCCCGCAGCTATCAATATTTTCAAATTATTTCAAAACAGATTTCAAAACATTATCTCAACATTATGTTAAAGAGCAGGTGGGAACATCGGTGATTAACAGTGCAATTCACTTGAATAGGTTCCCCTGAATAGATGAGCAGTCATAATGACTGATGACTTTGGAAAGCATGGAAGATCATTAGTACCTTCATGCATCAAGAAGAGAAGGAGGTGGGACCATTACTTCTACAGGATATTTTTCTTCAGTGGCTTCAGCTGGTGGGACAAGTCTGGGTTTTTGGTGCTCCAGAACACAGCAGGCTGAACGCAGAACATAGGTCTGACAACCTAAATGAAGCTGTAGTTTGAGCTGTAATCGGAGTGCACTTTGTATCGTGTAAAAAGTGTTTAACCCCTGCCATCTGACAAGCTACTTCTTTCCCAGTTGTATAAGCCTATAATCAGCCATTTTAGTGTTGGTAAATCAACCACTGAAGGTGTTTTAATAAGCCATATACTCTGATAAGTCAAAATATGCCTTCACTGGCCATAAAACTTGGCATAAAAAAGATTAATTACAGGTTTTAATCCCTAAATTCTAAAGCAAGCATCAGCAGCCAAAGACAACCACAAGACATGACTGTGGTGTGTCATTTCACACCCCCCACCTCCGCTGGGATCCTGAGACCATCAAATACTTGTATAAACTGCCTGTACACCAATGCATGCAGAATGGGGAACAAACAGGAAAAACTACAGATCCACAGGCAGTCCCAGGGCTTTGACCTTGTTGTGATTATGGAGGCATGGTGGGATAGCAGCATGACTGCAATGTTGTCGTGCAGGGTGTCTCACTGCTCGGGAGACACAGACAAGGAAGGCGCGGTGGTGGAGTTGCGCTCTGTGTAAGGCAACATTTGGAAGGTATGGAGCTCTTGGGGTGGATGATGAGCAAGAGCTTATGGGTCAGGAAAAAAGACAAACTAGTAAAGGTGACATTAGGGGGTGTGTCTGCTATAGGCTGTAAGGGAATCCTGATTTTCAAAAAGAGTAAGAAGAAGGGCACAGGGAACTACTGTCCAGTCAGCCTCACCTCAATCCCTGGAGAGATGATGGAACACCTCATTCTGGAGGCCATCTCTGTCCACATGGATGACAGAAATGCGATCAGGAGTAGTCAGCATGAATTCACTAAAGGTAAATCATGCCTGACCAACCTGATTGCCTTCTAAAATGAAACAACTACCTGGATGAATGAGTGGAGAGTAGTGGATATTGCCTACCTTGACTTCAGGAAGTCTTTTGGCACCGTCTCTCACAATGTCCTCATAGGCAAACTCAGGAAGTGTGGACTGGATGAGTAGACAGCAAGGTGGATTGAGAACAGAGTGAACCGCAGATCCCAGAGGGTTATGATAGTGGCACAGGGTCTAGTGGTAGGCCTGTCGCTACTGGTGTCCCTCAAGGTTCCATACTGAGCCCAGCACTGTTTAACTTATTCTTTCATGATTTGGAGAAGGGGGCAGATGCTTCCTCAGTAAATTCACTGGTGACACAAAACTGGGAGGCATGGCCAATGCTCCAGAGTGCTGTGCAGCCTTTCAGCATTGCCAGCAGGTTGAGGGAGGTGATCCTACCCCTCTACTCAGCCCTGGTGAGGCCTTGGAGTGCTGTGTCCAGTTCTGGGCCCCTCAGTACAAGAGAGGCATGGAGGTCCTGGAGTGGGTCCAGTGAAGGGCTACAAAGATGATGAGGGGACTGGAACACCTCGCTTATGAGGACAGGCTGAGGGAGCTGGGTCTGTTCGGCCTCAAGAAGAGATGACTGAGGGGACCTCATCAATGTCTGTAAGTATCCGAAGTGAGTGTGCCAAGAGAATGGACCAGGCTCTTCTTCTCCATGGTGCCAAGCAATAGGACAAGAGGCAATGGGCAGAAACTGATGCAAGGAAGTTCCGCCTGAGGAAGAACTTCTTTGCGATGCAGGTGACTGGGCACTGGAACAAATTGCCCAGAGACGTTATGGAGTCTTCCTCACTGGAGATACTCAAGAACCATTTGAACACAATCCTGTGCAATGTGATCCAAAATGACCCTATTTGAACAGGAAGGTTGGATCAAATGACCCATCCCTTCCAACCTTGTCCACTCGGTGATTCTCTGAGTCATATATAACTAATATTCGACCTCTCACTGCTGGGCAAAAGACACTGCAAGTACCAGTTGATTAGGTATGATTGATCCATTAACATAAATATCTGAAAAGTTCCCTTGTAGCATTACATTTTGAAATTTCATCCTTCTCCAAACACTGAATAATGAAACTCTTGCCTGAAACAGATATTAGTGGTGCTATAATTCCAGACTTTATTCTGAAAGGCCCACCTTGGCTCATGCTTCCCTGTTTCACAAAAATTATTGCTGTTTGTATGCTGAAAGATGTTACTTGTATCCAAATTACAGAATGATACTCATCTTATGTGGTAGATGTTTGTAGTGTCTTCACATCAGAAAGATGTTTACACAGAGGTGATGGATGGGGACCAGATCTAGAGAGTCTGTCAGAATGCTCTCAATAGGCTGCAAAGCTGTTTCTTCAGTGTCCTGTTGGGCTTTGGGGTCATGACCAAGAAAACACTGTGCTTTATTTGCAAAGCGGATTTTAGGTTTTGAGTGGTTAATATTGGGTAGGAAATTATTGAACACTATAGCACCTGGTTTGGTTTTGTTAGTAAAATTCATTATTAAAGGGGATATGCAGTTGAATGGCATTTTTCAGTGAAATGCACTTCCAGAGTAATAAAACTGTATAACAGCATATTAGGTATGGGTCAGGAATATATATAGGTATAACAGCATATTAGGCTGGAAAACTAAAGTAGCATACAAAAAGGTAATGTGCAGGATGAATGCATGTATGTACAACCATGGATCACAGCTGTTCTTGTGTTTCCTAACAAATGGAAGGTCTGTCTATCCCATGCAAGTAGAAGACTTTCAGTGGCCTTGTGTCCTCAGTAGGTTATAGGACAGGGTTAGAAAGGCCAATACATTTATGCATTGTCCATCACTGTCCTTCAGTGATCTCAGCTCTACTGTTTCATATCCAATATCTTTTCCTGGATGAAACTTTTTCTGTGCAGTCTTCCTCTTCTTGACTTTTTTGGGCATTTTTCTAGTTCTTCTGCCTTGTTCTTCACTTCTAATGTAACTCTGCCTTTCTGCTTTTGTGCAGCTGCTAACTTGGAGCCATAGCAAAACACAATTTTTCCATTTCATTCCCGTTCTCATCTCTTACAGATAAAGCTAGGTATTAACTGATACCAGTTTTTTTACCTCCTGTTATGTTGTACTTGGTGCTAAAAAAAGAAATATTTTTGATTCCCTTACTGAAGAGTATTTTCCAGGAAGAGTAAGGGTTTAAAATGTTTCTTTTTACTTTTTTTTTTTTTTTTTTTTTTTTTTTTTTTTTTTTTGTTCTAGTGTTTTCCCTGCAATACAGTCTAACAATAGCCTTTCAAAGACTACCACACATCTTCCTAAGCAGAGGCAAAGGATTTAAAAGTAGTAAGACTAGTAACTTCATTTTAACCCTTCCAAGACAGGCTGTTCTTTCTTTGGAGGTAGCACTAGCCAGAATTAAAGTATGCTATTAATCCAAGAAAACCTCCAAAAATTGGAAAGATGCACTCAAAAGTTCCTCAGCATCCCGAGACCAAGGGTTTAGCAAATGGCATAAAAATTGAGAGTGACCAAAAAGTGTTAAACAACATTTCCTGCTTTTTTTAGGCAAGGATAATGGCGTAGAGGATCAAGTCAGCAGGGAACAACATGTATGCGTGAATCGGCTCAAAGAGATCTAGTTCAATGAGATATATTTAACCTTTTCATCATCCAAAAACTGCCAAAGATAAGCTGGCATTATCAGATTCTTTTGAACTGGGGGGAAAATACATTGCACGGGAGAAATGCTCTTTCCTTTTAAACAACACATGATTGAGATATGGCTTACAGTTTTACTAATTGATTCACTGTGAACAAGATAAAAAGTACATAAAGTTTCTTTGTTCCTCCAGCAGTGTTCTGCCAGTGATACCAGATGCAGTTCATAAACAGGACAAAAAAATTTATCAACCACTCTCTTATTATACAGGGGGTAAAGGATCTAAGTGTTCCTTGAAAAGCCTTTCTCTTTGAGATATAGAATGATCAATTCCAGGAAGTTATCATGGGAGCAAAATGTTTAAACTAGACCCTGACCAGCATCTTGATCCCATGTGAGTGCCAGTACAATGTGTTTTTTCCATATTTAGTCTATTTAAATGGTCTAGACAAATTTCTGTCAGAGTATCACTGAGCAGCTGCAGCACATTATATCCCTGCAGACAATCAATTTACTTTTGCATATGATATAGTTTAAAAATATATGAAAGGTATTGTTAATTTGTACTCACCAGTAAAAGACTAAGTTCTGTCATGGGAACTTAATTTGGCAAGGATATAGCCTGGATCCCTTTGAAAACGTGGTGGATTCTTTTTTATTTTATGTATCCGTTTTTCAGCTATTGTAAGTCTTATGGCATCTACAAAGCTAGAGGAATTTGCTAGCTATAGTGGGAGCTGTTTTTTTCCAGAAGTTAACCGCCCCTAGAGTCCTTTTGGTAAGGCAGGCTCTGACTATTAGTCTCACGAATTTATTTATGATTTATATTTCTAATACTGCCAATTAATAAATGTGAATATAAATACACATTTCAGGTTAATCAACAGTTAATTTGAAATATGAACAAGAAATCTCCAAACCTAGATTTCTATCTCTTATAATTATGTTTTATCTCCTATTTTTATGGCAGCTGTAGAAAGATACTACTTCTCAGTCATTATATAGGTGAATTAGTCAGTATATAAGAAAGAGCTATAGGGTAGTATCAATTTTTCCTTCTCCAAGAAATTGGACTAAATTGATGACAGCAGGAGTGGACATATCGTTAGGAAGTCTCTGACATATTCCTGTTCTTGAAGGATCTCTATTCATCCTATACAAAATAGTATTAATGAGATATGGCTTCTGGGTCAGCTGCTTAGTTTGGCGGGACAGTATTTCCATACTCATTAAACAGTGATTCAAATCTACTCTGACTAGCAGTGTCTGGACAGGACACCTGAAGAGGGAATGGGTGTTACATATTCATGTACTTTCAGGTTCCATTCACTTTATCTTTTTTGTGTGAGAAGGAAAGAGATTCTGACCAGAATGTTAATAAGGTCAAAATAGGTGCACAAGTTGGCAGAGAAAAAAGAGCTGAGTCATTAGAAATACCACAGTGTTCCTTTAGTGGCCTGGCTTTCAAGATGTGCAGGAATGATTCAGAGGGGAGGACTAATAGGGGCACACAAGGCTGTTAAAAGAAAGTCCTGAAATGTAAAACATTCTCCTGCCTCTTAACTCTGATTTAACACTGCAGAAACAACCTCCATTTGCACAAGATGGTGATGAAATAGGGGAAGAACTACCTACATAGCGTGCAGCTAAGCCTCTAGATTGCTTTGCTTGAACTTTTATGACCCCCAACTCCAAAGCAAAGTGAAGCAGCGATATCTGTACCAATTACTGATCATGATGTATATACACTTAAGGCACAAATTTAAGCGTTACTTACAAGTGAAAGTTTACTGAAAAATAATTTCTAATCCTTATGTAAAAATAGCATATAGCATTTGTATGGTTTTTAAAGAAAGCTTAAAATAATTTAACCTCAAGTTTGTGCAGTTTTAATTTCATTTTATGTATAAGAAAAATCTTATAATCTCTAAAAGTTTGGTATGGCATCAAATTTGTGACCTTATGTTAATTTTCTACTAGTGTATTTCTTGGACTTTTTTTCTTTCATTCTAATGTATGGCCATGGTAAGTTCAAGGGCATTAATATTTATTTCTGAATATGTTACATGTGCCAAGTGGAAAAATGAGGATCAGAAGCAGTTATAAGAGATGAAATGGTCAAACCAATCAGAAAAGATGGGAGAAGTCTCATTTGATTTACAGATAAAGGATTAAAATGTGTAGCGGGGGAAAAATGTCATTGGTTTTACTGCTCTGTTTTCTTGCTTCAGTAATACTCTGAAGGTGCTACAGCATTAGAAAAACTCCTAAGCAGCTGGACGACTGAAGGACATTGAAGTCTTGTCCTGTCATTACTTACTAAATGTAGAGGTAGCACAGAATTTTTCAAATCCTATACAGCAAGCAGCAATGGGAGACTTGGTTATTTTAAAGCACTTTGTACCTCCTGGATTAGAGACTTTCTAAAATATTGTTACTTATCTTTCTCTTAGGCTGTCTGATGGTGGGACTCTCACTGGGTAGAAAATGGGCTGAAGGCAGGTGAAAGCAAATATTTCTCTTGGCTGCACTCTGATGGCTTTCGTGGTCTCAGGGAAATGATTGATGTATTGCATATCAGAGACAAAATACTAAGCACACATCAAGATTCTGTGGTGACTGACAGGTAAAAATCTGGTCCAGCTTCTCACGCAGTGCGTATGGAAATATGCACTGAGAAAGGTTATTTTGACTTTGAGTTTTGGTAACTCGCCCTGAGAATTCCGGCAAGGAACTTGCCCGCTGGAAACAGGATTAATTACAATAAGTAATTATTGTAGTAATAAGTAATTGAAGTAATGCGCTAGGACGTAACTGAAACAGAGTTAAAATGTGCCTCATCTTAAATGCATGAAACACCGGGATCTTGTATCATGCCTGTTCAGAAGCATAGAACTTCTGCATGCAGCTGACTCATCATCAAAGGCCCTGTCATGTGCTGGAATTACCAACTGGAAAGTTTTGAATATGTCTACATACAGATAAAAATTAGGTCAATGAATGAGGTGGGTCATAGGTCGAAGGGATCAAAGAATGGAAGGGAACGAAGTTCTCTGAGCAAAACAGATGTGGAGCAATGCTGTTTGGGATAGTTGTGGAGACAACTGCTTGAAGAGGTGATTGAAATAGTAATAACCTGTCTCAGGATGAAATAGACCAGTGTAGGGCATAATTTTACATAGAGTGAAAATTATCACTTTTTAAATTAAAATTTTCAATGTAAAGAGAAGATCTGCATTTTGATAGAAAATACTCCATTTGCTGTAAGATTTCATTTAAATTTTTCAGGAAAAAAAGTAAACCCAGACCTCTATACATTTCCCATAATCCTATCTATACACTTAATTTCTGTGCGTATGCTGGTTTTGGCTGGATTAGAATTAATCCCAGCTGGGGTTAAACCACAGTGCTGCATAATGGATTCAGTTTTTGTTAAAACGTCACAATTCAATATAATCTTTCAGGAGCTGCCATCAAAAGCACTTTCACAACATCTTCAAAAGCCTCTCTTAAATCTGGAGGAACTGGCTATCAAAGCCAAAGCACTAACAAAATACCATCAATTCAAGTCATGATCTAAGTAGAAAATGATGTTTCACTCCAGAGCACTTTAAAATAGTTCCTCCTTCCTCACACTGTACTACTTCATCAGCAAAAAGCTGTGAACAGTACCATTCTCTATTCTAGTAGTTAATCAAATAATATGAAAATTTTCTGCACTAAGTGTCACTGTTGGGATTTTTTGTAATTCAATATGAGCATGATCCAAAGCACATGGCAACAGGAAGGAAAAGCAACGATATCTTCCTGAAACCCATCAGCTCACTATGGAATTAGTCTCCGTGGAGATGACATCTGAACTCCTTTCTACAGGATTTTCTATTGCAAGCATGAAATGAGGCTGATAATAAGTACAGCTGTTAAAGAAATTGGTCTGCTTTATGAAATAGAAGTTTGTTTACTTTTAATTAGAAAAAGTGTCCTGAGGAAAAAAGGTCTGTTTATTCCTTGCACTTCATCCAATTTTTTTTTTGTAAATTAGTTGCTGTTGGAGTGCTCTGTGTAGTTTTCTAACTAACTCTTGTCATGCTAGCAACTGAATGTTTGTTTCCAAAGGCATTGATTATTGCTGAAATTTCCACAAGAAGGCATGCTAGTATATATTTCATTTGAAAGGCTGCCATGCCCAGGCTTTGAGTAAGATCTGAAACTACTGAAGTCCTTTATGGTGACATTCTGCCCAATACATTCCCTGGAACTCTTTTTGGAATTAGAAAAGAACCCACTGAAATAACACTGTTACAAAAACCACAGTTCTTGAAAATCAGAATTAAATAGAAAAAAAAATCTGATTATGAACTGAACTAAAAGTCAGATTAAAAAAAGAATTCTTCTGAGTGCTTTAATAACTTTTCTTTTCTTTTTATTTTTTAGGTTATTGTTTTCCTGCTTCAGGACAGTCCTTCCCTCCCCTTAATGTACCAGAACTGCAGGGCTTAGTCATCTCTTTCCCTTCCTCTCCTCCCCCCAGTGACAGAACTTTTCATTTATGCTTTCATTCTTTGAGAGAGCTAAAGCAGCATTTGTGTTCTCCTTGTGATTTATCCGTAATCCCCTGAAGTTCAAGGAAAACTTGAGCAGAGAAATTTTCAGAATATATGGTAATGAAATATGCCTCAGAAGAGCTTCTCAAGTTCCCAATTTAGAATTCTTTATTTTTTTCTTTCTGCTGTTGTGGACAAGACCATAAGTAATATTTTACTGTTGATCACTGACTCCTGATCTAGGAACTCTTGAGAACCTGTTAACGCAGTGTAGTTACCCAGAAGAGTTACTGCCAGGCAATATGGACACCTGCAGGGATTAAGGATTTGGCATCTTCAGGCCCATTCATCTTTACATTGAGAAACTTGGGCATGGTGGTGGTGCTAAATCTTCATGAAGAGGCAAGGAAAGTAATTATCAGTGAGCCACAGAGCAACTGTCAACTTACTTCTTTTTTGTTGTTGTTTTTCTAATGGCATGTGCATTAGTTTCAGGTAAAACAAATAGTAGCTTGGAGATTTTAATTTATTCAAAAATGTTACCAATCTAAAGCCATTGACCCTTTCCTTTCTAATGCCACTTCTATTAAACAGAAGCTTTGATTTGGAATGTTCAATCCATGTATGAACAAGTGTCATTAAAATGTAAGGAATTAAAACTCACTGCCCATCCTTTTAAAAGCAGTAAATTAATTAAACTAAGTTGATGAGAATTTGGTCCAAAAGGGACCATTCAGAGTCACTGGCTTGTCCATGGCCATCAATGGGAGGTTGATCCCTTAGGCATTAAATCACTGTTTTCCCACAAATTATTTCTCTTTTCCTTTGACTGTTATGTAAGAATAAACAATTCCTATGGTGAAGAGAGAGAATGTGGCATAAATTCATAATCCAGCTACCACAAAACCCAAAGAGTCAAACCCAGACTGATTTGAATGACTGATACAATGTCACGCATCACTGTTGGCAGGGCAGAGGTGCTCTGCAGGAATGGTGACCCATACTTGACTCTGTCAGAGTGCCACCTGGGAACTCTGCAGTGATTCCAGTTCTGCTAAGTGCTGAGCACATTCCCAAGTACCTGTGGCTCCCACTGGCTTGCTTTGGGATGCCATTCAGAGGCATAAATCCAGAGAGAGATACTGGGCCCCTGCTGAAACTGGAGCTCTAAAAGACAGATGATAAGAACAGGTGAATGCTAAATGAAGTATGGAGAGGAACTGATAACAATTTCCACTGTAGGAAATCATCTGGTTTTCTCGATATGTTTTATATTTAGTATGCATCCTGGTGCTATGACTGCTTCCCTTTTATGGGATGTAGTTGGTTCTTTAAGGGCATTGGTTACTAGCAAGTGTTTCCAATTATACTTCAGTTATTATTGATTAAGTATCAAATAGTAATACTTTACATTTAGTAGTTCACAAAATAAAATTGTTGTGGCAGGCTAGTGGATGCATCAGAAATAACTTCTAGCATTCTTTAAATTTGCATTTCCCATAACTGGTCTATTTGTGCCACTGGATGCATTAATTATTTTCAGATTGATTTTTAGGGTAGTCAATGGCTACATTTGTTCTACTAAATGGCTCTTCATTTCCACAGCTCGAATTTTATTTCACAAACAGCAAAAGATGTGTGAAAAATAAATAGAACAATGCTGCAAGTCTGTGTTTGCACAGACTACTTCTAATCAGATCTCAGTTTTAAGGTTTGAGAGTTCTGAATAACAGTTTACCTCAGTATTTAGCTCAGCTGAAGAAAAAGAGAAGTGAAAGAGTACAATCTGAAGGTTACAGATCTTGCCCTGAACAGTCACTCATTGTTGGTATGTGTATTTGAACTTAGGAGTTACTTCTGCTTTTTATTGTCACTCAAAAGTAATGAAGTCCAGCAAACCATCTGAGCCTTTTGGGGGAAAGATAGACCAGTGCTAATTGGTACATGACAGAGAGAATACATGAACACAACCTAGGAGTTTGTTCTGCTGAAAGCATCATATTATGTTGTTTCCCCACAGATAGAAACTGGAAAAGTCAAGGTATTTTCCTCAAGTTTCTTTACTGCCATGAAAGCATTTCAAATTACATACACTGGTGGAATTATCACAGTAAATTTTATACAAAATCTATACATTACTGAAATGAGAAAAGAAAAGAGTAAGTTATCTATTAAGATAGGGGCATCTGCCTTTAAGAATTTATTCTGACATATCCAGGACGTGGCTAAAGGTCACTGGCAAAGACAAATTCCTTGGATTTGTGGGGGGTTTTGTGTTGAATGCAGGGAGTTTTCATTCTGTAACAGATCTGGACACAGCCCTTGCCTACATCCAAATACCCTCCTGTTCTTTGGACATGAGTCCTTGAGGCTTACCTGCTTTACTGCCTCAGGCCTAATAATACATTGAGAAGAATTTTCACCAGATGCTGATTGGAAATGTGCTGTAGTCATTCTCAGAGTGGTTTATAGAGAAAGAATATTATCTTAATTGAGTTACATTAATTTTTGGTAATTATCATGCAATAACAATTTAATGTGGCAAATACTTTGTCATTTAGCTACTGTAGTTGTTATTGCATATTACAGTTTTCTTGAGATTTTGTGTAATTTACTGATAGGCAAATCTTCATATGTTCATATAAAATTATAATACACATAAATATGTTGTATAATGCTCATATCTAATTGTAGATATTACAAGGAATAGCAATTTGAGTATAATACGATTGCTAATTATCAAATCAGATGTTTCCATTAAATTAAAAAGAAGATTACTTTTTTAGCCTGTATTTTTTTCTATTTTGAAAAGATTTTACCTTCTACCTCTCTTGGTTATTGGGCACTCAGATTCTAAGTGGCAATGTCACTGAATTCTAAAGAAATTATCAGTGTCTGACACCAAATAATTTACTTATTGAAAGACATTATATAAATACCCCAGAATGCCCCAGGAGGGCCTGGTGGCACTCCATGAACTAATTTATATCCTGCTTAAACAAGTTCCAGAGTCCAAGGGAGTCAGTGGGAATGAACCTGAGTAACTGGGGTCAGAATTCAGCTTGTGTAAATTCATCATTCAAATACAGGCATTCTTCTATCAGCTAAGAATACTGAAGTTTATTTTTTAAGTATAATTAACACCAAAATATCTTCAGGTCTTAGTTACTTTTACTTCCATGCTACCATGTTTCTTTCATAGGATCCCAAGTACTTTAAGGCGGAAGGGAACTCTAGAAGCCATCTGTGCCAGATGAGAGGACTCAAAGGAAACAGGGCTAGAAAATGTTTGTAAATGCTAGAGTCTTCAGACACTACTGAGAGTATACATTAGAACCTAAGATTTTATGTGTCACTGCACCATTTATATTTAATGGCATATTCCTTTTACCATTAAAAAAAAATTTCACATTTAAAGATATTATTTCTCTCAAAAAGACAAAAAAGCCCCTTTTTTCATCTGGTATACAGTTTCATAAATATATCACATTTTTTCCTAGACATTTAAAAAGCACTGCATTACTATGCTGTCCACGCACTAGAGTAAAGACGTAATCTAATTTTAAAGTTAAAATTGAGCAGTTTGCATGCTTGGGTAGTAAAACTTCTCAGCAATGTCTTCTGCATCTGAGCAGCTCTTCTCTCTGGTCAGAAACGTACAGAGCTTTACTGTAGGACATTGTTCCTGCTCACCTTTCTGTGGCTGGTTTTGAGGCACCTTAGAAGTCTGTGCTCAACGGTGAATTTTGTATCTTTCTGACCCCCCTACAGTGGCCACACATACAGTACAGTGAGTGTGGTATAGCAAGGAATTCTGCTCCAATAACACTTCTTTTTTCTTTAGTCTTTCCAATTACTTGAACAAAGGTTCAAGGATTGTGTCCTTGAGCTTTTATTTTGCCCAGTATCATATTAAGTCTCTCAAGAAAGGAATTAAGTTTTCAGTCAAGATTTGTCCTAAAAAAAACTAGGATGTTTTCTCTTACAATTCCCTCACAAGTCTAGATTATGACTTTTGTGGTAACTCCTTCCAGCACTTTGTCTTTCTGTGTCATCTTCAATTTGGGGGAAATCCCAAGTGTTTTCTTCAATATGACAGACAGGTGAATATATTCCTTCCCTTCTGTAACAAGCATCAGCACTGAAGTGACTTACTTTGATTGTGCAAAGATATGGCAGAAGTAGAAAAACTTCTCAAAAAAAAAAGCTACAAGAATTGTCAGAATCCATCTCTTCATTTGGTTTTATCGAACAACTTCTGCCTCTGACAGAAGTTGCAGCAGGACTCCTCCCTGTTCTGTCAGGATATCAGCTGTGGGTAATAATTAGGCACAACAAAGTAACAAATTGCTGGGTCTGCACTTCGTTCCTCATTTGCCTTTCCTCAACTGTCCACTACACATCAAAAATAACTGTCACTTTTGGACAGTCTATTAAACATCATTATTATTATCATCCAGCTAGCTAATTTGTGCCAATCCTCTTCCCTCCCATTATTTTTTCCAGAACACTAAAAACAGTCAATTTGTCAAGGACATAAATTTTCTGTTTTGCCCTTGGTGCAGCCAGAGTTCACCATGGGAAACAGAATCTTTGGGCTCACAGGGCAGGGGAAGGAAAACAGGGAAGAGAAAAAGGCAATAGGATGGCAAAGGGGGCACATAAATGAACATGGGGCTTTGAGCAGAAAAGCCATGAAAGGTTCCACAGCCTTCTTTGTTTAGGAAACCCTCAACAAATAGCATGCAATGTGATTTTATTGAAACATCTGCTTTCCCTATCAGCAGTTGATATGATCCCTGTGCATGCTTATTAGGGATTATTGTCTATTCCTTCCTGCCTTCTCCAGATCTAACATACCTATTTGCATTGGAAGTATCTGTAATCACTTTCTAGCATATCTTCTTCTGTCACTTTGTCACTGTTAATTCTCAGGGGCTCTACTTTTGGTAGGTGTTACAGTTTTTGTTTCTTATGCTACTGTATTTATTGGGCAATCTGATAAAACAGGGATTTCACTAAGCTTTAGACATGCTTTATTTAAACGAAATTGAAAATTTTATTAGAAATTATATAAATCTAGGAAGGCTGGTGTCTTATTTTGAACCGTACCTGTAGAAATGGGCTGCAAAAATAATACCAAGCTTTTTAATAATAACATTGTCAAGGAAATAACAGGAAGTACAATGGAGCAAATAAACCTTGGTCTTGAGAGACTAAATACAAATATTATAAAGCATTCAACAGATCTGATTTGATTAAGGGCATAGACTTTTTGGAATATTTGTGTAACTTTTCCTACACAAGAAGTAACCTAATAGTGTGCAAATGACTGAAATTCGAAAGAAGAATAAATTTATTCACAAAAGAATAAATGCCAGGAAAGGCCATTAGTAAAAGTAAAGGAAAAACCCAAACTTGAGAGTTCAGTATGAGTAACATAAAGTATCATTGAGGTGCAGTGTAAAAGACTGTTGTGAAAATAGCCACAACTTTCTCATTTGGGACCTTTTAATCTAATCTGGGGGAAAAAACCCTAGGATATATAGGAAATATCCTTGTATTTGCAGAGATTTAATGGGACACTAATAAAGATCTTATCCAGCTCTAACTTCTTTGAATCAATATTGGGCAAGACAGCCTGAAATATTGATGTTAAATAGAAACTTAAAGTCATTGATGCAATATCTTGTCATGGTAAGGGAAGTAAACAAATTACAGTGCTATGTCAGCAAAGCACAAGACCAAACACTAGGAGAAAGTAGGAAACAGAGATCCAGTGAGGCAACCCTAAAATACTTCATTTGGCAGTGGCGCTGTACTACAGATGGAAATTAGGTTTGTAAAGATGAGTAAGCCCTTACCTATGATGACATATTGTTATGCTGATGTTCCTTAGGGGAAAAAAAAATCCTAAGATTCCCTGTCACAAGATTTTTATACTAAAAATGTAAGTAAGTTCAATTACACTTTGCAATATTTTTCTCTTATATGTCTTAATTTAAAAGTCTAGCTTCCATCTGGGCCATTAATTTATGGACCTCAAATGTCTGCTGTTTGGGCTTTCATTACTGCCTTTTTAGGGTTTCTACCATGAAATTTAGGACAGAAAATGACTGTGTCTTGGATGTAGAAACATCTTGGCTGCCAGAATTTCTCACTGTTACCAAGCATCTTTTCACATTCACAATTTATACCAGATCTTGAGAGACTGTTCCTAAGGTGATCTTACTGTAACTCTTGCTCATATTTACCATGATAGCTCTTTTTTCCCAGATGCACCTTTTAATCCTTTCTTTTTTAATGCATTTTATCTTGCTTATTTCAGATGTTAAAAGGGTGTGCTTTAGTGTAGTTTTTGCTGTATTCTATCAAGTCTTTAAAAACACCCAGAAACCCTAGATTTATCAGGGGACTTCTCATTTGGCAGTTAAATTATTTTTGTCATAAAATGGGTATTATAAAACTCTTTTGAGAGGAAACATGAAACTGAAATAATGGGACAAAGATCAAAGCCAGCAGCTACACAGTTTCTTGAGTCAAATCCTTGACTGGCAAAAGGAAGCCGGCTGATGGCATTTTTTTGGTACAACTAATGAAAATTTCTCAAGAGGTTAAGCCTTCTAATAGTTTGGAAGATGTAATAAAAACTCATTTCAGACTAATACAGAGTTTGCAGCAATATGTGATATGTATGAAATTTGCCCTTTACAGCTGGTAATTTGTCACCACCTTCATCTTCTGTCCTGCCACCTCACACAGGATCAGGCCTGTTTATTTCAGTGCATATTCTCAGAAAAACTGTAAAGTCTCATTGCTGCTGATCTTTCTCTAACTTTTTTGATATGGATGCTCTGATCATTTTTAGCAGTACTTTTGTATTTTATCAGTACTGAAATTGAATCTCAAATCCTTTGATTGACATGGTAGAATATCTGCCTGTGTCTGTATTCCTTCACCAAAATGCTTCTAGATGAATATAATAAATAAAATCCTAGTAAATTAGTAGAACTGGTAGAACAGTTTTACATTTTCAACAAACTCCTTGATGTTTCACTAGGAACTTTTATGAATTCTGATTTGTAATTAAGATTATATTTCATTCAATTATCCAGAATTTACTCACTTTACATGTCATTTAACATCACTACAAGCTTATTTTATTTAATTAAAATAGGGTTTTTTAAGAGCTTTAAGTGAAGATCACAGAATGCAAGATGCAGAAAATAAATGTGGAGAATAGGCAGCAACAGAAGGAGAAATAACAGGGAAAAAATCAATAGTGATAAAAGAGGAGTGATGTATTAAATGAAAAAAAGTATGAGACTTTAGAATTTAGGCAATTTGCTGAATAAAGTGAAGTAAATTATCCAAAATAAGAGTCAGCAAGATTTATGTGTTTTCTGGGAAACTTTAGAAGTGTTTTTCCCCTTCTAACTGCCAGTAGTTAGGTATCATGTTTATATAATATGGCCTGTGGTTTGTGTACTACTTTGCTATTTACTCACAAGGAAAAGAACCATTCATTAAACAACCAGAAGCATTTTGTTTAGTGTTATGGGCTTTCCATACACAAGATCCATCACAATAAAGAGGACTGCAATTACTAAGATCTGGCAGCTACACAGTCCAAATGATAAATATAAAAGCTATTTAACTACTGTTCTAGTGGACTGTAACCTGCAATAATCTCTAAAATTATAAAACACTTCAACATTTTCATCCTGTATGGTCAGTTCTAAACTCCTGTGGATTTTCAGAAATTTTTAGAGGCCCATCAGGAAGGTAAATATTACCCAGAAAATGTTGAATACAAATCTCAATTTATCATTTTTGTCAGTGTACTGCAAGGGGTGTCTGCTCTATAAGGGAGAGGATGCAAGGGGATGTATTAAAAATAAGGAAATTCTCATTCAGAACTGTGAAACCTCCTTAATCGTGTTGCAGTAGGGTCTAGCTGTCAGTTTGGACAGTCTCAAATCCCTTTCCCCTGATATGCAGAAGAAAAGATCCTGTAAAAATCAGACACAAAGTCTGTTGTTTATGAAGCTGGCATTAGCTGTTTTCTAACTACCTCGGTGTTCATGGGTTTGGTGGGATTTCTGTGTCATTAAATCAATGCTTTATAGCCCTAAGAAAGATGTGACAAGGGCCTGGGATTGAGTCACCATTTCCAGGACCAGCTATGTTCAGATACTTGCCAGCCAAGTGGCATTTTCAGCACAGACAGGCAGAAGTGAACAGCTGACTGGGCTGTAAGAAAATGATGCTCAGTTAACACTCATTTAGATGAGCTGGGGAGTTCCTCCTTATTTAACACACATGGAATGTCTTACACTATTACTACACAAAATGCCTTACTTGATTAAATAAAATCTCTACTACTACTACACAAAATGTCTTACTGATCCAGTCTTTCCATCAGAATCAGGAACTTCTTTTTCAGGGAAACATCTTACTGGTAGTTCCTTCTCAGTGGAAGATTTTCTTCCTTTCTTATCTCAAACCTGCTCTTCACTGGAGAGCCGTAACAGCAATTACTTAACTGATCTGAAGAATTTTTTCCTCAGCAGTCTTGCCTGGAGAAAAAGAATATCAGTGATTGCCTGTTTATCCAAACCTGATAAACCAAAGTATTTCCATGAAAATGAATCATCCAGTTTCTCTTTCGGGATTATTTCCTTCCTGCAAAATCAGTCCTCCAGTTCATGAAGACCAACCCAGCCTGGACTTCTTGCTCTTAGCAAGTTCTTGCTCAGAGCTTAGAGTCAGGCAATGTTACCAGCCCTTGCTGCTGCTCTTACTGCTTAAGACCTAATTTAAAGTATTCCTTGCTGACCACACATTTTTCATTAAGACAGAATCTTATCCTGATGCTGTCATCCTTTTCTTTATTTCTTTTTTAACTCAATACAATAGATAGGTAGGTGTAAATATACTCGTATGTCACAGTAGGCTATTTTATTTGGTTACAGATTTGGGGGCTTTTTGCATGTTTGGAAATAGGCCTAACAAGAGAAATGTATCAAGTCTGCCCCTAGACAGTCCTGTAATATAGTTATGAAAGAATACAGGGAAAGGTGGAAAAGAAACTTAATTTTTCTTGTGGAATATGAAAAATACGGAGTAGCAAATCAGTTTTTTCAAGTTTGAAGGATTACTGTGCTTCCATTCATCTAAAAGAGGTAAGAGAAGATACTTTATGTTTTATTTTTAAAACTTCAGCAAGAGTTTTCCATATGAGAACTCTATAATTCTGGAATTGAGCTATTATAGTTAGGTTTGAACATATTGGTGGCAGAAGTTAACCTGACATTTCACCCAATAATATACATTATATTTCATTCCAATGACCACTGTATCACCTGCTGCTAACACAAGGAAGAGAAAATTTAGAGATGTTGATTAATGCAACTGCTGATTATGCAACATTGGATAACAAAAAATAATTACAGATACTGCAACAGTTTGTGTTTTTATAGAATGGTATACAAAAATAGTAAAGATGAATTAATTTCTAAAATATCCCAAGGGAGCAGTGGCTTCTAAAAAAAAGTGAAGAGGAAAATAAGTAGTTTTGTAGGAACAAGTTATTTTCACCTTAATTGTCTACCAAAACCAGATTGAGCATCTTTACAGAACCATTAGCATATTTTCCACTCTATTTTTATCCAGAAGACTCTGTTCCTCTCTTGGCTCAGACTTAAGTGTTTTGCTTTTGAATAATTTCATAGTTGTGGTAGGTTGCTCCAGTGGCATGGCCCACTTGCTTTAATTACTATACGAGATTCCAGATTTGTAAGGAATAATTTTATTCTGATCTGTAATTCCAATATTTTTCATTTGCTGAGATCTGTAGTATTGTGCATGTGGAAAAAATGCAAGGTACCTTGAGAAAGAATGATAAAAAACCAGTTCCAAATTTCAAAGTATTACAAATGTCATTAAAATTCTCTATTTGAGTCCCCCAATATGTTTATTTAGGATTGCCCTTTTTTAGCTTATTTTAGCTGAAGAAAATATATTATTAAAATAGATTTTTGCCTCTAAAATATGTAATTTATTTGATAGAATGTGGTGCTTTATTTGAGTAAATACCTGTTGATATATCCATTATTTAAATATTACAAAATGTAGGTTTATTTATCAACAATGAAACTGCCTGTATCCATAGTAAACTGCTTGATTTCTTGCATCAGATTGGAAAACAACTTGAAAATGCTGATTATCCTAGAGCTACCCTTTTTGACACCCTGAAAGCTCTCATTTCATTATCACCACCTGCCACTGCTTTTATAGATTCGTAGGTGAAGATGAAAATTGTAACGAGTGAATCTTCCCATATTCTAATGAAAAAATAACTATCAAAATTATGCACTAGGAAAGGAAAAAAATTAATCAGGGTCTCTTTCTGGCCTGCCCAGGTTCTGCTGACTACAAAAAAAAAAAAGCAGTATCCATTCAGGAACAGGCTCAATCTTGCTGGTATTTTGCTGCATTTTGCCTGAAACAACATGAAAGAAATAGAATGGATGAGAGAAACTTGTACAAAAAGCACCTCAAACCCCTTTGACTGCTCTAGATGAGGCTGTATTGAACCCCAAAGCTCTGGGTGGAGTTCAGGCTATTGAACCAAAAAATATTTCAGGCTAAACTTTCCAGAAGCATGGATTACTAAAGAGTTACATTTTTCTATGCTTGTACGTGGAGTTTGTAGTTTGTTATGTATTGGTGTCATTAATACAGATACTATATTAAAACATTATATATATAATACTGACATTAAAAACTGTCATAAAACAGGTGAATCAAGCTAAGTCATACAGCCAGCTAAACTCTGATACTTCATCAACTGGCAGAATTTTGATAACAAAAATCTAAAATGGCCTGGTTGGGCTGCCTTGCTTATGTCTCCCTTGAGGCAGTCAACTGAATTTTCTAAACCATCCACCCTCCACTATACCCATTTGCCCCATCACAAATGAATGGATAGAGAATTATGTCACATCTTCATTTACTGACAGACTTTTGTCATTGAGACCCTTTCTACTTTCCTACTGATATGTGTACCATGCATACGTACAATGTAATGCTGGAAACATATGCAGAAAAGCTATCACATTCAGCTTAATTAAAAGCTAATTAACAGCCCTTCTGGCCTTTGCAGAATACCATGCTAAATTCAAGAAATAATTTGAATAGGTAATTATGAATGCTATTTTAAAATAATGAGTTGAAGCATCCACAAGATTTTACCTTGACAAAAATGTGATTGCTAAAATTGCTACTGACTAATACATAGTTGGGAGGAATAAACAGCATTTAGAAAGAAAAAAGTGTAGTCCCATTGTCCACAAAAGCTCATTAGAAATAAGAAAGAAATTTGGAGGATCTCCAAATACAGGATTATGAAATGGAAGAGAGAAAAAAGTAATTTCTTGGAAATATTTTTTAATGGATAGAAATATGCAACATCCAACATCATTTGCGAGGCACTGGACTTTGCACCATGCTGGCAGTGATTGTCTGCCCACAATGCAAATTATAGGATTGGGGACCAAGTAGTCACTGTCATGCACAATTCTATGTTGTAACACTTTAGATTTGATTTCTACAGCGGCCTTGAAAACGTTGCTACTGACAAAACTAAATGTATTCTTTCATAGCCTGGCCCTTCAGTCTGCTTTTTAGTCACTCATGCCCATAAATCACCACTTTCTGTTTATATTATAAGGTTATACCAACATCCTTAATCTAACAGTATTTGAAGCAAGCCATTTATGAAAATGAATGGTTTGCATACATAGTATGAAGATGTCTGAAGTACCCAGAGGGTGGTTAGAATACAGTGTTATCGTGTACAGTACAAAGGTATTAATCAGTTTCATGTTTTTGTTGCCTTTTACAAAAGCCAGAGGCGATTGCAGCTGCAGAGTTGCTCAGTCTTGAGATGACCTCTAGGGGTCACCTGATACTTTCTTTTATAAAGCACAGAGTTTATTTAATTATTTCTAAACAACCCCAAAGAAATTAAGACTTCTTGAACGGTTTTTCACTTTAAGCTAGTGATGGCACACTGGTTTGTATATAAACTCTTATTTGTTCAAATCTTCTACAGTCTTTCCTAATATGCAACCTAAATTTTCCCCTCTGCATGTTAAATGAGTTCCTCAGTCTTCTTTGATTAATCGAAAAATATGGCCTACTTTATGACATGCCTTGAATTATTCGTAGACAGTTCTTGTTATGTCATTTTCCTCCAGATGGCAATTGCTTAGCTGTATAATTCCACATAGATCTTGTTTTCCAAACACCTCTGTTCAGCTCCAGTCTACTCAGCTTGCTTGGCCAGAGCACATCCTTTTAAATACTGTGTCCCTCGACAATTCTCTGATCTTTAATCACTGTCGACTACTGCATTGCCATCTTGCTCAGTGTTTGCATTGTGCTTTTCCAGAGTGAATGAAAAATAACATCTGAGCCTAAAGGGAACCCTACAAACAAGGAGGAGGAAGAGGCCAATTTAAGAGGAAAATTAAGAGTGATGTTAAGAGGAGCTGCAGCCATGGGTGTCCTGACATTCCCTCCCGTGGCTTACCTGGGTCACTCAGGTGTGACCCCGGAACAGCGAGAGCTGATGTTGTTCTGATGAGCCCAGGAGGAGCGTGTTATCCCCCTTCCTGCATACAAGTGTTCCTGGGATGGGAGGCAGCTTCCTTAGATCCTCCCCCGAGCCATGAATGGTCTTACAGTCTGACATTCCAGTATCTCCATACAGAAAAATAACACATTTCTCTCTTTTGGAGCCATGTGAAATATTAATATAGGATGAATTTATATTTGATCCTGGGGGAGAACTAAAGGTCATTGTACCTTTGCTTTGCATTTTTTATGTAGCAATACCTTCTGGCCATAAAGATAGGAATTTTCTGAATCATTAATATGGGTTTGTCTTTGATTAATGCCTAAAATCTTAATTTTTTTTCTCAAAATAATAAATATAAAGACTTTTCATTCAGTGAATATTCTATAACATTGAAATGTCTTTTAATTGATTCATGTCAAGAAACTGAAATCCAAAAATATTTAATGGAGAAAGTGTTCTGAAAATGTTTTCAGAACATAGTCTGGATGTATAATATGTCCATATTTATGGTCATAGACAGACATTTGTTTTGAATTCTCAGGCAAAAACAAAATGGCAGCATTGTAGTTTAAACTATTCCATCCATTTTCATGTGGGATGAGTATTCATAGACACATTTTATAGTAGTTTGTAGTCTACTGATTCCTCTGATATGCCATAGTATTTCTTCAGAAGGAATCTTGTACTGTAGTAAAAGACTTTAAGGGATTATTTTTCTTCTTCTGGGAAAACATAGAAATCTTACCTATAGATCCTGTGAGAGAGTCATTGATTTGGAAAGATAGTCAAGAATTATTTTTCTTTTTTAAGAAAGAAGTTATTAATATGGACTATTTAATTTTGTTTTACTTAGTCAAAACACAATGTTCAGGGAAGAATTAATTGACTAGACTTCCAAGTGAAAATTCAGTGGTTTTAATTGAACGTTAATTATTAAGAAACTACAGCTATCAATAAAGTAAGCCACCTAGTAAAGATACTGTATATCTTTTGATTCTCTTCCAACTTTCTTCTGATCACTCTACTTTATAATCCATCTCTCATTCTGCTAGCAATATCTTGAGAAATTTTATGCTGAAGAGTCTTAGAAATAGACTTTTTGTGTCTAATATTTCAATAGTTCAAACATAATATGACCACCATTAGAACACAGTGATTATTTGCAGCATGGCCTTTGACACCAATAGCAATATTCAGTATTTAGATTTTTTAAAAACATCTATATGCATCTTACAGTGATATGAAATATACATTTGAAGCCATATATTTAGTGTTGGTACACAATCTCCATGCATATAAATGCATTTCTATAGTCAAGTGAAGTTTTCTTTCTGTTAGAAGCTGATCATCTCATGGTATTTTTGGACCAACCATACGATCGAGCTCAAAATTCATTTCCTCAAGTAGCCTTCTCTCTCTGACTCTCTGGTAAGCATTTATTCCTTCCTCTCTGACTTCCAAGTTTTAAAAATAGTACATTTTCAGGAAAAGTAATAGAACAAAACTACTTCTATGGTTTTATGCTTTCCTTTTCTACATAAAAGCCACCAATTGGCTGAGCCAGGTGTCTCCCTACTTCACTTCAATATTCCATTATTGTTTCTCTTCTCCCAGTAAATACATGCACATTAACATTCACATACATCCCCTTCATGGGTCCATGGTTAATTATCTGATTACTAGGAAGCAAATATTCTGTCCCATAATTCTGAGGTATTATTCCATTTTATACATTTCTTAATCAGGATTAAGAGCAGATTTTCACTCTTTTTCATTGCTCTGCTTTCTGATCACACATTAGATTATATCTGTTCACTCAACTCTTTATTTTCTTTTCTAATTAGTCAAAGGTAGAATAACCTTTGTGGTCACAAGAATGAAATGGATCCATGTACTTTTCCTAGATGTCTTTGTTTCTTTCCATTAATCTACTGAAACTAGATTATACTTTATATTCATATCAATATTCCATATGGAAAATTAAAGACATTTCAAACTAGATTCTACAGTTTTATTTAAAAAAAAAGAACTTGAAAGCATGAAGCCTGTACTATCTCAGGAACTCCCTTGTGCTGTCTTTTGCACTCAGAGAAACTGACTTTACAAATATTCCATGTTTATAAGCACCACCAGCATTGGTAATTGACCAGATCATTTCTTGATGCTTCATTCAAAGGCAGGTTAAGGGGATTTGTAGTTACTCCATGCCTTTGACACCCAGATATTTGTTAGCTCCCAGCAAGCAAGAACCAGATGTTTTGGGAGTCTCTATGGACAAGACCTCTGTGTACATTCAGTTGATCTTCAGATACTAAATTTCTTCAATTAACACTTTATTTCTTTATAGACCTAGGAGATTGTCCAGGGGCTGGGGCGGGGAAAGGCATAATCTTTGTTTGCCAGTGAGAATTTCTCCTCAAACCCCAGCACACCAGCTCCTGCAGAGACTCCAGTGGTTCCAGAAGATAGTCCCAGTTATCTCTTTGGGTCCTACAATAACTGCATGCCCACACAACTTTATTTGGAACTTGCTCTTTCCAAAAGGACTGTATAGTCCAAATTTATCAGCTTCTTTGAAATTCTCTCCAACATTGGTCAATTTTTAGAATAAAAATCAAAATAAATAAAGGATTATTTTGAAACATGGGTATTTCAGTTTCTTATTCTGAGACTGGAATGAAAAGAAATGTATAAAGACAACTCTGGTTGTACTATCATAGCTAAATTTCTTTCTAGTCCTTAACTTTTTTTCTAGAATATTTAAGCTTTCAGAAGTGTTTGTCCTATACAGCAAGATCACATCATCTGAGTGCTGACCTAGAGCTGAAAATAAAGCCAGCTTGCAGGACTGGCTTAAAGTCCCCATGAGATTTCCCTGCTTAAAACACCATTCTGTTAGCTTTCTGTGTTCAAAAAATGACAACTTCCTTTTTCTTCCTTACTTTGAACTTAAGTCCCTGCTCCTTACCTGAGCCAACACAGCTGTTCCATCTGTCTTCAGTTAGTGCATTCCCTTTGTCCTGATTTGCTACAGCCCTGGTGCAAGTGCTCCAGTCTCTGTCGAGTTATACATCATGGGCATTACGTAAGCAGATTTTACCAAGTGCAGAGAATTTCCTTATGTGCTGGACTTCCAGGACTCTGCATAGTCACAGACTTCTGTAATTCTTGTTTGTAACTCTCCCTCTCCACGTGTCCCTTCTCACCTGTATATTCCCAGCTACAGGGACCTATATGCACCAGCTATAGGGGCATTTTGGCAAGTATAATTTACTAGTAAAATTTTCAAATATGCTTTCTGTTTATCTCTTAGATTCACATTATGATTATTGTTTCTCAGTAAATATGTGTAAACAATTACTTTACTCAATATCTGATTATTATGTTTATGGGTACTTCTAATATCCTATGGTATAAAGTCAATCTGCTCAATCCCTATTCAGGAAATTCAAAATCAACATGGCTCTGAAAAAAGGTTGTAAAAGCAGTCTGGTTAAATATTTTCAATCATTTGATCTTGCTTTTTAATGAAAATCGCTTCTCTACTTGAAACATGATTAAAATTTATCTTGCTCTAACTCTCTAGACCCCTTGATAGACTATAAACCAGTAAGAATATGGATATCAGCAAAGCAGTTCCAATTAGCAAATACTTACCTCTAAGAAAAAAGAATCAAGTTAATATAACACAGACTTTTGCAGCACTAGTGAAAGAAAAAAAATGAGCACAAATCTTTGGAGAAGTTGTTTGAAGAATCAGGATGTAGTACTTTTACATTTTACTAAGAAGCTGTTTCAACTTATTTTCAGAAATAAATTTCATTGCTAAAGGACATTAATTTTCTATGACTAAAACTTCCAATATGAAGCTAATCAAGTGTTTATTACCAATGAATTCTAAGCAGAAAACAGATTTCCTCCCTGTGTTTCAACAGATTTCACTTTCTGTGAAAATATATGTAACACTGTTTTTCGGTAGAAAAAAAAAACTTTTAGTGGCCATTTTGTTAAAAATCTAGGTCTGTTTTGACTTATTCATCAATGTGCAGTGTGGTGATAGTCATGGATTAAGCCTGGGAAATCTTGCATGTAAGTAACTGTATGCATGTGGTAACTGTTTTTTTTATTTAAAAGGGTCTTTTATGCTATAGGTTAGGGTGGTCCTTTTCCAGAAATAATCAAACCTCTCATTTCTGCAATCTCATTTGTAGAAGAAATTTCCGCTGGAGGAAATGTCACATGGAGGTGACTCAGGTCTAGAATCTATGCAATGTTGCTGCCCAGAGGTGTTTTCCACAACAATGAGGAATTCCCCAGTGTGCCTGATTTTAAGGCATATCTGGATACCAGATGAGTGTAAGAAAGTAGATCCTGTTCTAGCCATTCTCTGGGAATGGAGACTTCCTCGTTATGGTGCCCTACTGGTCAGATAGATTTCATCCAGACAAAGACAGTAATGGTCGCGCTCCTCATCTGACATTGCTGAAGACACCCCAGCTGAACCACTGCTGCTCAGCCTGAGCCACTCCCAGGGCAGGAGAATCACATGTTGTCTACTGTTCTCCAGCTTTTAATACCTAGGAGTTTGCCTCTAGCATCACATCAGCTCAGAGAACCAGGTCCACAAATCAGCCACAATGGATGATGCTTGCAGGAATGTGTAATGGCACCCAAAAATATTATGAAGCCATTCACAAAACCAAACAATTGGACAGGATTGTCCCATCTAAAGGAGATTGTCTCTCTAAAGGAGAAAGCAAGCTGCCTAATTCCTTTCAAGAAGAATCATGGCCACTGTAGCAGCTCCTCATAGTGATCCACAGATCTACAGATAAATGAGGAGTTAGGCCAGGCTTTGATCACTGTGATCAGCACATCACCATACTTTGCTGATCAGTTAAAGGAAAATCACAGAAAGAAAAGACAATTATATTTGTGATCAGATCCACTCATACAATCACTGACAAAATTTGGCCTCAACATACACATCTAAGATTTTGAAGCTTAAAAAAATATTTGCTAAAACTCATTAAATGGATCCCTCTATCTTCTACCTAGGTCCTCATTACTAAAATAAATTCTTACTCTGCCTTCATGAAAAGACAGTGATGAGAGTTGTTGAAACATAGAATGGCCCACATGGCCCTCAAGCCGGGGCTGCAGTCTGTGCACCATCTCTGCTTCTCACACCCCGTCTCAGTCCAACCTGTAACACCCACAAGAACACTAACTGAAGAAACGGCCTGTTCCTGCCTATGAGAGAGGCATTGTTTTCTCTCTTTATAGTAACAGGTCTCCCTTTCAGAACAGACTGAGAGGTATCCCAATGTACATTCCTGCTATGACAGAGGTCCCTCACTTCACTGATTTTTATCTTTACATATCTGGCCCTGTCAGGATGCCGAGTAGCCAACCTTCTCCTCAGCTCCATCACACGAGCAGGTTAGAGCCCCAGGTACAACTGTCTGTGCTGATGGCAGCGTGCAGCTGCAGACCACTGACAGCCATGGCACCTGCTCACCTGCAGGTGCTCAGACCTTAGAGAAAGTTATGCTGGCTGGAAAGGAATCCAGGCAAAAGGAAGGTCAGAGTGGCTGAATGGGAGATGTACCTAGTGGTGTAATCATGCAGATCTTCCCCGTCAAAACATTACAAAATCCAGGTTCATGTTCGCCTCTTCACCAAGCTTCTAAATGTCTAAAAATGTCCTTTCTTTCACCATCTTCATCCTTTCCTAGGACTTGCTGGGTGTTACGCACTATTTTCCTTTGTGGAGAGCTGCTATAGGCTGGAATATGTTACAATCAATAGAAGTAATGAAGTTTATGGCAGGTATAGAAAACGGCTGGCACATCCACTATGCTCTGCCATCATCAGGTTGGCCTCATGCTGACAGCCTTAACTGGTTCCTCCTCTGGCTTAGCAATTCCATGTAATTATTGCTCCTAACTCAGACTGTTGTTAAGGGATCACATCCCACCGATTCTAAAGATACTATTTCAATTTAAAAATGCAGATCACAAAATCTAGGACAAAGCAAGTTGGGACTGTGCTAAAAGTCTTGTTAGTTGCAGGGATAGAGATGTGGAGACCCAAGGTATTGGAAAAGTATAGACAAATCCATAAACATCATTTAACATTTTAAGGAAATGCTGCCAAAGTATCTGCTTTGAAAAAACCTGTTCATTCCAGAACAAAAGTGACACTGACAATTTAGACGTTAAAATTTAAACTGCATTGACATGTTTTGAAAAGATGAAAAAGAAATGTTTTGAAATGGACATTTTCATATTTACAGCCTCAGTTTTTGGAATTCTGTTCAGGAAATGTTGAAAAATGTTTATGTTTTCTCCTGATTCAAGATGAAACTAAACTTTTGTATTCTGTTCAGTCCTTCTCCAGATGGGCTACATCAAATCTATATAAACACCAGACTGTGTCTGTAAGATTTTATTGAAACAATGGAGCTTTGCAAAGAAGCAGAGAGTATTCAGCTAAAATCAAAATAATTTTCCAAATCTTATTCTAAGATGTGCTTTAGAGTAATGCTTAGAGTTCCCCAACATTATTTTAGCAGGAATAATTAGCTGAAATCAGTTACGATATAGAAAACTGTATCTCTAGAAGTTTTCATTACTACTTTAAGCATTCCTTTCAACTCTTAAATAATCAGCAGTTGATCTTTGTGATTCATAGGCAAACACGGCTGCCTTTACTCACACATGTGTGCATCCAAAGTCAGCACTATCTTGTGGTTGATTCAGTCCAGCCAACCCGCTACACGTCACTGAGCTTGTGGCTATGTGCATGTTATTAACACTCTTTGTAACCAAGAGAACTATTCATGAATATGATCATTTACGCCTTGAAATACTTGCTTTTGAAAAAATGCAGCTTAGCACTAGTTTGAGACCTAATTAATGTTCTGAGGGACATACACTCAGAGCCTCAAATACGATTTATTTTGGTGCTCAAAGGCATATATGCCTGAAGTTCTGTATAAGCACATGCAGTTGAACATACCAGACGAAAGGGCTAGTGAATTAGGTTTCCACATTTAATCAGTGTGAGGTCTCTGAGAAGTCTGACTATGAACTTGTATGCCTGGAAAGTTTGCCTGGCTGGTGTGCTGGATCTGCAGCTACTTCATCATCCATCCCTGCTCTTCCTCTTGCAGAGGCTGAAATGATACTGAATTTCAGCACTGTGACTTGTCTCTGTAAATCTGGGCTACCCAGAGAGAAACACTTAGTTTTTCTTCCACTTGTTTATTAAGGATTTTATTTCACGGAAGACAGAAAGCCTCCAAAGGCAGGATTGGGGCCTGAGGCACCTGCCTGGCTGATGCCTTGGATAGATCTGCAGGGAGTGGGCTGGAGAAATGCAGCTGGAGAAATGCAGTAGGCATTACTAACCACATCCTCCCCGTCAATTCACCGGCTGTAACTGAGTAAAAATTTTTGACCTGGTAAAATGTTTCTTCCAGTCTCCACCGGCTGAGCTTGTCAGATAATGTGCTCAGCCATCAAGTGTGTAACTTCCTCAGGGAAGCAGAGTAAGAGATAAGAGCCGCCATGGGAGACTGAAAGTGCAACTCTCTCCTCTGACATTTTGTAAAGTTAAATTATAGGGGCATTATCTTTTATATTTTATTTCATTTATTAGGCAGCGCGGGTTCTGCAGTCACTGAAGTAAACAATCCCTTGGGATGCTTATTTGTTCGTATTAACGCAGGAATTCGAGCTCGGATGAGATTTATTTAGACACTCGTG
>VZSE01007196.1:2629339-2783727 GCA_013398275.1 Promerops cafer | reverse complement strand
GGCCACGGGGCAGCGGTGGGCGGCGGGGCGGACGGAGTTTGAGCCGCCTGACGGAGCCGGTGCTCGCGGCTGGTGAGTTCTCACCGGGCCGGCGTGGCCGCGGGAACAGAGCGTCCCGGGCAGCCCCGCCCGCCTCGGTGCGCTCCCTCCGAGCCGTCCGGATCGGTGATTAATCCCAGGGCAAGGGGGAGGTGGGCACCCACCTCTTGTGCCGCACGGGAGAGCGGCAGCGCGGCGCGCAGAGCCAGCGGCAGCGGCTGTCGGGGGGGGCCGTGTCTGTGTGCGCGCTGCAAAGCTCTGTTTGCTTGGGTCTGGTAACTTGGCCGTGGTGTGCCCTGGTCCGAAACTTGCTACGCGAGGTCTCGCCTTCACTGCACCGCTGGTTGTCCGCTCGGTATTTCAGGAACGCTAGTTGGGCGAAGTGTTACGGTTGTGGGAGGAAAAAAAAAAAAAAAAAAGGAAAAAGAAAAAAAAAAAAAAAAAAGGAAAAAGAAAAAAAAAAAAAAAAAAGGAAAAAAAAAAAAAAAGAAGAGGAGAAAACAAAAGGGATGAAAAGCAGAAATGTGTAAAGATCAGAATGATGGTTTATGTTTCCGTGTCTCAGAAAAGGCTCATGTTTGAAAAATACATAGTAACGATAAGGTGTTGTATCGTATGGCGAGAAAGCAGTATTGGTATAGGGAGACAAACGGTACCTGAGAATTTAATTCGGAATTTAGTTTGCTGCACACGTGCAGTAACAGTTTTCCTGAGCATTTTTAGCATGTGGAGTGATGCATGTTGCCATGTGCCTCGCAAAATTCCTTCAGCTGTGCAAGCAGTGGCACTGTGTGCCAACATGCACAAAATCAAGGTGTACTCCATGCCGTTAAGAGCAGCGGTACTAATGAGGAATGCTACAGTGTCCATCTGTGACAGGATTACTGATAGACCGTATCTTATGGTTCCTTAAAGAGCGTTTTAACTTGCTCCTTTAACGAGGCACAAAATACTGTTAGACCCTAGCAAAATGGATAGTAACTTGCCATTTGAATCCACTTTAAGGACCAATTTGTGCCCTCTTCTGTATATGCCAAAATATAAAATATAGTCACCTGCTAGAAAAAAAACCCTCAGTGGAAGGTTGTTCGTATGACTTTTTTTTTTTCCTGTATAAATGTGATCACAAATTGTAAACACTCATGTGAAGTTGATGATACTTGTTTGCTCAGTACAAAGCCTTGATCTTGTGGTGTATAATTAGGATAATGAATTAAAGCTCCATTCTGATAGCATTCTAAAAATTTCAGTGGTGCGCTGAAAAAAATGAAGAGTAAGTGATTTTAGCAGAAAATTTTGGTCTGTTGGCAGTTGCCCACTAAGAGATCTGTTCTTTTTGATACATGAGTATAACGCATACAAGCTGCTGTTGTGCTGTCGCTCACACACCCTCTTAACTTTACACACCTGAGAAGTTCCATTTCAAGAATTTGTGCAAATGGTTGACAGATGAGAACTGGAAGAGCTCTCTGATGTATTTGAAGTAAGCTCTGCTTTCTGCACTATTGGTGAGCTCCTTTATAATTTTTTTTTCAGAGAAAGGAGATGTGATAGTCAGGAAGAGATAAATTTATCCAGTAAGAAGGCAAATTAAAATGCACTATACATATTCGTTCTACTTAGGAGGCATTGAAATGCAGTACCCCAAAATTAATTCAGAAAGCTGAGGGTCTGCTGCTTTTCCTCTTAGCATTTTTCTTGGGTAGGGGGGAGGAAAGAATGACACCTCTAACTGGAAGTGGGCACATGGAGTTAAAAAGGGAGGGTAGAGGATGTGAAAATTGGGAACAGAACCAGCAATGAAGCCACCATCAAAAGTGGCTGCACTGAAGTAAGAACCTAAAGCAAACTGGCTCTAGGTAAAAGTTTTGCTGCTGAGGAACTTGAGGGAGCTGTGACCTGGGTCAGTCATAATTTAATTTACAGTCCAAGAACAAGGCACTTAAATGTCGAAGGAATCAGAATTCCATGTCAGAAATGTTAATTTTAATTTGTTTCCATCACTGAGGAGGATGCAGGTTTTGCTTTGTTTTAACATTGAACAACTGGCATTCTGGTAAGGATCTTTGTATTTATTTGTTATATGTTAGTGACAGGCATAGTGAATAATATTCTCACAAATAGTAAATTTCCACCTTGCTTTGGGCAGATGAAGAAACTGACAAACCTTGGACTTAAGCTCTTTTGGCTCTTGGTCCTGAGACCTGCTCTGAGATGAGAGTGAATGACACCGTTCTGGGTCCAAGCTTACTCATTTGCCAAATACCAACCATGACTAGATTTTTTTCTGATGATCCTATTATCATAATGCTTTGCTTATTAAATGTTGAAAGTTTATATTAATCTTCCAAATCAACACTCGTTGTGATGAACTGGCCAGTTTTTACTCTGAGAGATGTGATTTGGTATTGTTTGTACATTAGGGAACATACTGGCCTATACTAGTTCACATTTTCAATGTTGTCTTCACAGTTCTACAAGCTGCAAGCTTATTTTTAAGACATCACAGTCAAATTCCAGAGAATAACACCTTCAGAAAATTGTACCATACTGGCACTCTTTACGATCCAATGCAGTTTTTCCCTTTGTGTAGGCAATAAGAGAGGGCTGCTTGTACTTGGTCTTTTAGTCCATGTGCCAACTATGCCAGCTTGTCTACAAGACAGTAGTCATGGTTCCAAGTATCAAGGGGTTATGCTTCAGATAAATATGGCTTTGACAAGGTAATTAAGCTAGGAGAGTTGTTTCGTTGTCTTAGTTTGCTTGCTGTCTCTATTTATAGTCTTTCTGTATTTTTTTGCCTATGAGGAGAAAAGATTCAAAAGGTGGTAAGTCCATCAGGGTTTCAGCATGTTAAACTGTGTATTTTGGGCACTGCAGTTTGAAGATGTGGGTCTTCACATACCTTATCCTCAGCTGCTTAGCTCTATCATAGAGTATCAGTCTGCACCTACGTTTGAATTGCTCTTAGAGATTGTCTTGGTTTAAGGATTACATGTAAACACAGCGGGGCATTTTTGGGTCAGTTTCAGCGGTCATATTGCTTTTGATACAGACATATACTGCCAGGTAGTCTGGGAGAAGAGGAGATACGTGGTGTTCGGTTGGGGTTGTTTTCCTTCTTTTATACTTACGTACTCTGAAGCAGTAGAATTTTTCTAAAAGTCCTTCAGTCAGGTAGAAAACATTTCTTCCTTTCTCCAAAGATTCTTCATTAAAAAAACACCCTCAAATTTGGGCTGGATTCACTCTGACAAACTTGAGCACAGTGTTAAAGGATCTTGTTGACATTATCACCCTGCAATGAATTTCTCTGAAGTGAAGTATCTTGCAACATTTCAGATGGCTTCATGTTAGCTGCAGATAGCAATTGTTATATCTGGCCTAAGGAAGTGATGATACTGGTGTTGAACAAACCTTAACCAAAGGAAAATCAGCAGGTAGATAGCCTCTCTTCCTTGATAAAGGAATGGTGATTCTTGGTTGAGAAGTGCTGGTACATCGGGAGATTGTCTCTGTCCTCTGATCACAGAGTCAAGGAGGTTCTTACTGTCATGAAAATGCTCAAGCATGGAGAAAATCCAGGACCATATCCATTCTTCCTCCACTCCTTCCTTATTGCCTTCAACCTCTTACTGGTGGGTTATTTCTAACTCTGTCAACTGAGGAACATCTTAGAGAGTTTTGCGATGCCTTTCCTAAAGGCAAATGATGTTTGGTCCCTGCTTGGCCCATCCTTTGGGGTTGGATAGTATCTTTGTGGTATCTCAAGAGGAATAATAAGAACATAGAGGCTGCAGGGTTATCAGTGTTAACAATACCCAGCATTTGTCTCTTTTTCATTAGGACTCAAATCCCAGAATATCTGTGCCCTGAGAACTGAGTTTGGGTTAAAGTCAAATGCCTGAAACACAGCTTGATCAAGAGAAGAGGTAATGAGCAATGACACTGTATCTGAGGACCTTCTAAAATCTCTGGCTGTGCTATCACTTGAGGGCACTTGCTCAATGTTAGAAAGCAGTCTTCAGCACTGGAATATACTCACTCTCTGGATGGTTAAGATTGTACTTTTTTTCCCTTGTGGATATTCATCTTGGCTTGTTTCCAAGCCTTGCATGATCCCTTGCTAAAAGAAGAGTACTTTTCCTTTGGGAAAACCAACTGGAAATTCCAGCTGGTACAGAACTAAGTAATTGTAACCATCCTGTTTTTTCTAAATGTACCACACATGCTGTAGGCTTATCGGCAGTGCCTGAAATAAGTGTCTGGTGGGGTCTTGGGAAGCTTGAGATGAAAATTCTTTCTCCCAGGCCTTTGTCTTTGGAGTTTGCTCTTTCTAGAAACACGAAACTGGGACATGTTAAGGAAAGATATGTCTTTTTTCTTACCTTTTTCCAGCTTTTTGATGCAGAAAATCCAATGTGATTTATATGATGTTTGTTACATGTAATTGGTTTGTTCTTCATTCTGTTCTTGTTTCCTGCAGCCATCAAATATTGAGAGAGTTTTTTCTATTGTTTAGAATGTTTTAAGTTCTGAGGCTGTAAAAAGGCTAAATTTAATAAAAGCTGCAATAATAGCAGATGAAGTCAGCAGGAAGTTTTGCCTGTTTGACAGAAGATTTTAGACCATTGTTTAAATTTTGAAGTTCTTTTTTCCAGAAAGTGCTTCTCTACAGCAGAGAATAAAGATTTAGTTCTGCAGTACATTTAAACGTCATGAAATGTGAAGGTCATAAACACTTGTTTTGCTTGTCTAACTGTAGATGATTGTCTAAACTCTTCAGTTAGTTGGCTGGTCCTCCTGGTGCAGATTGGAGTCAGACTTTCAGTGCTTCTGGGTATTTGCATGTATGCTGCCTTAGTTGGTTCTGTGTACTTTGAAGCAAAGCTTTTGCAATTATATCAATGGGAATATATGTCTCTTTTACCATAGATATACTGAAGATAATTTTTTTCTTCTTCATGTATCTGTTCAATGAAGAACAGTATTAGACACAGTATCTTTAAGTATCTCCATACAATGATGATACAAGCCACCGGTAAATTGGTGAGCCACAAAAATATTTGGATGTAATTATTCCCAATGTAGGAAAATGCAAAGTCAGTCACAGTGTTAATCAAGAATTATTATATAATACTAAAATGTGTGTTTATGTATGTGTGTATGCATGTATAATAGGAATAATTTTAATTCTAGAAGTTTTACTGTTGTAATGTGTGATCATCTCACTCAAGCTTCATCTTATTAAAGCTCTCAATAATTTTGAAAAGAATCATAAAAAGGGCATGTAAAAATAATCTAGTAAATTCTTACTCTTTATACAATCTTAGATAATGTCACAGCATAAATAAATATACTGGTAAATGCCAGTTTGCAAATAGTTAAAACACTTAATTTTTAAGTTAACTGAAAATGGGCTAATTACCTCCTTCAGGATCCCATAATCAAAGAGCTGTTATGCCACTGTTGTGCCTTGTTAATGCTTTTGTTTTCCAGGAATATTTTCAGATATAATTCTAAAACCTTGGAAAAGTGTTACTTTGTTCATAGTGCAGCCACCTGGAAAGTACATTATTAATGAGTACCCAATTGGTCTGTGAAGCACCTGTGTTATTATTATATGATCAAAATACATAGAACTTCAATTTTCTGTACCAATATTAATAAACCACCACAGAGGTAAGTGGATATTAGAGTGAATAGTCACACAGAAAAATACTTTAGCAAAACCTAAGGGAAGTATTGTATGATTCATTGTATTTTTACTGAAGCCATTATAAACTGGATGTAAGTTATTATTTTTCTTTAAAATCTGAGTGTGGTAGGGATTCGGCACTTAGCACTAGCAAGAAACAAGAATCCAAGGATTTCCATAGGCTTTTGTGAGTACTTCTCAATTCTAATCCATGCTATGCCCATCTTGGGTATTTCAGAAGCAAAGATTGTCTCTACAGGAAGCATATTATAAAAAAATTTCCAAACCTCATCTTTGTTAAAAATTCCCATGAAAGTGTTGCATTTAACAGGTGTTGACAGGTTTAAAAACCTGTTGCACTAGCCATTTCCTAGGGATTTCCCCACTGCTTATTAATTTACTTAATTAACTATCCATGTCATTTTTACATACTTGTGCAAAATGACAATAAATCTTTAATATTGTCTCTTTAATGCAAAGTTGCATTTCTTTAAGCATTAAAATATGGAAAGAACATTAAATATTACAACTGACATTTTCTGCTTGAATTCTATTGATCCTAATTTTTGTTGTTGACAACAGTATCTTTAACTTTTGTGAAAGATTAACAGACCCTTAGCTCAAGATACAGATTTTGGAATCATCATGTGGTGCTGTGACTTGAGTGCTTCCAAACCACTGCCTGCACTGAACCGTTTCAGCAGCCTGCCAGACAGCTCCATACTTGTCCTTTAAGTACTTTGTGTGTGTTTTAGTCACAGCACAGTAATAGCCAGTTTAATGGTTTAATGCTGTCCACATCATGTTCCTTTCATAAGCATCCACCAACCAACCAGTGCATGATAATCTTTGAGCTTACCTGGATGAAATATGCCCTTTACAGCTGTAGTTCTGGGCTGTGCCCATTCCTTGCTGTTACCATTTCTGTTCCTTACAGAGCTGTGTGGGGCTAAGCAGCAGCTCTGCAGTGATGATGCACGCAGGGGATGCTGGGCAGGGGAAGGAAGCATCGTGTGCCCTGAGGGTTTGCACTCAGAGGTTTCACTAGCTGAGAATTGCTATGGCAATTCTCAGCTAGTGAAAATTGCCATAGCACCACTGATCTGTTGACTGCACAGGCTGAAGAGCATGTCTCAGGTACCTTGTCAGAAGTAATCTTCCTGGGAAGATTACTGGGAAGAAGAACAAGCAATAGAGTATGTTCAGTTATCACTGTGGTGAGGAAGCATTTGGGCTGCTCCTGACATACCTTCTGGTAGACAGTGAGAATCTCCCTATTGCTATCACAGTCATGAGAGCTCTGACACTGAGAGAAACCCTGTGGGGTCTTGCTAAAGATGCCATCTTTTAATGTGATTTTATTTACTTCTTGATTAATTTGCATTTGCCAGTTAATTGGCTAAAACTTCAAAGTAAATGAAATGTTGAAGAGGAAACTCGATATGTGGTTTTCAAAGGGAAGGGTGCCTTTAGAGGAGGTGTTAGTATAGTTGATATTCTCAGTAAATGCTCAGCTGTGGAAATAGGAAACTATCATTCAGTGGTCCTGATCTGAAAACTTGGCTGAAGAGTGTTAAGTTTCCCTTTGAAGTATATTTCACTAAATATGCCATGTTCTAGTGTGTACACAAGCAAGTGATGTTCCTAGGTTGAAAATTTTGTTGAAATCCTTTGGCCATGATATTTAAGCGTAGTATTGCAGGCCTGCATTTCTGTAATAAAAGTATTGTTAATGTTCATTAAAAAATATATGCTGTTTAAAACATAAGCTAGAGAGCAAGTCATAGCTCCCAAAATAGCAATTTTTTCCCATTTAAATAGTTGACTGCATTGAGATTTTAGTTTTTGGTTATTAGAGGGACTGAAGACTACTGTAGTTAACAGAAAATTGAGAAGCTTCTTTCTTTTTTGAACAGTTTCCTAAATACTTTCACAAGTAAAGCAAAGCTACTGCTTGCTTCTGCTGACTCTCAGTATGGTGCAGCATCTGAGTGGTGCCTGGGGACTTGGTGATGCCCCATAGTGGTCAGATCACCTCAGCTGAGGCCAGTAGCTTGGTCAGACTGGGAAGTGATTCCCCAGCTTCTCACTCTTTGGTGTCTGAGATTGGTAATCTGTGCTGGGATCTTTGCAAGAGAAGGATCCTGTTTTATCTGCAGAGCATCACATAGAGCTGGTTTTTAAAAATGTCTTTCTTGACTTATGGCAGAAAAAATTAGACTTCGTGTGAAGAGATTTCTTTTGCAAAAGTGGTTTAGAGCAGAAGTACTGTAAAATAAACAATCTGAGTTAGAAGCAGTGAATAAACACAAAACAGCAGTCATTTTTCCATGTCGTTCTTACATTGACATGCACCCTGCTTTGAGTTATATAACTTAAGTAATAGGATTGTTCTTTGACCTTCGTAATCTCTTTCTATACTGGAGATACAAATACTCATGTAAAGTAAAATTTCTTCTTTTCTAACCGATCTTCACTTTTAGTTATCCGTATGTGATGATGATTTTATACTTTAATGCAAAACCGTTGATTCATGGAAGTAATCCTGTGTTCATGCATTATACAAAAGCTATATCTAGTATTGTTGCTATTGCTAGGGGCTGATGTGTCGCATTTTTATACATCTTGGGTTTAGACTATCTTATTTCAGCCACCACAGCCCATTTCTGGTTAAAACCCTGTTATGTTAATCCTAATGCAGTGATGATATAACTAAGAGAGTGAGGAGGTTTATTAAAAACTAATAATATCCCTGAAGTATTACTTTAATTTATTAGGAATGTAGCAAATCCTTACCAGTCAGGTGTTCCTAAAGAGGTTGATTTGAATGTGTAAACTAAGTGGAATTTAGCAGTTTTCGTTTATCTTCTTTTTTTTCTTCTACTTCGCCCCCTGTTTTTTTAGTCAAAGTTTATACTTTTATATTATGGATCTTATACTTCTCTACTTTTATACTATGGATCTTATGCCATTTCCAAAAAACAAATCCTGACCTTTTGCCCTGATGCCTTTGTGCTGCTCCATGGGCAAAGGAGAGATGATGCTGCCCTTCCAGAGTGTGTGGAGAATCCTCTTGACTGATGGTCTCCAAGATGGATCTCACCATTCAGCTTCCTGTTGTTCCTCCTATTCCTGACTTCCTACCTCCTCACAGGGCCCCACTGATGAGACAAAGCTCTGAGTCGCCGTACCCGTGGGAGGAAGCAGGTGGTTGAAACTTAACTCAGTCTTGAGGTGTCCTCATATAGATTCAAAATGAGCATTAGGGCATCATAGTATAACTTCAAGTCACTCTTTGTCACACATTGCTGTGGTGAGCAGAGGGTCTAGTGCAGCAGTATGAAAACTGACATAAGTGAGTTTGGTTTAAAGGTTTTCGAGTTGCTAAACTCACAGATAAAGCAGCTTGAATTTGGCTCAAACATTAGTGGTGTATGTGAGTGTGTAATCAAATTTGAAGGCATTTACATAATTACTGATCTATCAGAAGCATTAAGAGACCTGTCATGCATTATTGTGCTATCAAATGTGATACCCTTTGTAGACTGTGACACATGGAGTGTTTTTGTTTATACTTTTGACATACTACAAAAGATTGTGTGATGCGTTCAGAAATTACATTGACATTATAGCAGCCTCTGTCTACCTTTTTCTACACAGCAGTTTTTCAGAAAGAAGAATGTCAGTCATGGTTTTCTGTAATCTGAGAAGGGATAAAAGTTGAGTTAGTTAATCATCAGAAAAAAATTAGATAAAGGGTTTTTTTTTCTACTTCTTAAAGCTCTGACAAAGAGGACTTCTTCACTCTACAGTACTCTGTATTTACAGGCTCTGAAGGTTGAAAGTTAGGGAACTTGTTAAATGGTGAACAGGAGTAGTTGAAAACAGCAATTTTAGTGTTTCCTGTTTGTAGTCTGGAAAACAGTGATGGCAGAATGGAATAGAAACTTCAGGTCTTCAGGATTGATTCTGGATACTGTATTAATTGGACCATAATCAAGGTTTAAATTATTACACTTTGTATTTGTATTCTGGTGTCTTCTTTCACAGACAAGAATTCAATAGTCATATTCTTGTTTAGATTTTGATAGGGCTGGTTTGAAAGACTGAAATATTGCCTGCTAATGGGATAGTATTCTTTTATTTTCTGGGATGCAAGACTTACTGAGCTACATTTGTGAGGATTCTGTAAAGATACTGTTCTCTCTTATACTCCAAGTGTGGGCTGGGGAACTTGTGTAATCCAAGGACTCCGTATGGAACTTGAGTCCACCCTCCCTAATGTATCAGGGAGATATTTTGATAGTTATGTGTGTTTTTCTTAGGTGTGTACTTTACAGGGACTATGCAAATCAGAGCAAAGGGCACGATAGTTTTTTACAGAGTGCATCTCAGACATCAACTTGAAAATGCCATATTCCTATTATTTAACTGAATATCTAAAATGTATGGAATTGGTGTATTCTGAATTGCATATGTGTCCATAGCATTGCAGTGCTTGGTCAATGAGAACATTCTGGTAGGTGCCACTTGGTAGAAAGCTCTTGTGCCAAATGTCACAAAGTGTGAGTGGCTGAAGGCAGGTGACAACAACAAAGGGGGCTTATAAGAAGGCTGGAGAGAGACTCTTCACGAAGGTTATAAAGTGATAGGACAGTGGGGAATGACCTTAAGGTGAAGGAGGGTAAGTTTAGATTAGCTATTGGGAAGAAATTCTATACTGTGAGGGTGATGAGGCACTGGAACAGGTTGTCCAGGGAGGTTGTGGACTCCTGGAGGTGTCCAAGGCCAGGCTGGATGGGGCTCTGGGTAACCTGATTTAGTGGAAGGCACTAGGATTGGAACTAGATGTTCTTGAAGGTCCCTTCCAACCCAAAACATTCTGTGATTCTGTCACAGCCAATGTGGCTCACCAGTAGCTCTGTGTTGCCACAAAGACATTGCAAAGTCATCTTTGGTTTTGAGCAGTAAGGAGTGAGAGAGCAGGGTCTCTGAGGCATTGGCTCAACTAAAGCAAATGTTCCTTTATGAAATCACTCCAGTTGCTCTTATTTCAAGCCTTCTATAGAAGATTAGAAAAGATTGTGCTAGTCTGCTACAAATAGCTTCAGTATCAGTCCCTGACTTTTGATTTTGTTAGAGTAGTAGATTCAAATACTTCTGTTCACTGTAGTGAATCATCTGTCTGAGGCAAGGATGTTTTCTACCAACCAAACCAAGGCTTTGTTTGGTGATAGGGTTGATTGCACCTCCAAAGTATAACAAATCCCAGTGGAAAGCAAGAATACTTTCAACAGGAGCACTTGGTCCATGATGAAAGTGAAAATGCTTTTCTGGATGAAGTAGATAAGAAATTGAGTGATGCTCATTTTGTACACTTTTATCCTAAACTACTGACCTCCTCCTAAGTAGTCCTGAATTTCTGTCAGCTCAGTAATAGCCCTGGACTTTGATCTGTCTGTTTAGGATAATACTATATGTGTGATTATTATACAGTTACGTTTTTGAGGGATTTATTCCCCGTGTTTGCTCTGCTGCCTGAACCATACCTATCCTAGGAGTTGATTGCAGTATTTATCAAAGCTATGGAGCCCCATTGGAGCCATCTGTAGGTAGTGGTTGTGCCATCTGTCACTAAAGACTGTGTTCCAGAGGGAGAGACAATATGCACAGACTTCGTCATGCAAAGCCTGTAGGCTAGGGTCTCTGATGTTTGCTTTATCCTTCTAATATGTATAAGTTCCAGTGTTACACTAACTTCTAAAATCTTCATTGCAAGAGGCTTTTGAACACCACAGTAGCTGATACTTCATCCTTGCCCCTCCGTATGCATTATGCATTTTACTGAACTCCACACATTCCTCTGAGAGGTGAACTATGATCCCTGGTTGTTAAGAACTGCAAGAGTAGTAAAAAATGGGCAACACCAAGCTGCAAAAAATTTTCAACTAGTATATAAAGCTCAGAGATAATGGCAAGAGTCACAAAAACTAAGGTGCCTTTGGGTGCAAGCATACAATTTTCTGAATATTTTTGCTATGAATTATCAAGGATTACAGCAGCAGCAGATGTTCGAGGCAGCATGATATAGATTGTGTATACCTTTGTGCTGTGATTAACTGAGCCAATATCCTTGCATGCTAAGAGATAGGTGACTCCAAAAAGTTTCATTAACAGAACATTAACAGAATATTTCAGGAATGCTTTCCCTATAGATGTTGCTACCAAGACCAACATTCAAAATTTTTGTGTGGTGTTTCGTGATCTTCTAATTTGTGAGTAGCAGTAGTGGCAAGTGATTAGCCACCAAATTTTAAGTGAAATTTGCATTATCTTAAGATGTATCTCATGTTGTATTTGGGGGCAATGTGATGACCTAGACAATATTGGATGTGAGAACCTACTAATGAAACTGTAGGCCTTCAGGACAGCAATTGTCATGACTTCATATTCTCTCTATTGCACCAGCTTAATTGCAGTCCTTGTCATAGGGAAGGAAATACCTTCATACTTTGCGCTCATGGGGCCATGAATCCTTGTGCTGCCTCTTTCAGCTCTGAGTAAAGCATGGACCAGACACATGCTAGTAACCAGAGTTCAGAGGCTGCTGTCAGGTTTGCACATTGCCCAACTCATCCACACGAGTAGGACTCCTGAGCTACTCTTATTTGTTTTTGTCCACACAGTGTTGGCAATCTGTCAGAAACAGACATGAAATATAAAGCAACAAAGTAGTGGGACTTTTAGTACTTTTTTTTTTAAATGCAACACAAGGAACAATTTGTACGAATGACAGCACCCTAAAAAGAGATAATGCATCAGTAAGAGGCAATACTATGCACTGCTATGTTAAATGGGAGAGGAACTGATTTAGCATAAGCAAATGAACTTTAAACAAGCCCTGTGATACCTATTCCTATTCTGTTACAGATCAGATGTAGCATTAAGAGCCTGTCATGACTTATATGTGTTATGGTTGTGTACCTATGTATGCATTAAAATATTCCAAGAAATACATAGCAAGACTATTATATTGTCAGTGAGAGGCTATGCATGTTTAATCAAGACCGAGCTTCTGAAAATACTCATGAAATGTGGATGATCAAACATTTTATTTAAATATTGAATTTGGGGGCATTTGAGTGGATTATTCTTTGTTTTTTATGGATGTTCTCTCAATATGATACGAAGGCAATATACAAATATATATATTTCCTTTTTAATGTATTTTTTTGCAGCATAGCAAGGACTTGCTTCGTTGCTAGGTAACAAGGTATTGCTTTATTTGCAGGAGCAGTAGCTGAGTTGATAGTGGAGGCAATGATTTATCTGAAATATATTAATATATACTGGAGCAGTAATAATGATTATTGAAATTGCTTATTTTTATGTGCTCCATGCCATGGAAAAATATATAATCAGTTCATTTGAATATTTCCTTCTACTGTGTAGAATAAATGCTTAATTACTAAGAATGTCCAGTTATTTAGTAAAGCACCAGAATCTGTATCATTTATTTAGTGTCTTAAAATGGGTTCTTTCAGATACAAAACAAGTAGTAAAGTGCTACCAAAATAAGGGGATTTATAAGGTGTAGCTATAATTGTCCATTCATAGTTTTTTAGCCTTTCAGAGACAGGCTTGCTTTTTCAGCAGCAATACATTTTCCTCCAGGGATCGAGGCCAAACCTGCCAGTCACCAGGGCAGAAGCTGGCTCCTTTCCTGTGGCAGGCTGCCATCTCGGTTCTGCCTCCAAGAAGACCAGCAGGTGGTCTCCAGGCCACTCCACTGCCTCCTTTCTCACACAAGTCTGGAAATTCAGAATGGTCACAGCTGCCTTCAGGGTAAATGTTAATGCCACCTGCTGCCACTGCTGGCTCAGTGACTGACTAGGTGGTGCTGGGTGCTGGATGCTGTATCCATGGCCAAAATGTCGCTGCTGTTCATCTTGCTCAGTTTTGCTGCTGTTTGTGAGAGGGAAGCAGATAGAGTCCTGGTGGAGTCCCCATTGACTTGGTGGAGCTCGCTCCTCTTAGGTCAGGTTACTCTTAGCCAGGTAAGCACCTTCATCCCTGTCTGTTACGTGAGATACCAGCTCTCACTAGTGTTCATGGATGCAGGAAGACTGTTTGAGTACGTGGAGCAGGATTTCTGTGGTCACGCTGAAGCAGAAGCGTGAAGTTGTTCTTTCATGGTGGCAGAAGCCATATTGACTCAGAAGAAAGTTGTCTTCAGCATTAGCCAAATTAGTGAATGTGGTATGGCTGAACATTTTTTAGTATGATTCATGGAACCCTAGAATATCCTCAGTAGGAAGGGAACCACGCAGATCATCAAAGTCCAGTTCCTGGCTCTGCACGGGACCATCCTCAAGAGTCACACCATGTACCTGAGAGCATTGTCCAAATGCTTCTTGATCTCTGTCAGGCTGGTGCTGTGACCACTTCCCTGGTGGTTCCAGTGCCCAAACCACCCTCTGGGTGAAAAACCTTCTCCTAATACCCAACCTGAACCTCTCCTGACTCAGCTTCAGGCCATTTCCTTGGGTCCTGTCACTGGTCACCAGAGACAAAAGATCAGTGCCTGGCCCTGTCCTTCAATTTGAGTCACCCTTGCCTAAATTTTTGATACCTTTCCTTCTTGCAAGGACTGAAGTTTAATAATAAATCACATGTATTATTCTGCTATTTCTAGAGTAAACATTGACTTTTTCCTCATGTCAATCAGTTTTTAGCAGCTGCACCTCTTTTTAACCTGCAAGATTACCTGTTAGACGTTCAACTTTGGTTCCAGATAGTCACATACTGCTCCAGAAAGCTGCAGTTCACCTCCACTCCACTCCTACAGATTTTCTCACCCTGGTGATTTTACCTTTAAAAAGGCTATTAATCTGCAGTCCTGATCATTCAGTTTCATTGGTTTGTTTTGGTTCTTTTTGCAAAGCAAGATCCTGCTTAATTCAAATAAAATGGGGCATTTACCAGTCTGTGATGGAGAACAAGACTAGTCTACAAGGGACAGTTGATGGGCAGGCAAAACCAGGGTAGAAGAGATAGCAAAGCTGATCTCGATGTGCCTTACCTGTGCTAAGAAGTATTTGCAGCTGTGGGTAACGTTGCAGCTTGTAGTTTCTGTATTGTATCATGCTTGACATTTTCCCTTAGACCTCTAATGACTTCTAACACAGTCATCGACATAATAATTTCATAAGCAAATAGCTGCAGGCTTGGACAGTGTCTTAAGAACTAAAGTATTCCTTATCTTTTGGCTTCCATTTCAGCAAAAACAATGAGTAAATAAAAACAAGGCAAAATGGCACTTTCACACATCTGGCTTTCCTGAAAAGTTGCAGAAAGAAAAAGAAAGCCAAAGCACAATAGAGTTAAAAAGAATAAAATTTAGAAAGCTGTTTCTATATCTATAAATGTAGAAGATCAAAAGAAATGAAAGGAAAACAGAAAGGACAAATGAGAGAAAATGGATGCTGCAGTAAATAAAAAAAGAGCAACAATTGTGCTTCAGCATGAGTCAAAAGGACAAATAAGGATGGTTCTCTTCTGTAGATCATCAAAAGGAGAAGGAATATGGAGCCTGGAATATGCTGAATAAGGAGTTCAGTATATACAATTCTGTTATCTTAAAAGTTAGAAGAAATTTTTTTTTTTTTTTACATTTTCCTGTCCTATCAAGTGAGAGTTATGCATTAAGGAGCATCAAGGGTTGGTCACTACCTTTCTGACCATCTTCACCTCACTTTCACCTCTTCTGACAGCACCTAGTGTGCAGTGTGTTAGGATTCAGTGTTGATTTATATTGGCACTGGGAGTGCCTAGAGAACCCTTGGATCATCATCAGAAAGCATACTAACATGGACTGTAGGACTTCCTTAACTCCCCGGATTTAGTGAGCTTTGTGTTTCATTTCACTACTGTTTAAAATTCCCCAGCAGTAATAATGAGACTGACAGAGGACAACATTTGCCTGCCTGATGTTTTTTGTTGTTTGGGCAGCCAGGTTGGTGACTTGGTTCTTCACTGAATAGGAGGTCACCTGTATGGCTATTTTGGTAAAAATGCTTTCCTTTGTGGAATTTTTCTGATTTCAAAATACTTTAATATGTTAGCATAAATGTGTTATAAGCTCAGAAATCAATCTGATCCTTGCTCTTCCTAAGCAGAAAGATCTCTCTTTCCAGTCTGTGTCAAAAGAATGCTGTGTATAAATTCTGGATGTGCATACTCAGGTGAGAGGAATCACTGAAGACAGTTGCTTAATTAATCACTGTTCTGACGGGAGCGTGGAATGACATTCACTCTACATGAACGTCATGTCATTTAAGTAAACACGAGTGCGCAGCCCAGGTTTGTTTTGCTGACTTGTGTTTATCGTTGCAGAAGGACAGAATGGAATCTAAATTTGGAGTGCTTTAACTTCTCTGTTTTAAGCAAAAGAATATTAAGAGTAGCATGATCCTTTTATTTGATGAGGTGAACGGTAATTAAATAACTGCAGTTTTGTGAAGTTACATAAGAAACAGGGTTTGATGTTCTTGATCTGAACTGTATTATTAAAAGACATATATTTTAGCATTTTTGGTCACTGATTTACTTTACATTAAAGTTTCCTTTTGGAGGATACTTTTTAACCTAAAGAAGTATGGTCTTGCAGTGATTCTGTTGGTCTTTCAAACTGATTGAGCATTTGAGCTGGAAGAATGGTTTCTTTCAGAGGTATTAAGTTCCCGCAACTTTCATGGAAGAGAGTAGATGGAACTCTTTTAATACCCTCATCGTGGTGAGGATGTTGTGGCTTGCACTGTTGAGGGTAGGAAAAAGCGTGGTTCAGTAGTAGAGCCGTGGTGGGAAGCTGAAATTACAGTGAGGATGGAGGAAGCTGAAAATAATACAGAGAAAGAGGTACAGAGAGAGGAGGAGTTCTGCTGTGGGCCAAGGGAAGGATTGTGGAGACATACATGAAAATCCATAGGAAAATGTGCTGTTATTTATGCTTATGGTAGTACTGGTCAATCACCAGTTGCCTTTTTAAAACAAGTCACTGTGTGATGAACGGCATATTGGCTTAAATAAAAGCACTCAGTTACAGGTGACTTCTCATACTGCTCTTCTCACTGCAATAGTGCACCCTGACTGATGAGAGCCACCAGCACGTGGTACTCTTGTCTTCTGCCCAGGGAAAGAGCCAGTGCCACACGGGAGCTGGATTGGGCAGAATGCCACAGTTTGTGGGACAGTTCCTTGGTGTATGTGTTGGGAAGGCAGAGGCAGATAAATGTGCCTTCTATCTGGGATGGAAGGCAGTGGCGTGATGTGATAGATGGTGACATTAGAAATTCACTTTTGCTTTCTCACATATTTTTAATCAGATATTTTAATTTTTTCAAGGATTAATGTTTGCCAGTCCTTGATTTGGATTTTCTTTATATTTTTGATCAGAAAATGCAATGTCTATTATGTAACCATAATAATTTTTCACTTAAACTAGTAGTCCATGAGAAAGAGTGTTAGCTTCATAAATATTATCATTAGTTAATGAGAACAAAGACCACTATGAGAAAATAGTGTGAAATATCTGGTTTTAGGCTTGCAGAGAGAGAAGACTGAATCACTTCTTACAGTGCCTGGCCAGACTGCATACATGGTAGATGTTTTTTAATGGTCTTATTTTACCCATTCTGATTGTGTGGATACAGCAAGTAAATCCAGGATGATTTTATGAATAAGGTATGGTGTTAGGATTTAGAAGATAGGGTTGTCATTCATATTAGTATGCCAAGTTTCACCTGCAGCCTCAGATTTTTCAGTTAATCCACGTGTGCTTCAGGTTTGCATTTGTTCAAAAGAAAATAGAAAAGAGAAATCAAGGTAATATTTTTTTCCCCTCTGCACTGATAGAAACATATACTCGCATTATTCAAAGACTCGAGAGCCACACTCATCAACAATACAGGATCAAGTGACCACATTGCAACAGGGAACATTGGCTCTATATAAAATTGAAGTCAATGCATTAAAAAGTGGGCTTATAGCCTGATGTTTGTACTATGATAAGACTCACTAGAGTACAATAAAGCTTGATCATATGCAATGTAGGATAGTGCATTAAATTTCTTAATTGCTAATAATAAGTAATCCTTATGTCTCCAGGGTATATAGAAGGTTGAAAAGCAGCCAAACCCACTGCTTTTTCATTGTGTCAGTCTCCTTGGCAGCTCTCTGTGGAAGCATGCTGATGGGCAGGAGGGAGGTTAGGAAGAGCCTGTGGGTATGTATGGCATTGCTGTCAGGTTAATAAATTACACGGGTCCACTGCAAAGTGGGTGCATAGAAGCACGTATTGTATATGCCTCTGTGACACTCCAGCATGGCATTCTTCTGGCTCGGGGGATTCAGTTATTCATTGCTCTCTCCTTCTCTTAATTTAATTTGTGAGCTCATTTCACAGTAGTCTATTCTACTCCTCATGCTTCTACGTAACTTTCCTGAAAACTAGAAGTGTATAAAAGCAGTGAGAAGAGAATAGACCCCTGAGCTTGGACTGTGTTTTTCACTGAGCTAAATTCATGTTTTACCGTTCATAAGCTCTCACTCTACAAAACCTGTGCTGCTGTTATAAGATAAAATGTATAGGTTTGGATTTCATTTTTCTAGGAAGCTGAATAATAGACATAAAGTGATGCATACAGCCACATATCAGAGTAGTTCTGTGTTATATAGCTGTATTTGAAAGTAAAGCTCAAAGAACAAGTCTTTTATTCTTCTTCACATTTCTTTAATCATTTTTTAGCATGCTGTGAAATAAAACACTGTGTCATATTTTTCTTCTCAAATCACCTTGCTCTACCCTATTCTTATTTATCTAGTGAAGCAGGAGGCCATGTCTGAGCACTTGTACTTTGCAGCCTGTACTCCAATTCTAAACTCATTTGATGTTCAGTTTACTGCCCTTTCTCATTTCATCCTGATGGCCCATGTCTTCTCTTATCCTTTACCATGGAGTGATAGAAGTCCTGGATGCCTGAGATGCAAGGACAAATCTTACCAAATGGGATGTGTCCAGTTCTCTTCATTTCACCAAGGGTATCATTCTTCTTGAGACCCGAGATCCCTGCAAGCTTCTGCTGTAATAAAACGTGGGTGTTAACAAAAGCGGTCTGGAAACGTTGAGAGTTGACAATATAGGATCAAGAGCAGCTATTAGTAAAAGTTGCTAACATCTGCATCTTATCCTAGCATATCATTAAAGTTGTGACTGGGGTGAGGTATCTGTGGCTCTTAGCACTGACAGCCTAGGCAAAGTTCCTGTAGAGAAGGGGGAAACTCATCAAAACTGCAGGTTGTCCCCAGCTTGTCTCAGATCCGCCTCAGTTTTACAGACTGAAGCAGAGGGTTGGCAGGAGGGGATTAGCACTAACAGCAGAGTCATTTGCACCTGAGTCTCAACAGAGCCCTTTTCAGAACACAGTCAGGGAGAGATACCGTCGTACAACTTCTCTCATCTTATGATATGGTTGTAGGTTTTGTAGTTTGATTACACTTGTGTCCAAGCTTTTCTTTGCATCCCTCAGAGATTGTCAATTCTTTTTACTTCAGTGAGTTAGAATTGTTGGCAACCCAGCGTTGGGAAAAGCTGAAGCTTTAGGGAAGGGTTACAAAGTGCCCTGTTCATTTTTTCTTAGGAGCCACAAGGAAAATGTTGTCAAGTTTGGAAATAAGAGTTTTCTCTTAATTAGGATATGCGTGTTGCCTGAAAGTCTAATTTGGTCTCTGTAAGGCTTCTTTCTTGCCCGTATACAGTAATAAGGTGGCAGTTTACAGAGGGCTGCTCCAGCTTGGGAGACTGTTCCTGTGTGTACAATTTGAAAGTTCAGTTGTCCTTTAGTTAGCGATTATCTATATGATGAAAAACTAGTTAACCTCAGGGCTTGAAATATTATAGGGAAAAACATTTCATAATTCAAAACTGTCTATGCAGTCATGGGACTTGTGCATCTGTCTTCCTAACAAAAGCTGAAATTCAGAAGTTTGTGATTTTGGGAAGAAGATATGGACTTTGTTGAGACTTGTGATGAAATCACAAGAGTGAAAGACAATATACAGGATCTGCTTACTCTCACCATAACTGTGCCATCTCTGAAATTGAAATAAAAAGTAATCCTAGGGTGTTTTTCTAGCTATGAGATTGAATATATTTGTAGGGTAGGTGTGCTGAATAAGAAAATACTATTTTTACACAGTCAGCTTTCATTCTACCATTTTGTTTTAACTTTATCCATCCTTTTCAGTTCTGCAATGCAGAACTATTTTATTGGAGTACAGCATGTCCAAGTGAGACACTGGCTTCATTCCAGTCAATGGTATTTTGACATTGACACGAAGAAAACCAGGTTCTCATCCCTGTTACCAGGACGTGGTGTTTGAAAGAGAATCTTTCACTGGCATTAAATCATTGCAGGCAGGTAATTTATAAACTTGTGGGAACTATTTTAAGTGCTTTCAAAGTTCTAGTGCATGTATGCTTTGTTATTAAACAGTGTCAAGCTGATATTCAGTGTACATTCAGAAATTCTTACAAAGCAAAGACTCCTTTGGGAACAGGGTGCCTCAGACCAAGAACATAAGTCTAAATCTAGACAAAAGATAAAGTAGCTCAGATCTAAACGTGAGAGTTTCTGTAGGGATTATAGGTTGTGCAGCCCCAGATGTCCAGCACCCTGGTACTTCCAGCAGGCTGAGAAGGCTTCTCACTGGGTTCTCCTGCCCTGGAAAAAGTACATAGGTCCACAGGCAAGGGCAAAAAAAAAAAAAAAAAGGCATTTTGATTCTGCTTGGCAGATTTTGTTGTTAATATTTAAGTTAATGAAACACCTGACCTATTGAATTATTTTCTTAACCATTTATCTAACTTTAAAATGCATGAAAAATTCAATGCCGCTAACATAGCAAAAATTATTTAAATGTGTGTTCACTGAGTGCATAATAATCTGCAGTGTATAGATAACTTTTCAGTTTGCTGCACAGAGATTTAGCTGTGCAATTTTGAGCTAAGTTGAAATAATGATGTACATTTTCCCATTTAATTTTAGATCCTATTTTTCAGTATATGGGTCAGCTTCTTAAGTCAGTCTTGCATTAGTCTTGTTGCACAAAGCAGGTTTAGAACTGCAATCAGGTCTTCCACATTTTCGTTTCTTTAAAATGCTGAACTGTAAATGAGATGATTATATCTAGAAATACAGATGTGTCCAATAACAGTTCTTGTCTTCTTGCAATCTGCACAACAAAAGTTATATTTACTCTCTGAAAGAAATTGTTTTTACTAGTGACTCTTCTGCTGATAAATCTCAGGAGTTTTTTTAACCTTTCAGAAATTAGAGATTTTAGAGAGAAAAGGTTTTTTCATCTCATCTTAGTCTCAGTTGTAAATTTTATCAGGTTTTGCTATCTCACTTGTCCATGTACTTTCTCTGCTGTTGTGAGGAACAATTTAGCACAGTAGCTTGTGTCTGCATTTTTGTTTGGGGTGGGGGAAGCTGCCTTGATTTTGAACTTAAAATAGATTGTGTGAGCCTCTGTGAGAACATCTGAATGAGTAATTCCTCAGTTGTGTACCCCAGAAAGATGAGGCTTACCTCCTCAGTTTTCTCTGACCTTGATGCTACTCCAGTCCAGGCTTTGGGGGTCTCTGTTTCTCAGGCTTGTTCTGTCTGGTTGTGCTGCAATGGTACAAGGGGTCTCTTGCACATTTTTCTTTCCTGCTTTCTAGCCATCGTGTGTGTACCAAGATGGTAACACACATCACACATTTTTACTTTAGAGTGGGTGTATTTATTTAAACCCCACATACTTGCACACCAAGTCTTTGGAATCAACTTAATGAAGCATGCCAGTGCAAGATTCATTATACTTTCCATTTTATGCCTTAAAACTGTGCCTTTATGAGGAGGGTGGTCGGAGAGATTTGTCAATACAGGTCACTGGAAGGTATCTCTGAGGGACACCAGCCCAGGTCTTGTCCATAGAGCATTCTGTATTTAGAGTTTTTGTACTCTTCATATATGGAAATTCTTCCTGCCCTCGATTTATTTTTGATGCAGGCTTTGTTAATGCACATTTTCTTATCACACATGCAGAATAAAAAGGTGGTTGAACTTTAAAGAATAAGTGACTGCCCTTGCAAAAAGAGAAACCTATATATATATATATATATATATATGTGTATATATATATATTCTGCATATACATCACCTGGCCTTTAATCTCAACAGGTCATATGAAGTGGTGAGTTGTGAGGGAAATACTGCCCTTTTCCCTTCCCTGATTTTAAGAGATATATGTGAGGGGAAATAAAAGATGGTTAGGATAAGTTTTTGGCTTTTTGGAGCCTTTTGAAAAATAATTCCATGCAAATCTTACGGTAGACACTCTTCATTGTGCTTGTCAATTGTTTCACAGCTTTACACATGTTTTAAATGAGATAGCTGGACTAAATTGCTTTAGCATTTAAATGAAGCGAAATTAGTATTCTGCCAGCAAGCAGAAGGGGTTTTTATACTAGAAAGGTGTAGGAGGGAGAGGGATAATGGGGGATGAAACTTTATGATACAAACACATGCCATATTTTGTTTAAAAAAAATGAAATTCTGAACTAGTGAAGCTTGTAAATTATTAAAGATGACCCTAGATGATTTTTAACATACATGCCTGTTCCTGGGGGCTTATGAAATTTTTTATCAAAATGATACAGTGATAACATACAAGTGTAAATTTTTATATTTTCTAAGTATTTCCTGCATCATGACACAGTAGTAATTTTTGGTTTAGACAGTAAGAAAATGTATCCTGGTGAGGGGATTTCATGGGATTTTAAATGACTAAAACTTAGATGCACAATTTCATACAAATAATAATTCATAGCAGGAGCCCATGTTCACAAAATCAGTTCTTTCTTCAAAATGTTATTGAATAGCCAGCCCTTCTGCAAAATGCTTCCTATTGGTAAAACATTGTGTTCTATGTTTTATCTCAATAAAGATTGAAGCAATCATACTATGTGTGGTAGTAAACTCAGTCGTCCTAGGTCACAGCTGATGAGGGGAGGTGGTTGCAGTTCTGCTTGCAGCACCACTTGTACAAGACTGCACAGACCATGAAAGAATAGAAACGTATGTGGGTGTTTGTTCTCTTTATTTCCACGGTACCCTAGAGTTGCAAAATAAGGACAGAGATTGCTGAAGAATGAGGCGATCTTTTTCTGCAACCCTGAGTGGTTATCCTGTAAATAACGTATATAATAGATGCTAAACATACATTAAAAACGTTCATTACGTTGTTATTTCACTGCTTATGGAGGAAAGCAGATGCCATTAAATCAAATCTGATTTTATTGTTAATCCAACTGCTTCCTTTCCATTTTTCCATGGACTTTTTGCCTTATTCATTGGTCAGCAGTTTTTGCTCATTCTTTTGCTGTCATTTCTCCCTGTCACCTCTGCAGTGGTCGGCTGAATGAGGTGGGAATATGGCTGCAAGTGCAGATAAATTGCTGAGCTGGGTGGTGAGTGATGGGTGGTAAAGAATTGAAGGGGACCTAGAGGAAAGCTGCAAGGGAAAAGGAATTTGAGGTTTCTTGAGCTGAAAATAAGATATGAAGAGAGAGAGGGAGAAGGTTGTCAGAGAGGGAAGGAAGTTGAATTTGCAAAGAAGAAAATAGGAAAGTTACCTGAACAGCCAGAAGAGACAGATAAAATAATCTACTTTGGTTATCACAAATGCCTTCTGATGTCACCTACTGATATCCTTCAAATCGTTGCATTTTAATTTTATTGTAAAATGTTAATTCTTCCATTAGCTATTTCTCATCTGATTACTATAATGACCCATTTTCTGGTCTTCCTATTCTTCTTGCATGTTATTCATCCTTTTAAAATTCCAGCAGTCATTTTATCTCTCGTAGGTTCCAAATTCTCATTTTGCTTTATTATTTCAGGAGCTTGCGTTGGTTGTATCTGCAGTTACGGAGCAGATTAGCAAAACTTAACATTTGCATTTTAAATTCTCAACAGATATAATTCCTTGTACAGTTATTGTAACTCATGGTGTCTCTCACCATCTCTTCATTTATGATTCGCTCATGGTGTTTTGTCATTTGTTTGCATTCCCCGAGCGTGGATGTGGAGGAATCGCTGGCCTGTACAAGGTCTTATTTCCCTTTGGTCTGTAAGACAAATGTAGATTGTAATGTTCCACGGTCCTAGCTCTCTCTGAAGATGAGAGCATTCGTTGATGCCTGAGATGAAGCCAGAGACGAAGCATGCAGCAATGCATTCAGCATGACCCTGTTTGCAGCAGTGGAGCTGCAGGACGGCAGCGAAGAAGTTCCAAGCAGAAAGGGCACGCTGGGTTGGTGGTAGGAAAAATTTTGTGCACTGTAGCATTCCACTGTGCTTCAAACTCCTCCATCCCAAAGCCTACCAGCATCCTGGTTTTGAACTGGAGCTTCTGTGTCAGTCCCCAGAAGCCTTTGCCAGCAGATTGCTATTGTCTGGGAACAGTCTTGAAATTTCAGGGAGCTAGTTCATGCACTGTGCTCTGCTCCCTGTTTTCCAAACTGAAATATGCATTTTCATATCCTGAGCAATTCTGAAGAGCCAGCACATTCAGTGTTTTCTTTTCACCCAGAGGGTATTTGGGCACTGGAGCAGGCTCCCCAGGGAAGTGGTCACAGCACCAGCCTGACAGAGCTCAAGGAGCATTTGTACAATGCTCTCAGGCACGTGGTATGCCTCTGTGCAGGGCCAGGAGTTGGACTCAATGACCCTGATGGGTCCCTTCCAACTCAGCTTATTCTATAGTTCTATGATTTTAGAACGTTTTGCTAATTTTACATATAATTCTCTACCTTCAAGAGTGAAGAATCTGGATCATTTTTCCCAGTCCATCCATGCCACACTTTGATGGCAAAAACCTGCCTGCAGCTCTCTTGTGCTGGTTGTGTCCTTTGGGCCCATAGCCAAAGAGGGCACCTGGCTCCTGGAGCTCAGTGGGAAGGAACATCAGTGCTTGGTAAATTCCTTGTGGTCGGTGTTCATTCATCAAAGATCACTGGACCGAGTTTAGGGTGATACACAGAAAAAGTTCCTGAAAATGAAGAAATTTCCCACGGCTAAGTAAGCCTGTGGCTTTAAATGTAGAAATACAACATTTCAGAAGCATATTTTAAATTCAACACAGTCATTTCCTTGCAATTCTGTTCAGAAATTTGGTTTACTTATGCAGTTGAGTATCTGAAAAATCTGTTTGAAAAGAAAACATGGACACAAAATATGAATGGAAAATATTTTATGATTCAAAGGTTCTTACAGCAGAAACAAGTAAGTTTAAATGTCAAGATTCTTAAAATGAGAAAAGGCTTACACTGTTCTGGGTCCAGATCTGGATCACAAATACAAGAATTAAAAAACCCACATAAATGAGATGTATGCTTGAATAGTACACTTTCTAAAACTATACTTTACAGTGACTAAATTTAGGCTTACTGACTAATTTGAAAAGCCAAAATGTTATTTAATTCTCTAGTACAACTCAGAAATACATTTTAAGTAAGTCATGTGAAGATATCCCAGGTGGCTACATATTAGAACATAGCAAATATGTAGGTTACATTATCATCTAATTGTCCATAATAAGAGTTTTTTTTCTCTTTGCTTGTTACTCATTTAAATCTACTCTTCTGATTCATCATTAATCACAGTTCACGTGGTGATTTGGCGTAAAATGCTCATGACAGGATCTCTTATGTTATAGTGAGTTAATGTGATCTGTACTGTGGTGCACGTTTGTGACAGGATCATATAGAGACTTAATTGGCTTCACAGTAATGCCTCTGGCTATTATACCTAATACTATAAAGTAAGAGATATAAATGTACATGTAACCTAATCTCTTGTTTTTCTGTAGCAAAAACTTGTCATCCCAAAAAAAAAGTAGATTTTCATGGCATTATTTCGGATCTGAAAGGTGATTATTTAACATTGTAGTAACATTTGTAAAACAGGAATAAAATAGAGTATGATCTTCATAATGCATAAATGGGCTGAATCAGTTATATAAGATTTAATTGAAGAAATGTGAAAGTGATTTATTTTGAAAGTACAGATCACATGAGAATATAATGAGCTCTGAGTATATCACTGAACAGCACTACGGGGGAATAATTTGGGCAGGAGGACTAGAGCTGCTGGGTATTTGACTGAACATCAGTCAACAACAGAACACAAAAAAAAGGAGTGTTGTGCATAGTAGCAAGAGGAGTGTGTATAAAAACTTGTAGATTTCTGTCCCCTAGCAGGGTTCCCTTCATATTTCACCTGGGATAATGTATTTATACATTGTATTCTTTATGTCCACTTAAAACAAACTAGGAAAGGAAAACAAATTTCTATTCTTGGTAGGAGAGTTTTGCAAAATTGTATGTATGTTACGATAAATGACTTGCAGAATAAAACTGTTCATAATGATGAGTTATTTTCAGAAATCAGTGAGGACAGAACAAGAGATATAGAAGTGACCATTTAGGTTAAATATTAACAAAAACCATAATTCAAGGATCAGAGGGGTTATTGTTGGGTAAGGATATTTATAATCATAGGATCATTTAGGTAGGAAAAGACCTCCAAGATGACTGGGCCCAACTGTTAAGCTAATAATGCTTATTTTAAACTAGCACTGCCAAGGTATTTGCTGAATTACAATATTTAGAATTATAAAAAGACATGACTAGAGATTGGGGAGATTCTTGACAACATTCACTGTGGTTTGGAGATCATTATAGATGTGATTCAGGACATATGACTTCTTGCAACATAGGACAACTATCCTGCAGTTAGCTGAACCCACAGGTTTGAGAAGTCATTTTGGTTTCATGGAGGTCCAAATACCCCCTTATGTAACACTGCAAAATAAGGACCTGCTGATGGTACTGCTACTGATGGGAAAAGTGAGGAATGGAATCCTTACAACTGTCTTTCCTTCTTTGGACTTTATTGTATAGGTTGGATGGGGTTAAGATAAAGAACAAGAACATCAAAGCCTGAGTCATGGGGATGGGGTTTATCCTCCCTTTAAAGAGAACCTTCCTTTTTCAGGAACTTTTGATAAGGCTGACGAGAAAAAGGAGAAAGAGTGGAGGTGTAGAAGACATGCTGCACTACCCTGTACAAGAAGTCAGTCCTGTACAGCCCTCTCACTGAGAAAATTCAAATAGAATTTGTAGCAAGAAAGCCTTTCCCATGACAACCCATTCATTGGTGGGTTTTGCCAGAATGCTTCATTAATAATGGATCTGCCCAGACTGTGGATTCAGAAACATACATCTATATATATTCTTTTTCATTTATAAAATAACTTTAAGGACAAGAAGTTTGAGATGACCAAAACTTTGCCAGTTTTCACTGTTAATGAGAAGTTCAGTTTATCTTTTTTTTAACCATAGTACAAAAATCAGCCTCATGTTTGGAGAGCTCTTCAGTACAGCTTGCTTTGTTCTAATTTGGTTATGTACAAAAATGTTTCTTTCTTAAGCCAGACTAATGCTGAATGTTTAATGAAGGAATCTGCATAAGAAGATGTGTAAGATCTGAACTGCCTCGTGGTTTCAATCTCTCTTAAATCACGCAGACTATAATCTTTTCTGCTGGAATCCGTTGTGTTGCTCTGAGCCACATGGGAAGAATTTACTTGAGCTATTGACGAATGAATATTTTTGCCACTTTATTTGTAGCCTTTTGCAACCTCACTTTTTGATGGTATTCCTTCCTGCTCTTACCTCAAAGCATGAAAGAAAAAGATATTTTGAGAAATGCTTTTGCTGTCCCCTTGCTGCCCCTGGCAGAGTTAATTCAGCCACCCTGCTGTGCTTATAGAGCCTGTTCTCTCCCACCTACAGTGCTTCCTCCTCACAGATTAAGAGTCAAAGTACAGGATGATGCTGGCTCTGCCTGTGATGTATGATTCCGCTCTGCCGTGGTGGCCATTGCCTTTTTTAAGATAAGGACTATCATTGATACCGTCGTGACAGCATTAAGGATACGAACAAAGCCAGGATATAAGGGAGAACTAATAGCTTTTTTTAAAGCCATGTCATGTATTTGGAAAGTGTACAAGATTTGGGGTTAAGAATCTGGCAAGCAGCATCACAATCCAAACTGAATGTAGGTTAGTCAAAATTTTTCTTAATTTATTTAAGGTAGGCTGATCAATCGGACTACCTGAAAGAAAACAGTAGATTACTGTAGCTGGGGTTGAGATGAATTGGTAGCTTTTATGTATGCAGCAGCTTCTTCTGTTTGGTGTTAAAGGGTGAGGTTGATGAAGGTGGATGGGAGTGTGAAACTTGGGGAGAGGGGCTGGCATTTAATTCAACAATTGTTTAATGAGCACAGATTACAAACCAAGATAGTAAAAGATGTCTGGAAAAATAATTAGATGGAGAATTTTTTTATTAATTATTTTTATGCTAAGGTTGTATGTCACAACATAACCTATACTGAGTTTATCAGTTATTCAAAGTTTATTCTTCTAGGGAGTGTCCTTGCTGAAAGAAAAGTGATGAAATTGGTCAGCTGGCTGTTGCTGTAGTATAGATAGAGCGATAATTGAGGATCCTCTTTACATCATGTCATATCTGTTGGTGCATATTTCCTGTAAATTAATTAAATGAAGATCTTAGTAGTGGTGACATTCCTGGATGGCATAACACATGGTGCCCAAAAACAAAGTTAAAGCTGCCTATTACCAGCATGTCACAAATTGTGTTCTTCTTTCAGTGTGCCGAACACTGTCAACAACAGTGGTATAGTTGAGGGTAAGCAGCCACTCTGCAGTAGGGTGAGTCCACACTGATAACTGTTAAAACAAGAGCTGCTGAGTACTCCAGTGCATGGGCTTATAGACCATGGTTTCTGCTAAAGCATTTGCTTTATGGCTCTTTACAGACTTTTTTTTATCCTAGCTGCCCTCCTCTTTTGGGTGGTCCATTGTGAAAAATGCTGCAGTTTCCCTGTAGTGGGTTCATCTCGGGTTTGGCTCATGCTGCTGTAAGCACAAGCAGCTGCTGAAAATGAGATTTCCACCCCTTCTTCTTTCCTTCATCTCTGGCTCTACTTTCCAGCCCCTTTACTTGTGCCAATGTTAGCATTTCTGTGATCAAGGAATGGAGGAGATGAGGGCTGGCCATACAGAGAGCTGCTCCCTGCCCACCTCCCAGGTCCGTTTTTGGAGTGGATGTGATCCCAGGAGTGAGATCCCTGGGAGGTTGTTCTGCTGCAGCTGCTCCCACTGCAGCCCAGAACCCCTCCTGTTGGACAAAACCCTGGTATTTCTTTCTGCAGTTCTTTCTTCTACGGAAGCCGTTCCTCGCAGTCTTCATGAGATTTATAGAACAATGCACCTGTATTTTGGCAGTGAATTGGGATGGGTTGTGGCCTCAGCATCATGCTGTCAGTTTATAGTAATAGAGTACTGACATTACCAGTGCTTGTATCAAAGCCTACAAACACTTTTCGGATTTTTATCATGATGATACTTTTACAATTTTTCCCCTTAAAAATTGGGTAAATATTAATGTTAGCAGTAGAGCAATAAGGCATTGTCATGTTTGTAACTCTGGGATATATACTGCTGTAAGGGATAAGTATATTTTGGATTGCTGTGTGTCCTGTATCAACTGCTCCATAGCATGCTGGAGTGTGTCCAGACAAGGGCAGTGGAGATGGAGAAGGGTCTGGAGCACAAGTCGGATGAGGAGTTGCTGAGGGAGCTGGGGGTGTTCAGCCTGGAGAAGAGGAGGCTCAGAGGGGACTTTATTGCTCTCTACAACTGCCTGAAAGGAGGCTGTAACAAGGTGGGGGTCGGCCTCTTCTCCCGAGTAACAAGTGACAGAACAAAAGGAAATCACCTCAAGCTGCACCAGGGGAGGCTTAGTTTGGATATTAGGAAAAAATTTCTTCACCGAAACTGTTGTCAAGCAGTGGCACAGGCTGCCCAGGGAAGTGGTGGAGTCACCGTTCCTGGAGATATTTAAAAAATGTGTAGATGTGGCACTGAGGGACATAGTCTAGTGTTGGACCTGGCAGTTTCAGTACTGTGGTTGGACTGAGTGACTGTGAGGGCCTTTCCCAACTTAAATGATTTCCATGATTCTGTGGTTCTATGATAGCGCAGCCGGAATGAAGCCGTAGCCTCTGTGCACAGATCTGGCTTGAACCAGATATTCAAGAGTGGAATCGATGCTTGTAATGTGAATGTTCTACAATACAGAAAAATAGTTTTACTAAACTGAAATAATTGTGATGCAGAAGTAATTAGGTCTTCATGCATACATCTGGTAACTGGCAAATATACCAAGAAGCTAAGTCTGTTCTGAACAGCATTTCTTAACTTTAGTTCTGATCCTCAGTCCAGGTTCTTCTCTCCAGTGTTTGGGTTTTTCTTCTCTATGTTGATGACAGTCTTTCTGTACTCATTGTATATGTAAAGAATGTTGGTGATTTAAAAAAAAAAACCCAAAAAACCATAGAGGGACTTTCACACGATCTTAGGTTTTTCATTATTTTTGCTGCAATTTTTATCAGACTATATAATTGCATGATATAGAAGTAAACAATTTCCAATCCTAATATATTAATATCTTTATAATTAACTGATACTATTCACATATTGCAGAGCTTACCTTTTCATGACAGCCTTGGTTATGACTGTGAGCTAGAGTAATCTGCATTTTTACTCCAAGCAGTGAATGGCAGTTTGTTGCTTCTGATATTGTAAAAACTCCCATTACTCTATTTTATTAGAAGGCTTTAAAAAAAAGCTATTTACTTAGTAGACAAATGTCCCATTCTTTAAATGAGCTTGAATGTTTGGGGGTTTTTTTCCTTTTGCTTGGAATTGAGTCTGCAATGAAACTGGATCAAAATCAGAAAAAAAAAGGATCCATTTTAGAGCTATTAAAATTTTCTATAGAGATTTTTATTTCATCTCTTAATTCTCATTACATGAGCTGTATTTCATGCTTGTGTACAGATTAATGTGCTTTGCTGATAATTGCCTATTAAAAATAGATAAATAAATTATTATCTCGTTATGAAATTTGTTGTAGTACCAGTAACTTTAATTATAATTTATCTGCTGTGTAAGTAATCCTGCAAAATATTGTGGGATAACATATTGGTATTGCAATTGCTCTCTTGCAGTGCTGTATGATTAACTCTGAAGACCTCAGGGAGTAAGTACTCCTGGTCTCTGTGACCATACATTCTTCAGATCTGATGTGCACCAGTAACTGGACTTATCATTAGCTCAACACACAGGTGAAAATAAAAGTCCTCAGTAGAGGGAACAGTCTATCTTCTAGCACACAATTTGGAAATGTGTTCCACCTTTCAAATTGTCTAATATTTTTTCTACTTACTTCCTGTGAAAATGGAATGTTTTCCTTTAGGTACAGACCTGCTTAGTGCTTGCCATTTTTCACATAAATAATATTTTCAGCCTTGTCTCTTAGAATAGGTAATCACTGTAGCAACCTTGGTGTTTGTATGTATAACAGATCTTTAGGATTTCTGATTTATGGGGGTTTGAGACTAATGTGACAAAAATGCACATATGTAATTTTTATCATTACATCTGAGGCTTGTAAAATGATTGAACTGTGACTTATTTCTTAAGAGGCTATGTATTTAACATTTTAATTAAAAAAATGTTTTTAAAAAACAGTCCAGCATGTAGCCTGAGACACACACTCAGGAAGCAAAGTGGCCAGGTAGCAGTTTCAGATAGGTCTTATTTCACTGCATTTTCCAGGGTTTTTTAAAAGAAATATTAAATTGATTTTTTTCACTGAAATATTAATGTTTATTGATTACAAGTGCAAAATTACAGTTAATATTTTTATCTTTTGTGGAGCCAAAATACTAGCACCTGGTATTTTCTGTTAGCCAATCTGGAAAACACTTTAATGACAAAAATGGCTTGTCTGGCCAAGCCAGGACAAAGTCTGTCCTGAGAACCCCAACAAAAAGTAGTGAATTATCACCTGCCTCAGTCTGACCTGGGGTGGCAATGGCAACTTTACTTGGAGAAGACTCTTGGCCTTTGCTTTCTCAATGCCCTTAAATGGAAATCTGCATCTCAATTATTTATTTGAGTGATAGGGGACCAAACAAACATCAGTTCCTCATGATAACATATAGAAATGGGACTTACAAGACAGCCATTGGCCTTTGTGAAATGCTGTCATCAAGACAACTGACATCTGTTTCCAGTTGGGTAATTAATTCCAGAGGATTGTGACGCATATTTCATGTCCTTATGATATAAAATCACTATGATATGAAATAATAAGTCTCTGACAGGCATAATAAACACTTGCTTCCCCTGCAGTTGTGGACACCAGAGAAGTTCCAGCAAGCCTCTGACCAGCAGGACTCTTTGGTGCTTCTCTGTGGCCATGTGCTGAGAAAGAGCATAAAGTATCCCCGTGTGAAAAATGCGATAGAAGTCTAGGATGGTTTGACTGGATTTGGCTTTGTCTGGTGTTGGTAAAGCCACTGGGCATTCATAGAATCACAGAGGGGTCTGGGCTGTAGGGGACCTTGAAGAGCACCCAGTTCCACGCCCCTTGCCATGGGGGCCACCTGCCACTAGATCAGGTTGCTCAGAGCCCCGTCCAGCCTGGCCTTGAGCACTTCTAGGGATGGGACATCCACGACTTCTCTGGGCAACCTGTCCCAGTGCCTCACTACCCTCACTGTAAAGAATTTCTTTTTAATATCTAATCTAAACCTGCTATCTTTGAGTTTAAGTATCATAGCTGACTTGGGTCTGTTTAATTTTCAAAATACACTAATTATTACACCAAGTAATCTTGGTCAGTATGCAGAATATAGAGTTTTTTGACCTTTTTTGTTTGTTTGGTGGGTTTTGTTTGTATGTTTGTTTGTTTGTTTGTATGTTAACACTGACAGCAGTTCTATGGTTAGGATCTGTAAAATTGATGCTGAAAATTTATACAACATGTATGTTTAATCCTTCTTCAAATTTCCAGTTAAACCAATCCCATTGGTGAGGTGAGCTGTACGGTTGATCTGGGGTTACTTCCTGGGTATTTTGGGCCCTGCCATGTTTTAGGATTAGCCCTGTGGGGCAGCGTTGTGGCAGGAGAGGGGTAATAGTCAAATGTATCCCTTCATCTGTAATTCCAGATAGCTTGGGGTATATTCCAATATGACCAGCAGTAAAATGGTTAATAATATTGATTTTAGCAAGTGTTTGGGGCTATTTTCTTGCAGAACTAGGAAGATCCTACTTTTTTGGCTTGCATTTACCATTTTTTCTTGAATTCTGGTTTCTGATGCCACTACCGGAGAATCATTAGCACTGTTCTGATCACTCTTTAATTTTATATTTTGTAGGTGGTTCCTAGTGTCAAATTGCTGCTACATGTTTAGTCCAGACCTCTTGTGCTATTATGATCATCATTTTAGCCTATTAAAAAAAAATTCAGATTGTTCCAAAAGAAGGAGAATTAATGTCTTGAATTTCAGTAATCTTTGTAATATTCTGGGGGGAAAAAAAGTATTTTTAGAATATTATTATTCAATTAGAGAAAAGATCAGGCAGAAGAATGTTGCAGAAATAAAGCTCATTTTTAGGTGGAATAACTTGTTAATTCCAGCATTTGCACATACACAGTCATCAGGGAGTTATTGGTCTACATGTGTCTTTTGAAACATCTGTCAACTAAGCCAGAGATCTAAATGCAAAGTGTTACATTGGTTATATTTGTGGATTTCTTACATTTCCTAGTGGAATTTCATTTTGTATGCTAATCATTGCAGAGTACAGAAGTAAAAATAAGATTAAATTTTTGTGCATGTATCAGTGCTTTGGATGAATGACTTGCCCCATTCTCTTTTAATTGCATTGCAACATCAAATACATGAAATGGAGTAGTATCATTTTTGTCTTGGGTGTCCTGCTGTCAGTGTAGAAAGAAGCATGTCATGTACATGCTTTTTTTTTTCCCCTTTGTCCCAGTAATGAAATAACATTCTGTGGACGGCCTTGAGCTGCTCTGAACAGTTGACAATGTTGTTGCTGATTCCTGCAGCCACACTGCAACACTCATTTCATTGTCGTATAGTAAGTGGGCTACAATCCATTTGACAAAATGCCTCACTGCATGACACTTAGGTGCACTGTACTGACTGTCCTTATTCAGTGTTAGTTCAGTGTTCTGGTGTTCACTGAAATCTGGTTCATAGAAATTATATACCAGGAAAGCTAACCTGTGGGCTGTTTAGTGCAAGACTTTCAGCATTAACACATTTCTATGGTACTGCTTTAGGCAACTGTACCCTTCCACGTTGTTGACCTATATTTGTGATATTTGACATTTTTGATAAATACTGTCAAGAATAATCCATCACAGGATGAGTTTCCAGAGTTTCAGGATGTTTGTTAAACCCTCATAACTCAAATATAGAAGTGTTTCAGAAAACAGTATTTTACACTTGTAAGTTGAGAAACAGATTTTCCAAGTAAGAAAATTGCTAGGGAGTCATTTCCAGAAGAATACAGCTGTCTTCAGTTAACGGAGTATGTGCTCCAGATGAGACTGGGATGCAGCTGCCTGTTGCCTGAGGACCATATATTTCTTTAGGTTACATCGTTAACTCCCTTCCATTCACATTTGGGGCAACCAATTGTAATAGAAAAACAAAATGTAGAGTAAGCTTAGTGGTGCCTATGGTGTTTAAATATCTGTATTACTTTCAAATTGAGGATAGTTTTTGAAATAATTTAGTCATTGAGACCTGTCTTCTGTTCTCTTATGTGTGCAGTCCCTCAAGACTCGTGTCCTTTTCTCTCCCATTGTTCAACAGCTCTGTGGAGTCAAAGAAAATTGCTTTGTGTGGTTTTGATATAGCTAGTAATGCAGTCAAAGTGCTGAGGACCTTGAAACAACCCAAAGAACTTTAGCTTGGCTTAAAAATCTCTGGATAAATGATCTTGTTGATGGGGAAGCATTATGAAAGAAGCAAGTTCACTGAAGTGCATTACTTGAGTAATGCTTAAAGCAGCTGTAGTTCATTCACGTGTTTCATATAGTTAAATACAGAGATAAACTGTGCTCCCTTCTGTTTAACACTCAGTGTAAACTGAATACATAACTAAGTCTCCTGCATGCCTCAGGCATTTCTCTGTGTGCTGCATTATCTCAGCTTCACTCGTGCTCCTCTAGATTTAGACTGAAAGGACAGCACATAGCAGGGTGGTTTGTGGGACTGCAGCTTGTGTCCGCTGCTGCGCTGCAGGGTCTGCAGCACCCCCGTAAGCTGCCCCTCGGAGAAAGGCCTCCAACAGCTCCATGTCATAGCCCATCCCTTTGGAGTTGCAGGCAGAAAAGAGGTTATTGATGTTCAACAGTATCAGATAGCACAGAGACATCTGACAGAGGAAACGGGGACGGATTCATGTGCACATGGATAGGCAGGATAATGGATGGATAGGCATGGATACCGGAATAATGACAGCCTGTTGCTGTACCGTATTTTGAGATACTGGATCTAAGAGATGTAGCAGGGGAGTTGCTGGGGTTTGGATTTTGTTTGTTCTCATGAATTGTAGCTCTTAGTGCTACCACTTAAGCTGAGATAGTTGTTCATTTAAGATGTAGCATTTCCAGGGTTTTTTTTGGGACTATTACTTTTTCTAGGTTGAGTGAGAACTTCCTCTCAACTGAAGGGTGTTGACACACGGGGGTCCTAAATATAGTGGGAAGTACTGTTTTCTGAGAGGGAATGGAGGCAGCTCTGGAGTATGAAACCACATGTACAGTCTGGAGGAGTTATGTAAGGACACTGCTGTTTGCAGAGCAGAGGCTTTGCTGCTACATTAGTGCTGCTATACACTCTTTACACTACAGCCACTGTAGCCATTAAAGAATAGCTATGAAATACGTTATTTTTCCCACCAATACTTAAAATTTCCAACTTGGTGCTTCTGCTCTCCCTCTTTTCCTGAGAGCAGTGGTGGTTTTGTACGAGGCAGGGGCACAGAGAAATAAAAATGAGGAGTAGTTGCTGTAAATTTGGAGCAACTTTTTGGCAGCGTTCTCGGAGTTCGGACAAGCATGAGGTGTGTGAAGGTATCCACTGATGGGCACGTTTCTGTGCAACTGAGATTTTGCATTTGATAAAAAAAGTAATACAACTCCAGGGCAAAGTTTGTCCACCCAGTGTTTCTTACACAAGGATGATTCTACATAACAATGCAAACGGTATGAGATATTTGGAGATTACCTGTGTGTGTGAATCTACACACACAGGTAACCAAGGGCAACCCTCAAACCACAGCCAAAATGCAAAGGGTAGATTTATTTCATTACCTTGCTAACCACACCGGGTGACAGAGGGACAGGTACATGGCTCCATTCTAGCTGGCAGGAGGGGAGGAGAGGGGAGGGCTCCTGCCTTTCCATAACACAAGGCTTCCCCCGTGTCTGTGAGAGTGTGTTATCTCTCCACAGGACTTCACTTCTTAAAACAGGCAGAGGATGAACAACATTAGGCATAATAAGTGGAGTTTTCCCACACCAACAATTTTAGCATTCCCAGCTGCAAGGTCACTTTGAAAGAAACTATTCCCTCCTCCTCTGCCAAATCTTGCAGTTTTAACCCCTTCCTAGCAACACTGTGCAAGGCATGGTGAATAGATTTAAAAGTGGTAACATTTACTCATCATACAATTCCTTTTTTCCCTTCTTGCCTCCTGTAAGCATTCACTGGCTGTTTCTCACTTTTCCTCATCCATCCCATGAATCACTTTAATCCTCATCACTCACTGCTTGCATGCACCTTTGCATTTCCTTCTCCAGTCTTCTCATCCCCTTCCCTTTTTTCTTCCTGCTCTTCTGCCTTCTCTTAATTTCATTTTTGTTTCCTCTTTACTCATGTTTGAGTCTGTTTTTTTCAGTTTTCCACACCTATACATGTTCTAGTTTCTTCCTTCATTTTACAGTGTTTTTCCTCTGATCTCAGCTCTCATTTTCTCTGCTGATTGTTTACTTTGCACAGTTCTCTGCCTGCTCAGCCTGTCTAGAGGACTAACTTGTTAAAAGGTTTAAAGAGAAAATGGCTTCAGTCTGAATGGATGTTCATGTAATGGTTGCTATGCGCTCTTTTAATGATGTATTTTTGATATTATTTCAGGTCTTAAAAATTAGCTTGATTGGCCACCGGAAGCGTGTTCTGGCATCTTTGGGAGACAGGCTTCACGAAGATCCTCCTCAGAAACCACCTCGGTCAATAACCCTCAGGGTAAGTCCCCATGAAAATTTGTTTGCATTTCTTGACAAGTCAGCAAGGGTTTCATAACATTCACATGAGAACAATGGCTGCTTTGAGTGGGGTTCAACTTGCCTCACTTCAGAGTTGTACATTGTGGACCTCTTAGGCTGACCTGCTCTGCCACACTTCCCCTTATGGCCAGTGGAGATATATTGACATTTTTACAGGGTGATCCATGTGACCTGTTTCAGATGTCTGCCTTAGGATGAGGTAAGTAGAATCTTAGAAGTAACAGCTTATCTTTTCCAAGGAAACCAGCTCAGGACCAGGGATGTAAAAGATGAACATCTTCATTTTCCCACAGGAATCCCAGCCCAGTCGATCAATATTGCAGGAGAGTTACCATTTTCCTTTCATGTTTTCGAATGTTTGCACTTACTTTTCAGACATATGCTTTAAGATTTCTTTAAGGAGAGCATCTTGAAAGTGTTGAGATAAAAATGCCATTAAGGTGTCTCTGTATATCAAAAATTTCATGATGTTTTTAATTTTCATTTGCATTTCATCTTTCAGAAACCTTGTTGCAATGTCCCTGGGGTTTTTCCACACTTGACCACATTTAATCTCCTCTCATTACATCACCTTCACTCGGTTTCTCCAATCCAATGCCTTTGCTTACTTGTTATCTGCTACTCTTACCAAGTTGTGGTCTGATGGCCACTTCCTACTGCATTCTCTCCAACAGAGTTCATAGTAACATTTTTATTTTGATATTTTAGGTCACACCTTTTGCTTTTGATTGTATCCCATTATTTTTCATGGGGCTGCATTTCTGATGGGAATCGTGTTTGGGATTAAATTTCAAACTGTCAGAGAGTGTCTGTGCTCCCAGGTTAAATTTCCTGGTGTAAAGAGAAATACAGAAAGACAGAATGAGGGCTTATTTTTAAGTGTAGTTAAAATTTCTGTGACCAGCCTGTTTTCACCCTGCTTATTCTCAGATGCCCCATACAGACATTATACATTCCACCCCTTAATCCAACCTATTCCCAATGCCATATTTAAAAAGGTCTGACAAATCTGTAATGTGCTCTAAGGCACATTGCACAAACGTGTGGATGTTTTTCTTGTATTTTATTTTTTATGTATTTTGTGAATGATTCCTGATGCATGGCAGGTGTTAAAACACTCCAAGGAAAGAGAAATTGATAAAAAGGCAGACATTTTTGCTGAATACCTTGAATACTCTGGACTGGATAATTAATTCCTACTCAGCAAGTGGGAAGGTTTCCACAGTCCACATTCTTGGTCAGGACTGTATATTCTCAGTTAATATGGGAGAGAAAACTGGATGTCCTCCATCTGCAGTCAAAATGATAAAAAGTAGTCTGCTGCTGCACAGCTAGAGTTACTGATGCGGGCCAGTGCTAAATGTCATTTATCACCTCTTGGAATTGGAGTCTTCACAGAGAATCCTAAAGAGGAGGACATGCATTTGGAATAAAGTTTTTCTTTCCCATCAACTGCTACTATGCCATTTCACACGAAACAAAGACATAGTGTTTAGTTTGTAGTCTGCATAAATTTGTATCTTGAAAATTGGCTTAAATAAACTGTCTGCTGCTGCTGTAAGATTGATTTATATAGAATCACTGAACAGTTTGGATTAGAAGGGACCTTGAAGATCATCGAGTTTCAACCCTTTTTGCCTTGGGCGGGAGCACTTTCCACTAGATCAGGCTGCTCTACATCAGTATAAAAGGGAGTTTTTTATTTAAAGTCTACTATTTAAGTTCTACTTTTAAGCTGAAACTAAGCTAATGCTTCATCTTTTTCGACTGTTTTTGTATTAGCTTTTAAAATATTTCACAGTAAAAGGTTAAATATTGAGGAAAAGCAAAAATTCCTTAAAAAACTTAAAAATATCCACAACATATGTTTTTCCCTGTTGTATGTTACTGTGTACTAAGGAAACACTATTTTGATTTCAAATCTACTATATTCCAATATATATATATGTTATATATGTGTATATATATATTACATATATATACACACAGACACTATACAAATATACTTTTCCATACACAAAAGTATAGAAATTGCTGGATCTCGGGTTACCTATGCAGTCTTTCTTTCTTTCCTTGAGTGCATGATAATCTTTAATTACAGGACCAGTTTCCATGTTCTTCATGGGAGCCCTTCCTCACCCAGTCAGCACTGGAGGCTGGAATTTAAACTGAAGGACCAACAGTTTTGGCAGAAAATTTGGAGAAGAAGTGTTGCAATAGTAATGATATTTTAACACAGGAATTAGTTCACTGGAGAGAATTCCTGGTTTTAGGTTAGACAAACATCTGTGGGACGTGCCCAGGCAACTTGGGGAAGGATCTCTTAAGCTCCTTACCAGCCCTGACCTCTGTGGTTCCAGGTGTACATGAGCAGCAGGTCTGAGAGGGGATGAGGCAGACTTTGAGAGTGAAATATGTGATCAGACATCCCTGCAGGTCATGTGTCCTTGCATTCACAGCCAGGTAGAGACATGATACGAGTACCTGGTGACTAACAGTAGCGTGGTACTGAGGCTGTGGTAGCACCTGCAAGGGTGTCTGTGCCTGGTCTGCAGGTCTCAGGAGATGGAAAGGTAGGTATGGAGTGAGGAAGAGGAAAGAAGAAAGAATGGGAGAGAGGCTCATGATTGAAGGCATAGCTGTACCTATGAATATATAGACTTACACCTGTTTTTGCCACAAAAATCTTGGATAATTTGTGGTAAGTTATTTAATTAATTGCCTCCTAAACAGTCACTAATTGTATGTTATTGACAATCTCCATATTTGACTGGAGTGTTGAGTCTGATTTATATGAGTGCTGAGTGCACAGCACTGAAAATTAGATCAACAGAAGTGGAGTTTGGAACTCAAGCACTTGGGAAATTGAGCAATAGATGTTGTAATTGAGTGACTGGTACTTTCTAACCTTTGTCTGTGTGTCTCTGGTCACCCACACTAAAGTGGTTATTATAAAATGCCAGAAGCCACAGGTGTGGTAAAAATTAATTGATTGACATTTGTAAGGCACTTATGAACATCATGACTATGATGATATTAATAATCCTATCTTCAGTGCAGGATTTGAAAAGAGTTTAGGAGAGAGGTTTGGGGCCACAAAACGAGGCGAGAATAAAATACTGACTACACAGTAACTAATGATAACACGGTGCTGAGTAGATGACAACACGCTGCACAGTTGAGGATCCATCTGTGCTGTGAAGGACAACTTTGAGAAAATAGCATAAAATCATACAATGACATACTGTTCCATAATGCAGAGGCATGGTATTATTTTATTTCCTGAGTTTGTATTTCTTGTCTGTATTGCCTTGCCAGCAATCTTCCAATATAGATCTCGGAGTGAATTTCCTCCTCATATGCAGTTTGATAAAATATGAAAAGCTCGATGAGGGCTTCAATCTCTGTGTTCATCTGTCACTGTGATACACTCGTGGCCCTATCAGCGTGCAACAGTGGGTGAATCCTGATTCAGAGCAGAGAGGGGTTACCCACCTGGCTGGAGCAGCAGGTAGCACTCACTAAAGAGGATCTTGTTTGGTCCCCATGTTCTCAGGTTATTTTCAGAGGTGTGTGCACCATGTTGTTAGGCCCGGGGAGGGTGGGTTTTAGAGATTATGCCTCACCAAACTTACTGAGCATGTGCAGAGTACAGCTTTTTGGAAGCTTTTAACTGGGCCAAATGTAGGTGGATTTTTGTGAAGGAGGGAAAAGATTATTCCTAAGAGGAAAACACTCTTTTCATTGCCCTAGGAAATGTCGAGTACTTGTCTCAGATCATAGGAAAGCCAGAGAATTAAAAAAAAAAAATCCCAGTTAATTAAAAATTACTAAAGAGCTATATTTTCCTAACAGTTTTCTTGTTGGCAACATGAAAAATACTAATCCATTACTGTGATTGCAAGGAATAATGTCACATAGACTCCTACACTTCAAATATTGACATCAGGCATTACTATGGCTTGAACTTTCCTTTCCATTTGGAAGAGATTACAACTCTGATTTCTTACGCCAGATCTTGTTTCTTAACAGCATGGAGTAAAGTACCTTGATGCTTTTCAGAACTGTGCTTGCTTCAATGTAATAATGCATGAATCATTCACTTTGATTCTCTCTTTAAATAAAAAGGCAGAACTTTACCTTCCACACTGGAGCAGGTTTTTGCTTGTTCCACCATCTTCAAGTCCCCTCTTGTTGCTGAGTATGGAAATAGAGCCTTACAGCAGCGGGTGGTTTAGAGAAGGTCTGCACTGAGCGAACATGCTCCTGGGTACATTCTGCCCAGTGACCTACATCATGAGAGAGGGACATTTCCCACTCAGCGTTTCCCTGCTCACACCCCTCATACTGGTGCAGACTGGGCAGTACACTGTAGCTCCCTGCTCCTGCTGATGGACCTCCCAGAGTGTGTGGAAGGATGGACCTGGACACCCATGTTTGTAGCTTGTGTTTGAACAAGTGTGATGTCTTGCACATGAGAGCAGGTGTTTCCAAACGTACACAAGATGTCTGGCTGTGGGCAGTGTGGTGGCAGATCCTGGTACAATGTATACCAGGAGTACCTGTTTATTTATTTGGTAGTGTTTATGTGCCAGTTCTGTGCGGTATTTGCACACTGACTGATACAAGGTTACAGTTTGGTAGAGGTAACAAGAAAAGCCGGGTGAGATATTTATACCCTGATGCTTTCATGCATTCCAGGAATTAGTATTTAGCTTGTGTCTGATATGTGGTACTTCAAGCTAAAATGGATGTTCTGCAAAACCTATAAAAATTGCAACAAAATGTCTATACTGTGTAAATGGACATGCATTTCTTTTTTCAAGCAAGAGGTGTTGCTAGTGTTCAAATCACTTTCACTGCTCAGAGCAGCTGCTCAGAAGTGGTGAGAATGTATTTCATCTTACAAATAGCTGATCCTAAATCATGGCTTTATTTGGGCCGTGACAAGAAGTAGCTCACTGTTTTATCTCTAGAAGAGAGTATATACTACACAAGGAGGTTTTGGGGAGGAAATTTGCCACTAGTTCATGTAATCAGTGAACTATTTTCCTTCTACATGGGCTCTGCACTTCAGGTAGCAAATCTCAAAAGTTCATCCGCAATAACCTTTACTGCAGGAATTGTTCCATAATTTTTTTAGTGAGCAATTCAAATGCACTTTTAAATGTGTGATTTGGAGTCAGCAATATGCTGTTCTTCTTACGCTGCATTTTTCTTTCTCTGTCCAGGAACCCAGTGGTAACCACACTCCTCCTCAGTTGTCTCCATCACTCAGCCAAAGCACTTTCACTACTGGTGGCTCCCTGGACGTTCCCCACATTATCATGCAGGGCGATGCAAGGAGAAGAAGAAATGAAAACTATTTTGATGATATTCCCCGGTCAAAGCTGGAGAGGCAGATGGCACAGGTAGGACTAAAACCGGTGCCGTTAGAAGGCTGGGCCTTGCTGCTTTTGGTTACAGGACTAATCCTGACCAGAGCAGTGGGATGTATATGAAGGATGAGTTGTAAACAACAAAGGCTGACAATTTTTCCGAGCTGTTTGTTCCAGCTCTCTATATTTCAAGTAGTGTCAGTTGTTGTGTTGGTGTGTAATTTCTCCTCAGAGGCAGAGGTTTGAGGGTGTTCAGTTGAATGAAGGCTGAGATGAAGGTGGCTTCTGTGCACCAGAGCATGCAGTCTTCCCCCAGCACCAACTCTGCCCCTCGTTTTCATAATAAGGTGCAGATTCCTGAAATTCTGAGCAACCTAGATAAAAGTAAGCCTGAATCAGAGTTCACTGCTGGAAACTCAGATGGCTTGAAGGGTGATGATTGCTGCATTTATTAATGGGAAGGGTCAGCATTCTGCAAAACTGTGATCTGGGGATATATTTTGATTATTTAAAAAAAAAAGATTTAACTATGCAAAAAATTATTTGAACAGCACTAGACTCAACTGGATGTTAAATCAAACTGTTCATGAAAGAAAGCTTAAAGTAGCCACCATCTCTAAATTTTTTTCACCCAACCACTGAAAGAGTACTGATAATTTTAAATTAAGCATACATTGAGTGATGCCACAGAACCATGGAACCATGTAGGATGGAAAAGATCCTTAAGGTCTTCAACTCCAACCCTTAACTCAGGACTGCCATGTTCACCACTAAACCATGTCCCAAAGAGCCACACCTACATGTTTTTTAACAATTCCAGGGATGATGATTGAACCATTTCCCTGGACAGTTCACTCCAATGCCTGACCACCCCTTCAGTGAAGAAATTTTTCCTAATATTCAATCTAAAGCACAGTAAATTATGCATGGACAGTCTGTTGGTGAAAATGCTTTAGAATGAGCTCAACTGGTTTTCAGTGACACCTATGATGATGAAAGACAGCCAGGTCTTATGCTGCATGCTGGAAATAGGACTTTGATTTGCTGTCAGAAGCAGATGGGCAGCCAGGGCAGTTCCTGGAGCAACTCATTCCACGAAGGAGCAGGTTGCTGCATGCTTCCCTGCATGAGGCTTCCCAGCAGTGTCTCTGCCTGCCACAACCCAAAATAGAGCCTCTGTCCAAAATCCAGCCTCAAAATGGAAACAGCTATGCAAATATCTGTATTATAATGAACAAAAGGCTGCAGTCTGTCAGCTAATTACATGAACAAGAAGTAATTAAATAAACAAACAAAACAAGGTGCTGCCATTACCTGGGAACACAGAAACAAATTGAATTCCATTTGTTCAGAGGGCATTTCTAGGGAAGTGAAATTGCATTTGGTTGGGTGGGGCTGTTGCCTTGCCCTTTTTAAATCTAATTTTCTGCTATATAATCTTCTTGTACAGAATTAAGGAGAAAGTTACTGAGTGAATGAGCTTGTTTTCAAACCAAAGTCTGCTGGGCTTCCATGGCAAGAATAACATTGAGCTGAAGCCCAGAAAAGAAAAGACAAGTTCTTAACACGAAAATATTTCTTGAAGGTCATGAAATTTAGGTGTTTGAGCATAAAATGCACACTTGCTTGTGGCTTAATACCCTGGTTTGTCTAATTGGTTCATTTTATCACTTTGTTCACAAATCCCCATACTCACTACCTCTTTCAGTCACTAGCATTGAAGACAAAAAATAAAACAAAACAAAACAAACAAAAACCCCTATGCTGACAATTCTTTCTGACTCTGTTTCACGCCTTTCTTTTACTGATATTCCCAAGAGGTATGACATACTCTAATAAATGACACCTGGAGATTTTCTTTGTGCTGCTGAATACTGCATTTCCAGAAGGGCTGATATGTTACATGTCCAAAGAGAAAACTGAGCAGTTATTACTTACACCCCTCCAAACTCCTGTAGAACCAATAAAGTGCTTAAGGGATTTTTTGTTGATGGGGTTTTTTGGGGTTGGTTTCTGTTTTTTTTTTTTTTTTTGGCTTGTGTTTGTGGGGGGTTTTTTTGGGGTTTTTTTCTGTTGTTGTTGTGGGAGTGTGTACCCACTGAATGGATGACTTCAGTGCCTTTTCTCTAATTTTAACCATTGAATATAGCCGTCATCCTTTGGGACTCCAAAGGGGAAAATGGATTCAGATTAAATCCATAAAACCGTGGTTTGTGTTGTTCCCTGAACTCCAATCTGTTTGAAGTCTTTTTCAGCTCTGCCCCAAAATTCTGCATTCCTGATGCATGTAAAATTCCCTTTGACTTTAATGGGAAAGTGAATGACTCCCTCTGGTGATCAGTCTCAATAAATTGGACTCACCCCATTAAGAGGCTAATCAGGGATTTCTTCAACCATTCTAGCCCAAAAATAGATTCTTAAATTTATTTTGTGCAATGTGTGCTCTGCCAAAATGAACTATATTTTCTTCAGTCTTTTCCCCCAAAGCCTCTTTGAAACTAAAAGTAAAATAATTGTTTCTGCGAAGTAAAGGAGATACAGCTGGTTTTTAACATGAACCTTCTGCTCTGTGTGTTGTGGGGTTTTTTGGGTTTTTTATCTAGCAACTTTCTCCTTGCAGTTTGCTGGTTCCTTTGGCTTGTGTCAGATCAGCAGCAACTTCTGAACTGATACCAGTCCAGCTTCCCAGCTACAATACTTCTCGAATACAGAATGATCCAGAGGGATTAGTTGAATTGCTTTGAGAATGTTCTTTCATCTTAACCCTTTCTTTGCTAGGCTGTTTGCATGCTGCTGTATGAATCTGCATGTTTACTGGATGCTTTAGTACACAAATGTGCATAAAGACATCTTGGATGCTGTGATGTTTTGGAAGTTTTAAGTATGTTCTTGATGATGAGATTAATGGGCGTTTTTTATGGCCTTGAAGAGAGAGGCCAACATGGTATTGTGAACTTATTTATTTTATTGCTTTCATGAACTTGATTTTATTTTTAAAATGTTAGAATAATACTATCTTATCCTTAACTTAAAATCTAAAATCTGAAGATATTTTGATGAAACTGGATGTTTCCATCTTTACTATGGCCTGTGTTTTCACTAAACTCTTACAGGGAGTCATCAAGCATGTTGATCTTTGCGTCAATCAACCAGTATTTCTTAAATAATAAGCACAGCAGCTTATATCTGTTTTCCTTTGATGTGCTAGATGTTTTTAAACAGTTCTCTAAACCATAATCAAATCTGCTTGTAAGTAATACAACTCTTTGTTTCCTGGAGGAAGCACTGATTTAAATTTACTTAATGTGGGTGGTTTTGTCTCAAGGCCAGCATGTACCTAGATTTACAGTTCCCTAGCAGACTATTTCCTGAGGGGAAAATCGTAATATAAACAATGAGTCTAACCAATTTAGATTCCCCAATGGAATAGGTTTGGTCATCCAACCCCCTGGTTGATCATCCAGCTCCGAACGTCTGTGATGTCTGGTTGTATAAATCGTAACTGCCAAAATGGTAATACAGAAGGTTGCGAGATGGTTTGTTTTCCAAAAAAAAAGGAGAAAAAAAATCTAGGAAGAAATGAGTAGTCTGAGTCATCATTAGCTGTGGATGTTGAATTTTGAGCCTGCAAACAGTAGGTTACTATGATCAAATTAACATAGTTTAAAATAGCTGAGGTTGTTTGTAAGATTGCCTGAACCTTTAAAATAGAACTGAAATCATGCAGGCAAAGCTTGAGTACTTTGGAACCAAAATTGATAGGAGGAGTCATCCCACTGAAGGGATTGGGCTCTTCAGTCACCGTTGAAATAGGTGCAGGGAAGAACTTTGGAGGTTGAAAGGAATTATAGCCAAGTTCATTAAAAGACATCTGTTAAAATGTTACCTTTTTAGGGTTTGCAATTCTTCAGGCAGGAGAGAAGCTTTAGGTACTAGCTGCAAGCATATTCCAGACTGCCAGCCCCAAGGTGGTGGTTATTTGTTGCACCAGCCAGTAGTGGCATATGGTGCTTTTAGCCACCCTGGTCCATAAGACCTCTTGCTGTGGTGCTCCAAGCTCTGCACGCTGCCCTGAGCCAGGAGTGAGGGCCAAAACCATCTTTCCCATGGCAGGCATGCAGGGAGGTGCAGGAAGCGCCCCTGCCCATGGCACTCCTTGCAGAAGGAGAGCTGGGGCGGGCTTCCCCCTGCTGCTGTCACATGCCCTCCCCATGGTGCTGAACCTGCAGCACAGCCCGAGCTGGGAGAGGTCTGACCTTTTGGGGGGCAGTGGGCAGGAGCCTCTCTGGGGCTCTGAGGACAGCTCCAGCCTGTGTCTGGCTCTGGGAGGACAAACTGGTAGAGAGTCAGAGTAAGCTTTCTAGAAGGATAAACCTAGTCATGGCCCAAATGGGGGCACCTCAGAGAGCTGTCATGGAAGGAAGAGATCTTTTAAGATCTGAGAGAGCTGAACAACTTATTCACAAAGGCTGACAGGAGAAGTTCTTTCCCAGAGTTGCTGAACTCAGACTTAATTTTGAAAGCCTTACTGGGTGCTTCAGTCACTGGGTCTGAGGGCTCTTGCTTTTTTAAAAAAAAAAAATTATTTTTTAATTTTTTACATTTTTTTCTCCTAAAATCAAGATAGCTTAAATGTAAGGTCATTGTGATGACTGCACAGTAAGTGTGAAGTAAATCTCTCCTGATTGTTGGGAATCTGCCTTTTAACATTATTTTGTAAGATACAATCATTCATTGCTGGGTTAAGATTGATATGCAGGTGACAATCATTTACATGGATTTAGTACAACAGATTCTTTACCTACAGAAGAGGAGAAATGTCATAAAAACAAAAAACAGAATTAGCAAGGCAGGTTTATATTAAAACTGTGAAATAATTTTGCTTCTTTCTGAAATAATACCTTCAACTCAGCAATGTCTTCCAAATACTTCACAGATACTAATGCATTTGTATTTCCAGTGCACTGTGGGGCTGTGATTTAAAATCTTATTTTCCATTTTTCAGCTAGGAAAGCTGATATACAGGGATGTTGCAGGTTGAGTAAGATAACATAGAAAGTTTAAAGGAGCCAAAAATAAAGAAGTCATCTTTAGTTTTGTAGCTTTAAACCACAGTATGACATTTTTTAATTTACTTGTTTCATGTTTGTTTTCCTGTCTCCTCTGCTTTTGAAGGATTTAAATATTACTGTGAATGAGGAAAAATATTCCCAAGAGAATACTGGTGTGTAAAATGAGATTATCTAAGAAGCAATGAAGAAGGGGTTTTTTTATCAATGGTTGAAATTACTCATGAAATAATAGAATTCTTTACTAGTTGATTATGATGCAATAAATACAAAACATGGTTGTCTAGATTAATTCTCTTGTAATTTCTTAGGCTACTTATTTCCTTTTATTTCATAAAATAGTTTATGTTGTGAGGATAAATAGCTATCTTAAAAAAAAAAAAAGCCAAATCCAAACAAAATGCTCTAATATGCTCAAAATGCTCATATTTTAGGTGCATTATATTGTTAATATGGAAAGATGACTGAACTGTGAAGACCTTCGATTTAACATCAAAAGAAAAATGCTTAACTAAATCTATTGCTGAGAGTTGTATTTGTAATTCACATAGATGCAAACGACATAGATGGCTGTATCTTGATCTGTAAATTTCAGCTCATTTTCATCCGTAGATCCCTTGAGAATTGTGTATTTCATAGAATCATAGAACCACCACTGGGATGGATCATCTAGTTCCAACCTCCCTGCTCTGAGCAGGGACACCTCCCACTAGAGCAGGTTTCTCACCATCCAACATGGCCTTGAACACTTTTCCATGGATGGGGTATCCAACACTTCTCTGGGCAATGGACAAGTAAACTGATAAAGACATTATAAGAAATCTACTTAATTTCTGCCTGAATAGAGAGAGAGAATTTTTCAGAAATGTTACAGAAGCTAACATTTTAGAACTGAATTCATGTGAGGTAGATCATACCTACAAGCTGCTTCAGCAAATGGAATTAAGGAAGCTGCTTCTGTATTCTGTATTATGATCCAAACTTTAGCCGTAAATACTACACCAAGAAAAGGACAAATGTTCTTTATTAATTTACTGGTTTTCACACTCGGTCTTGTGAACTAGAAGGTCTACATTGAAAACATTTTATGAAAACTGAATTTTAACTTCTAACATTTACATTTTTGATCTGCTGGGAAAAAAGCTGTGCTTAGAGTTTGGAGTGCTTTTCTGAAAGGGCGTTTTTGTTGTTTGGGGGTATTTTTTTGCAGAAAGGTAGATACCTATAGTCTCGTAATCTTCATTGGTGTTTGTCCAGAAGTTTGTATCCTCTCTGCAGGGCTAAGAGTACACTGTACACTGGGGTACACTGGAAGCTGGCAGCACCAGCAGAAGGGGTACTGTCAATGAGAAGGAGCTCACACCTATCACCCACTTCTTGCCTGCAAGACAGCCCGTCCAAGGGGCCCAGTTGTTGTCTGGAAATTTTCATGTAAAGTATTTTCTGGAGAAGCAGAAGAAATACACCAATGCAAAACATGTAATTCTTCTGGTGAGAAGTGATATTATGAGTTTCTGCTTCTCTAAAAGAAATACAAATTTCAAATTTCACTCTTCATTTCTGAAGATTTTTTTTTTTTTTTTGGAAGGAGAATTTGCAGTTATTTCTGCTAGTAAGGCAAGCTCTCCCCAGAGCTTTGAGAACATTCAAGGATGCAGCATCTACTTTTATTAAATACTTGAGGTTTTTTATATGGGAAGAGGAAATTCAGCAAAGGGCCACCAAGATGGTTGGGAGCTGAAGCAGTTGCCCTCCAAGGAGAGTCTGCACATCCAGAGCTGGCTGAAGAAGACGTGGCTTTGGATACTAAAACTGAAAGAGGGACTCTGGATGCCACGAGGAACTTTCTCCCCGTATGGACAGGCAAGCAGGGGGATAGGTTGTTCACAGAGTCTGTCCAGTCTCTGTCCTTGAAGTTTTCAAGACTTGACAGGATGAAGCCCTGAGCAATCTGGTCTCATCTCACAGCTGCTCCTGCTTTGAGCTAGAGTTGGAGTGGAGCTTTCCTGAGCTTCCTTGCAGCATGAATTATCCTGTGATTTATATCCTTATTCTTTTGAAAGACTGCTCTATCTAATTTGAAATATACTGAAATTTTCAGATCTTTTTTGACCTCCCCCCACCTAAATCACTTTGCAAATTTATTTGCTATTTTATTTCTCTGTGTAATCCTACTAAATTTTATCTGACTGACCTGTAGTTCATCAGATCTGTTTTCAGTTCTTACCCCATTCTGAGAAGTCCTTCACTTCTGGATCCTTAGAGAGCACTGGCACTCCTCCAAGCCACAGCATGGAGCAGGTCCTTGCAGATTGCCTCAACATGTTCAGTCCATTTGTGCTTAAATACCAATAATCATTCTCAAAACATGCTGCATCAGGAGTCACACAGTGTCCAAGTCTTGCTGTACTTCTCCTTGCTGCTGCTGATTTAATCGGCCAATTTTCCAACACAGGAAGGAAATTTGATCTGAGATGATTCATACTGAAGAACCTCATTAGGAACATCTTGAATTTTTCTTGGCGCATAGAAACTGTCTTGGTAGCACATGGCAGGCAATATTACACTTTTTCTTTGTTATTCTCAATAATGTACACATAGATATAAATATACACATGCATACATATATTCCTGAGTGGTTTATTTCAGATAGCCAGGAGCGATGTCAGAAGGTCATGAGAACCAGGGGATGGTGGCTGGATTTTTAAACATTTCTAGTCACTTACTGGTCCCTGCAGTTAGGCTGGCTGTAACTTTTTGAACCTTCTTTTTCTCCCATCTTAAACACTCTTTTAACCCTTCTTTGGTCCTTTATTATCTTCTATAACTTTTCAAGGATAATTACTCCTAATTTAGGTAAATCTTTAACATGGCATTGAGTGAAACTCATTGAGCTGTAATGAATACATCTGGACTGCATTCCACACGGCTCCTGCTCCTCCTGTGTGTGCTGTCAAGGTATTCTTTTCTGCCACTTTCCTCCTTTCCTTTCCTTAGAAAGCATATGATTTCTATGATCAGTCTTATAGTTAGTTACTTTCTTCAGATTATCAGCCATGTTTTCCTAGTCTGTGAGGAGGAAGCCTAAAGTTTTCCCTGGATAATTCTTTTCACCCTTCCTTTGCCCCTCCTGCCTGACAGAATTGTGTTCCACCATGACTAGACAGGGAAACCTTTTATGCATGGGACACCACAAAAAGGATATGATAGCAGAGTCTTGCTGTGACATTGCTTGTAAGCATTTATCTTTTGGGAAGTATTAAGATAACGGCATGTTTGATACTAGTCAGACAACAGATTATGCTGTTGTTTTGCTCTTCTTTGCCATATCACTTAGGAAAATGTTCTTCGTTAAACTCTTTCACAGAACCTCTGTGTCAGTGGTATTGGGTGCCCAAGTGTATTCGTGTTTATTATGGTGGAAGTGTATGCACAGATTGAATTCTTTAGGGTTTTTTTGAGAGCATATGTTTTGGGAGCTGAAAATTGTGAGTGTTTGAAGTCTAATCCCCATTCTTCCTTCTACTGCCTGTTTTTTGGCCTCAGATAATCACTTAACCTTTTTCCTTGCCTTGGTTCTTTCCTCTCCACACAGGGATATGCAACTTTAGGTACTTCTACTTTCATAATTCATTAAAATTTCATAATTCATTAAAAATTCTAAGTACTTTGAAGATAAAACTATGTATATAGTAAATGCTAAATATTTCTACAATGGAGTAAGGAAAAGGTTGATTTCTGAATTTGAATTTATTACCATTCATAAAATTAATGTTCCATCTGCACTGCATTTCAGTACCTTAGTCATTCAAACATTAATGAAAGCAAAACTGAGTAATGAGTTTCGTACTGCTGCCCTTCTGATTGGGCATTTGTGGAGTTGTGGGAAATTCTCAGTCTGTGCTGGTCTGCTTGATTTATTGTTGATTGTATTTAAAGATGGTTTCACTTAAGCCTAGATCCTTCAAACCTTTATTTCTGGAGGCAGATCTGTTTGTTGGGGGAAGTTCACTTGAACAGTTCTTGAAGCAGAGACTTGGACCCAAAACTTGTGTGCTTCCATTTGGGAGAACATGGCCTGGGGAGGGAGGGTTAGGATGGGTACCACTGACAAGTGTAAGAGAGGGTTAATTCCCTGCCGTATTTTTTAAATGGGGCAGCTTGAAGCCTGGGCACACATGTGCTGCAGGGTTACCTGTCCCTGAGTTAGCAGCAGAGCAGCTGGAGCACTGAGCTGGCTGAGGCCGCCTGCCAATCCCTAAAGGCAAGTCCTCGAGAGGGGCAGGATTTAAGGGCACACTTTTGTCTCAAGAATATCATGATGCTGAGAAGTGGCTGCATGATGTGGCAGCATCATGGCAACCCCTTGCCAGCGCTGGGGAGAAATAAAACATCTGCCAGCTTGCAGTATCCTGCTGCATCCCTTCCTGCTTTCAGTACCTCGGTGTGTACCACTAGCAGTGCAGTCGGTTTTCTTGACTACCTTGATTACCAGATGTTTGGGCATGCTGCACCAGCATAGAAATGCCTTCTCTTTGCTCTTCTCTTGAAAAGCAGAGGCACAATCTTCTGCCATGGATTCCTATTCAGGAATCTTCTCCTCCTCGGGCAAACAGATATAGGCATCACAGCAATGGGTATGGCCAGAACATCCAGAAGTCAGTTTGCTTGACACACACAGAAAAAGGTCATTGGTTACCACTAGTGCAATGTCCTAAGGATGGCACAGCAGAAGAAGCTGCAGCAGTGTTTTGCTTCTGGCCTTGCACTGAGACTATGTGTTCATCACATGTAGCAAGTTACAGGGGATGAGGTAGAAGACTGAACAAAAGTCAAAGTTTTAATTAGCTAATGCTATCAAAATGTAGAGCCCTGCACATCAGGAGAGAGAAGCAAAGAACTTCAAAAACAAGATGAGGGAGGTGGAATTAACCACATATGTGAAAGTTTTAAAATTACTGAAGCTGGAGGAAGGGATGTGTGCTCACGCATTTCAGATGATGAAGGAAATAAGGGACAATTACCAACATTAGACAGCCACCAGGTTGTCTGGCAGCACTCTGTAGTCAGTCCAGAGGATGCCAGGCTTCCCTGATGTTATATAGAAGTGGTAACTTGTTCTGTGACCAGCCAGGCAGCCAGGGTGCAGGCTACAAAAGGTAAGAGCAAGAGTAATATTTTAAGAAGACTTGCACTTCTTTGGGTTGATTTGAGCACTAGTGCTAAATTCTTGCTGCTGACAAAAACCAGCAACGCACGTTCTTGATTTTGTTAAATTACTGATACATTAATTGCTATCTCTTCTGGATGCTTCAGTTGCATTTTTCATGTCTGTTTATTGCCTTTTGTTGCTGCCTGCTGAATTAGCGTGGGCAGATCCTATGTCTGATGCTTTGTTTTAGTTGCCTGGCTACTGTAAAATGTTATCTTAGCTTTTGCTGAGGTGCCACAGATGCTTTATTGATGATTGTCCAAACAAGGAAATATATAAAAGATGCTGGTGAATGCTGTGCTTGCCTAGTTCTGCTGCTTTTGCTAGAGATGCCACAATATGCTTACTTTGCTCTGCTACTACAGATTCTCTGTATGATAATGTAGAGGGTTGGCTGAAACCTTTCATTTACATACTGGGGTCATGGTCAATGCCAAAGGCAATATTACCTGTATCTTAATATGTGAAGGAACTGTTGTTGGAAGGAGATGGTGGGCAGCTGCTTCACTAAATTGCAATGCATTCATTTCTGGTAATTGTTATAAAGAATTTTTCCTGTTGATTGTGTTGCCAGATTCTTCCCTTCCTTTCTCCCTGCGAGTGTCTCCAACAGAGAGAGATTTAAGTCTCAAAACTTACTTGGGATGTTGACTACAAACTTCTTCCCTGCCAAAAACTGAAAGTAACCAGTATTTCTTCTGCTCTAGGCAGTTTCTATTTATGCTTGCATAACTTTATCTCTGCATCGTGAGCACTTCTGACTAAATTGTTTTATTGTACTCACAGTCTGAAACCTCTTCTAAGGTCTCTGAATAAGCTATGTTTCTTTTCAGTCAGTCCAAAAATATTTTGTCAGCAAATAAATAAAATAATTACTTTTTACAACTGTTTTACTTCCTTCTTTAGTATTATTGCAAGCCTTTTCTTAATTATTCTTGCCTTTCGGCAGTTGCAGCGCATTAATATTTACAAGATGAGATACAGTTTTCTGTTTATATTAGCAGTCTTCGGTCTGTGAGATCTGGACCAACCAGAATGCAGGATATCCTTTCTCATCGATTCATCAGGTTCATAATGTAAGATACAGCGATAAATGGCTATGTTGTCACTCTATGGATGTACAGTCTGTTGCCGTGGTGTTCTCTGCGGGTGTCATGTCGCTGAAATGACGAAAGCCGTCCGTACCTTGTCCGCCCCGTGCGGGGGCCGTGTGTGCGCGCATTGGTGTATCGTGCCGTGTGGTTAGCGTATGTCGGCTCCGTGGTGTGCGTGCGTACAGTACAGGACGGGGGCACCGCCAGCAGCCGTCTCGCTCAGGGGGAGCTCTGAATTCTGTTCCTCGTGTTTTTGTTCACTCCCTCTTCCAAAGCGGGAAACCGTGTAAACGGCTCGGTTTGCACAGTTTCGCCCCCGCAGTGTGTTGTGCTGCCCTCTCTGTGTCGGTCTGTGGGCTTCGCCCGGCTGAGGTTACACACTGCCTTAGCCGAGGCACTTTGGGGGAGCCGGGGGTAGCGCTGATGGTGCCCTGAGTTTTTGTCACTCCTGTGGCAGTCACAAGCGCTGTGCGCGTGAGAGCAAACCTGGTGATCCGTACTGCAGTGTGGTAAGGACGACAGCCAGTTGTTCAGCAGAATATTTGAGAGCAGCTGTAGATTTCTCCTCATTCTGTCATGCCTCCTTGGAACGTTTCTGCCAGAGAGGGGTCATTTTGGCTACCGAGCTTCAGAAGTATTTTAAATCTGAAGTACACCATGAACCTATTTCCATTATTTCAAAAGCCAAACATTTAAGGAGCTAAAAAATTTGTCTTCCTCTAGGAATTAAAACACAAGCAAATAATGAGGATTCGACCGGTCTGCAGAACATTTAAAATTTTTACAGGGAAAAAATTACAATTTTTTCAGCCGGAACTGTTGTATCCATGTGTGCTCCAATTTGTTGTTGTCATGGTGACTAATACACGTTACCATAACCAGGCATGAGGCTTAACAGGTGAAAAGTTATAAGATGTGGTCCTTGTTAAAAATAACTACATTCAAACCACTCAAAATCAGGCCTTCTTGGTTTTTTCTTCCTTTTAGCACAGAGGCTTTTTAAAGTGACATTTTTATAAAAAGACGAGGGAGGTGTTAGATTTTTATAGAAGATTTATTGAGGTTACTTCTTACCTGTGACCATCTCTGCATCCAGGTGCCTTTAATGTGAGTCAAATACACTTCTCAGAGAATGGGATGATATAGGAAAATGTGCAGCAATTGTAGAAAAAATTGTAGAGAAAATATTAGCTGTAGTCTGCTTCTGTAGCTCATTTGACATCAAGCATCCAGCCCTTTCTAGAGCACTGAGAAGTGCATATCTGCCCTTTTTGGGGTTAGAAAGCACTGCAAGAGCACAAGGTATTTAATAGCCCTAAGGCTATTAAAAGTTGTCATTGCAAAAGGATTGAATCCTTACCACTCTGGCACCTGCCTTGAGACCATTTTCTGATTATAAACTCTTTATCTGCAAAACGCGGAGAAAAAAAATCTTCTTTTTCAAGTTAGCTGAGGCCAAAGAGAGGAAAGGTGCTGGTTAAAGTCGTAGGGAGGTTAGAATACTAAACCACAGGCGGTACAGCAAAAACCATGTGATAAATTGCACAGCTGTCTGATGAGCTGTAAAGTTAGATGAGGAAGAAATTATCTCTTGCCTTTCTACTTCATCAGAGAGATAAATATCTCCATCCGTATATTGTGTCATAAAAAATACATAAGCTTAAATGTTTGATTATTTCTTATAATTGCAAATTAAATATTCAAACCAGAAAATCCTTATCCTATCATATCTATTTTTAAAACTTAAATCAAACATTATAGTTGGTCTTTCACAGCAATTTATTAACGTTTCTGTACTGCTTGAAAAGTGTATTAGGTGCTTATGAAGGACCTGAATCTCAATACATCATCCATAAATTGTTCCACATCAACTTCTCAGATTTAGGACTACTAGTAATTAATATTTTTCCACCCCGACTTGAGCCTTGTGGTTTCAAGTCTTCTCTAGGTCAAAGATGGTCCTATTTTGTATTTTACCTGATGTTAGCTGTCATCATCACATCCTAAATCTCAGAATTCCAGTATCTGACTAGAGCCAGTCAGCTGAGAAGCTCCCTTTCTTCTTGGTGAGGTTTTCAGACATGGATTTATGAATATATTTAGCTGGCTAAATCTTGTTTAAAAGCTTTTCTTCCCTAAAAAAAACAAGAAAGGAAATTGCATGGGGAATATGTAATAGGGATTACACTTCTAAACATCTTCATGGATCTGGACTTTGGAGACTACCCTGTTACAACTCAGTCTAAATAGGTTATGAGTACTAACAGTAGTACTGTTTAAAAGTCTAAGGAGTTTGGTAAGAAACAAAAGGAAAGGAAACCAGGAGCCACTTCTGCTGAATATTAAAAACCACCAATGATACAGCTGTAAAATAAAATTTTGACTATGTATAATGTCTTTTCCATCCATCATAATTATCTATGTGTTTAATTTTATGTACTTCTCTTAGTAGCTGCTCCCAGGCAGTGGTCTGTCAGGAACAGCAGAAATCCTGTATGTCTGTATTCCCCATACCCTCAGCTCTACAGCATGTTTAGAACATCCTAGAGATATATATAGCAATCTTGGCAATTCCGTTTTGTCTAATTTAAAAGGAGTAGATAGTAAGATGATTATATTTATAGAGCATTCAATGGATACAAACGTGGTCTCCACACAGTCCCGCTCTAAGTGTCTCATGCACAAGTTTTATTAGCCTGGTTGAATTTCTTTATAAATTTCTCATTTCTTTATAAAATTGAGCCAAAACAATTGTTCCTCTTTTTCTGCCCTTTATTTACAGACAGAAACAATGCAGTTCTCTATGCTTTCCATACTTAATGTGCAAAAGGGAAACAAACTAAAATTGTGTACTCACTTTACTCCTTTTGTACCCTGTTTAATTTGCCAGTGCTATTCCTTTCTTGCATGTGAGGAAAGCCACCTGCTGGGCAGTGCAACAGAAGGGTTTGGAGCACTGCCCCTGGTCACTTGTTCAGTAGAAGTTCTGGTCCTGCCTCCTGGCCATCCCTGTGCTTCCTTGGTGGAGAGACCAGTGGTCAAAAGATGTATTTTTGTAGCTTTTCTGTCCTGAACTTACTCCCTGTCCACATAGGAACCTTTTGCAAAATGGCCAGGATGTACCTCCTGAGCTCTGCTTCCTTACACAGAACATGCAGGAGTGTATCTTTATTAGGGGGGAAAGCAGGAATGAAATCAAGTGGTCTGTTAGCTGTGGCCTTGAACAGTTCATAAGAGACAGCTGAGCACACTGGGAGAATTTGTTATGGGTGCAATCCATCTTCTCTTGTTGTAGAAGACAGACTCCACTAATAAGGATGCAGATCCTTGCCCCTTGTAATATAATGGAAATCTTATTTTATAAGAAGAACTGCCTTGTAAAGAAATCAAATTCCCACTTCAGATTAAATAAGATAGAAAGTTTTTCTGCATTAGTGGCCAGAAGGATTCACTTTTGTGGATGCAAACTGCCAAAAATTGGAGCAATTGCTCCTGCTGCTTTCCTTTCAAAATCTGATGCTGAAGTCATATCCATGGCATATAGGCAACTTAACTAGGCAAAACAGAAATTACATTACTGTGTAATTGGTAGATTTTCTAATGATGCCAACAGTAACTAGGTTTGACTTGTTTTATGATGTTCTCTTGCTTGAAGTTGCTGTATTGGCAGTGTAATGTTGATGTTTCCAGATTTATCTCTTGCTTTTCATTGCAGAGCTGTGCAAATGCGTGTCATTTTGTTATTTTGTGACACATGAAAATGATGTACTTGTTCTGTTTACTCTGTCCTGACTTAATTAGTAAGATGTGATAGTTTGCCAGACTTTGAATGACTTCGATAAGACTTTTTTTATGTGTTTTTGATGCTTAACTTCTTTTTCTATGAAAGTCTAAACTTCTAGCCATGTTCTGTGTGAAATGCTGATGACAATTCCTTGTCAGTTTCAACACATATTTTAACAATATGACTTACATAGAAAATACACAGAGATAAGTGCAGGTAAAGAAAGAAGTAGCATAATCCAAACTGAAATATAGGAAAGGGTAAAATAGTTTGAGAGAGAATGGGCAGGAGAAGAAGGAGGATCAGGAAGGACAAGTGTAATTGCAAAATGACAGAGTTGTGAGAAGAGGGGAATTGAGAGACAGTCTAGACCGGACAGGATAGGAGAGAAATGAGGGTGGTGGCAGAGGGAAGAGGGCTTAGGAAGAGGAGAAGTCCACCCATGGGTCATTTTCAGCAAAAGTGAGCTGATGCATGGGTCTGCAAGGTAGAAGGAGCTCCTAAGGAGAGGTCAGTTCAGGTCCTATGGAGCCATGATCATAAATACACAATGGCAAGTGAGACCCAGACCAGCACTGCCAGGCTGGGGACATTCTTGTACTGATGCCTGCATTGGCTCTTTTGGAGGAAAGAAGAGTGTTCTGCAAAGGGATTTGGCAGCAAACTGCACTTCTACCTGTGTTCTCTGAGGGCTTTGAGGAAAAAGAGGAGATGACAGCTCAGAAAGGCAATCTCCAATATCAATGAGAATGATGAATGTGGAAGGGCAATGTTAGTACCTCCACAATGAGGCATCAGGAGAAGGTGATCAAAGTAAATATTCGTAAAGAGATTAAAGAATGCCTCGTGTGTTTGAAGAATGTATAATAAGTCTTCAGATCAAAGCAAAGTCTCTCGTATTTAGCCATTTAGGAAAGTTAGTTATTGGCTATATGTGCCGGATAACGGAAGGCGTATTGACTGTGCAGAAAATCTTGTAAAACACATAGCAGAATTTGTGAAAGGCATTTTTGTGTATCTCATGATTTTTTCCAAGTGCTCTCATCTTCATATATGTATTGTAAACACTTATTTTTAAGGAACATTTCTGGTGCCTAATGATTTTATTCTCAAAGCAAAGAGATTTAATTAAAGCCTCATTAAACACTACAGTAGATGACTTTGGATTATAAATTAAATCATGAAAATTATTGTAGAAGTTGTGTTCCCTTATTTTAGTAACATGGCTCAACGTGTAGAAAATAAATCCTTGTTAATTGAGTGTTAATTCACAACAGTGAAGGGGTACTTCATAGTGAATTTGCCTGTACATACTCTTACATCTTGAACAACTGTGATTTTCAGACAGGAGACTGGGGAGAGCCTTCAATTACCTTGCGACCTCCAAATGAAGCCACAGCATCAACACCTGTACAATATTGGCAACACCATCCAGAGAAACTCATCTTCCAGTCATGCGATTATAAAGCATTTGTAAGTGTTGATAAATTTAGTGGTTTGATTTGGGGTAGATATATTACACTTGGATTTTGATAGGCTGTTGTGTTTTACTTTTATTTATATTTTTTCAGTCACTTTCAGAGAGACAGGTCACTACTTCTGAAATACTGTAGTTGTAATAAATGAGAAACAAGGATGCACAGCACTTTTTTGCTATGTGTGATATATTGCAGCCCGTGTGGCATTAGTGTTAGAGAAAGGGCACTATCAGTAAGTGGCTAAGTGTTGTTGAAGTGACAGTGAGAGCAAGCACCCCTACGTTTCATCACTTACAAATCCCTGTCTGGTAGTTACGAAAGTACAATAAAACAAGATATGGGATCCTTATACCTACCTTAATGCTGTGTGCACAGCAGTTAAAGTAAGTGTTGCCTCACCTGAACTTTATACGTGTGTTTTTGTGAAAAGAGATAGAGAAAAAGGAGATGAGGGTCCCGAGTGTTTTCCAGCCGTGGGGCAAGGGCACATTCAGACCTCTCCCAGCCTGATGGCTAGTTGAAGCACCAGTAGCAGTCAGTTCCATCAGGGCAGGGCATACTTATTTTTACCTCCATGTGGCTGCAGGTGATTACCACTTCCCATCCCTGGAGAAATGGAGCTTCCCTCTACAACTAAAGACAATTAGTCTTCTCTGGCTGTTATAAATGCTTGTGGAGGAGAGAAAGGTCTCCTGCGGTACAGAAAGTCACTGGAAGGCTTTTTTTTTTAAATGAAAAACAGTTTTCTGAAATCTTGAATTCCCTGTCAATAGGATAGGGGGACTGGAACTTCTGGGGAGCTGAAGAGGTACCTCAGCCCACCTTTTTAAATGCTTACATTTCCCCTTCTGACTTTGCTGGAAAGCATTGTTGAAGCTGCTGAAGGTGCCTGCCAGCCCACAGTGCGGCCTCTCTGGAGGTGGCTGCCTTACAAAGGAAGACTGGTTTATGTACAAAAAAAAAGGACTCAGTAGTTGTAGTGACTTTAGGATAATAGCTGGGGGTTAACTACTGGTCCAAGATGTGGTGTTGAGATCCTCTTCACCTGAAGGAGCTTGGATCTCTGGTGCTTTTTAGGATAATGCTCTGTTCACTGAATACTGCTGCATTTTGGGGAACAGTTGGAGGTTGCTGGACCGGATTTAAAGCATATCTGGGAAGGTAGGAATTAGAGACTAAATGCAGGTGACACAGAGCCTGGCTCCCACTGAGGAGGGGCAGAAGGGGTGTTACAGACCTGTCTTTCTGGAGCACATCTGTATCTTCCTTCAGACCCTCATGGGGTTAAAAATAGCCATGCATGCAGTGATTATCCCTGGACAGTAACTAGAACCTCTGCCTTCCTCAGCAAGTTACGGTCAAGGACCATCTCAGCTGCTCTCAGTCTTGTTCTCCTACTATTCAAAACCTCCTTGCTCACCTCAGATTGAAAAGGAAGTTTAGCAATTTCTAGTTCTTTAAATATTTTTCATAGTTTTCAGTGAAGTGAACATGTTTATCTCAAGTGCCTTTTCTCTTTTTGCATGATCCAGCAGTAAATTAATAATCTAATGTAACCTTTGTAGTAGATTGGAAGATGGATCATGAAAGAAATGAAGTTGGAATGACCAGGAATATCCAAGTTAGTGGTGATTAAGGAAAGACCTTCCTTTCCTAAGGACCATGTGTCACCACTGTTTCAGCTCCTTGAGCTGTATTGACCTCAGACTTATAGAGTAAAACCCTGGCTTGTGAGTTGTAATTGGGGTAGCTTTCACTCTATGCCACATCAATCAGTTAAACTGTTGGATGTTCTCTGTATTGCTCCCACATGCCATGGTGTTTGAGAAGGAATGTTTCCAAAAGCACAGCAAGTTAAAAGGAAGCAAAATTTCTTCTTAGAGTTTCAGATGTTTTTGACAACTAAATTGGATGGTACTACTGTGATCTGTGTGTCTATTCCACAGTCCACCTTGGGAAGCATTTCTGAATGCCTTCAGCTGAGGCTTTTTGCTGCTGTGCAGATGGGACAGGTGCTGTTCTTCTCTTCTGTTTCTTCCTCTTCTGCCGTAAGCAAAAAGCAATACTTTTTTATCCTGGTGCCTGACCAACTAGTAGCTTTCAAGGAAAAACCAATTTGTTTTACAGTAGTCTATAAAAAAAATGAGAGAGGAAAACAACCCCCAAAGCAAAACAAAAAACACCCAATCATCCAACCAACCAAACAAAAAATTCAAGACATCAATTGCAACCTGCCCAAAGAAGGCTAAGGATTCCAAATGTGTCAGACAGAAGGATTCAGAGAAAAATACAGTTCAATTCAATATGGTTTTGTTTACTCTTCTAATTTCAGAGCTTGCTTTAAATTTTTTGTTTCTCTTCAAGGGCAATATCAAACTGTCCCATCAAATTAATGCCCAAAGCCCTATTCACATCACCATCGAGCCCCCAGCTGGACTCACAGCTGCTCAGTTTATGAATCTTTCACATCTGCAGTCCTCTAGGAATGCCCTTCATTCATTCCTTTATGCTTGTGCTTATCTGGTAATGTTGATGTTGCTCACTGGCCCATTTATAATGCCCTATAAAGTGTTTCTCACTAATTGCTGTGTTGGCTGCTGTCTACATTGAAATATTTATGCATTTTCTTGCAGGTCAGAGACTCCTGCAGTACACAGTGTAAACTGAAGGCTTTAAAGAAAATATCTCAGTTTAGGTCAGGAGACCAGGGAACTGAACCAGTACACTCTCTGTTCAGTTCCAGCTTGCATTCATCTGTAACTGAAGTTCTTTTTGATAGGTTCTTGTCTAAGCCGAAGCTGGTTCACCATCTGGTTGGGTCAGCTTAGGCTGTTTCCAAGAGGAGTCAGTCTGGTAGAGTGAGACGGGTCAGCAGTGGTGGGCTGCAGCTTCCTCTGGAAAGAGGCTCCTGCCCACAGTGCTTTCTCTCCTCCTGCAGCCTACTTACCAAATTCTCACAGTGGCATGACTTATCTTCAGCTCCCATGCTGCTCACTTAGGACTGGAGACGTAGGAGAAGCCGTGGCCTTGTTCTGCAGAGAGAACAAGGCCACGGCTTCTCCTACGTTCTGTTCTTCTCTGTGCCTGGGGAAGAGCAGGTGAGGGGTGCCTTGCTGTGCTCTGCTCAGTTAAGCCAGGTTTGCACGTGACATCAAACAGAAATTCAGAAACATCGCGTTTGCACAGAGCTCTAAGAACACGTGCACACCAACAGATTTGCACACCTGTAGCATCTATAGGAGAAATGCAGAGCGTGGTGTGGCTTTGGTACAGCCCAGTTAGCCGTAACAAGACCCCTCGCTCTAGGTGGGAATGGCAGGGATGCAGGATGCAGCCAGCTCCATCCCTGGAGGAGCAGCACCATTCAAACACGGTGTAGGGGGGTAATGAGACCTCAGAGGAGCAGAGGCTGCTGTCAGGGTGCAGGAGGGCTCAAACTGCATGTGCCAACAAGTGACACAGTGAGGGAGAGGCCTGTAGCACAGGGGCTGTGTCGCTGAGGCTCTGCCTGCCTTGTTTCCCTTGCAGATGAGCAGGCTCCTGTGAGGGCACGGTGGTTTCCAGTGGGCTGAGACAGGACACAGCACCCTGCTGCTTCCTCTGACACAGCCCTCCTCCAGATCACTGAGGGCTTCAAAATAATAGTTCAGGGTCAGCCTTTTCTTAGGAAGAAATAATGGTTTAAGCTAGTTTTAGTACAGATTTATTGTCTCTCTTTGCTGACAACGGGCTCTGCTATTTGCACGTAAATTAGTTACAGATTGAGTACACTGAGGTTGAGATCACTGCTGGCCTTCTCATCCATGTGATTGCACACATAACAATAGGAGTTTGGCAGATGGCAGCTAAAAAAAGCAAATTCTCCATTTTATAATCAAATGGCTTTTTAAAGATGGAATCTGTAGTATTTGTTCATTGTTTCAGTAACTAAAATGATAACTAGAAGATTTTCAGATATTGTTTCAAAAGCCTCCAGCTGATTCAATACACTTGTTGCTGTGCATTCTTGCTTCGTGGGTTGATTAACACATTGGTTTAAATGATTTGTCAAAGAATTGCAGAGTAAAAAAAATATAAAGCAATATGTCAAGAAATTGATTGGTACCACTAGGTTTTTTTAAAAGCATTTGAAGTGCATTTCTGCAGATGTTTGTCAGTTGTGGAATTTCAGTTAATTTAAGTTCAATGGATTTTTGTTCTAGTATTTAGGTTCTATGCTGGTAAAAGAGTTAAGAGGCACAGAGTCAACACAGGATGCATGTGCAAAGATGAGGGTAAGTTTGTAAACCTACTCCTTTCTCTATTGTCATAGTATTTATTAAGTAACATCAATCTGTGGTTGCTTGTACTGTATCCTTTTTGCTTTTGTAATGTACTGTTACCCATTTCCTTTCCTTGCTTTTACATTGATATTCAATAGAAAATCTATTCTGTCTTATATCTTAATTTGAAGTAATACCAAAATTTAAAGATAAATTTTTATTTTGCATGTTGTATCTAACAAAAAACCCCAAATGCCTGTGTTATGTTTTCTCATGAATCTTTGAGTATGCTTCAAAGTACTGTCCACACAATTAAAGCATGCCCATATCCAATTGTTTTATAAATAGAATTTATAGCTTTTATATGATAATCTAGATTGAATTTTCAATGTTAAATATGTAGTAGTAAATATATAACATGTTACCAAACACATTGGTTTTTACGGATGGTCCAATCCAACAGTCACATAATCTTATGGATAATTTTACTCACATGAGTATTTCCTTTACTTATGAGTTACTTTTACGCCTTTTGATTGAAGGATGAAATGGAGTATAACTCAGTTTCATCTGACGGTGGAAAAGCAGCTAGGTTTCCTTCAGTCTGTTAAGAATATGTTTTCCTGTGGCTCTTTGGCCTGATAGTGGTTTGTAGAAAATTACACTAGTCTATCTCCAAGAAACATTGCTGCTGGAAACACAAAACAAGCCATAGACTGATTTATTCCCAACTGTAGTTGTAATAAGAACACACCTGTTCACAGCCATGGTGAACATATCATGGTCTGGCATGATTAATTAATGAAGAATATAATTGTTCGCTAATCTACCAAACATGTACAATTACCTAGATGAATGAGAAAAATCTTTTCTTCTCTGTATCATACATCTCCTATGCAAGATGTCTCTGAGCACAGGACATGACATTCAGATCAGGAAGCTGGAAGATGTGTAAAATTCATGCAATCAGACAACCATTTCCTGCTGGCTACATGTGTGCAGCACACAGACTTTCGTACAAGCTATTTTAGCTAAGGGCTGGCAGTAATTCACAATTACTAGATTGCCTGAAGATCTGAGGCTTTTCAACTAATTACATGCTAATCACTCCTTACCTGGGCTTAAACTCTTCTGAAAAAAACCCCAACAATTTGACACAGAGGGATCTACAATCATATACATGTGTTCTGGGGAATTAATTGAGGCTGCAAGGGTACCATCTTCCAATCCAGTTTTGAAACTGTCAAGCTTAGCAGTTCAATTTTTAGGCATATGCCTGTGCAGAAATTAGGGCAGAATTTGGCACCATAGTAGCATATGACAACTTCAGTAAGTTTTCTGACTGAACTAGGAGGCTTAACATCAAAAAAGGCACTCTAAATAATTTATAGGCGTTTTAATTTATATTTCTGTAAGTAATATCTTTGGCCAATTAAAATCATACAACTGAAAAAACTAAGTGTTTGAAAACAGATTTAATTTAAAATATACATTTCCTATATAAATTGTGCAGTTGCACTTAATAGTGCAGTTTTCTATAGTGCCATATAGGACACTTATATAATACAGTGGTGGGGTTTATGTACATTTCTTTTTTACATTCTCTTTTGAAACAATTGTTCTGTGAGAGTGTTTATTCTATGGTTTGAGGTTTTTTTTATTACAAAGATATTTGAATAAAACTGGTTTTAATCAGGATTTCATCTATTCTTTCTATGTAGTTCTTTTAATCATGTTCCTATTCAAGTCAAAAGCAAAAACCTTTGACTTAATGGGAACAAATTATTATTTTAGCCTGTTTCCCAGTGAGGAAAATGTATATTTTTCCAAAACTTTCTCCCTCCGGATGTCTCCTGAAAATTTTTGTCAGTGAATTGGGAGTCCAGGTTGTCCAAAGTCATCCTGAAATTTTGCTATGATGTTCATAATTGTATTTAAGTAACCTTGGGTTGTCATTGAAAAGCTGGTTTCTGTTATAGTTAGATTTTACTTTAAATGTACTGAAAGGTACATTTCACTTACAAGAAAAAGAGGTGAAAAGCTAGATATATTATTTGTCTGGCTCTCAGGTACTGAATTCTTTACACTTGTCCAGTGTATCTAGAGTCAGCAAGACCTTTACATAGGGTTTAGTATTGTGATAGAACAGTATTTTTTTTTATTCTAGTATTTTATTTGTTATTCCATGCACATATTGCAAAACTATAGCCTGCTGCAATCTGAAACATGTTGGGTATGGGGGGTGGTATATCACATATAAACTTGTACCAGGCTGAGGTCACTCCCCACAATTTTTTTAAGCTTTCTGGACTCAGATACATAATGGTTTTATGGAGAATGTATGAAAATTAGGTACCTAATTCTTCTGTCAGTGTGGCTTTTGATTCTCCATCTCTAACCTAATGCTGCTCTCAAAAGTGTTGACATTCACTGGACGTCTTTCAGTCAGCAGGTGCACAAGGATGAAAGAAGCATATCAGTGAAAAAAAATCTTGATCTTTCTTAATCATTTATAAATACAGAGAAACAACAAAAATGACATGTTTGCTGACTGCAGATCCCTCACTGTTAGTTGTAGATGCTCCCAGGGCTTTCAATTATTGCAATTGATGGTTTTGGTTCTCAAGGGAAGTGTCATGTGGATATCCCTTGTGTCTCTCTGCAGAATGGCTTACAGCAGCCTCCTCCTTGTAGCTTAAAAGTGAAAGGAGATCCTAAATCTTCTATAAAATAAAAAAAAACCCCCAAAAAACCAAAAAAAAACCCAAAAAAAACCCTAGGAACCTTTTTGTTAATAAGTCTTCCTGGCAATCCACTGTGCTTCTCAGCATTGTGCAGCAGTGGGCTCTAGCAGGGCAGATGATGGATTTTTTGGGGGCAAATCATGCAGATGCAATAGCTAGAGCTCAACACTGGGGTCAAGGTCATACATGCTTTTTTTCGAACCAAACTGCAGATTCTTGCAACCACACAAAATTATGGATATTTGTCAATAACTTCACTTCTCTATTAATATATTTGCACTCCTTTATATTTTACGGTTTCTTATTTGTTTCCAGCTATTTTCTCTCACAAACTCCTTCTCTAGTGGACAGCACTGTCTCCTTATCCCCATCCCCACCTGCTGTAAACTGACCTTTCCTACTTGGAGATTCAATCTTGCTGTCCTGGCCAGAACAGATTTATTAGTTATATTTGAGAGATGCCTTCAAGAAGTTAAGAGCTTTCGTCTTGTTCAGTGTGAAATGGGAAATACTGCAAGTTGCATTTTCAATCAGATTGCTGCCTTCATTGCAATTTATCATAGGAACATGAAGGGCGAATAAGATGTGTTTGCATCAAAATAAAGGCAAGAGTTAAAGTTAAATTTGAGCTAGAAAGAGACTTGTTTTCTACAGAAGACTTCATTTGGCATTTACACATCGGAATTCCTTGACCAGGTGTGAAGGGGATTGTTTTATACTTACTGGCATGAGCACAGCAACAAAGTAGACTCTTTCTTTGCAGCTGTGTTAAATCACTGATGTTGCATACACCAACTGAACAGTCTAAATCAGTCAAATATTTACTGCAGCAGAAGGGAACTTAAATTTGGTTCTTGGATCCTGCCACCTTCCTGACTATTATATTTCTTTCTTAAATATTTTCTTGTTAGGAATAGGTTCTTAAATTTCAGGTCAAAGTTCTGAGGAACCAGCAATATAATTCTGTTCACAAAGCAGGTATTTAAATGTCTTGCTGACTTAAGACCAAAATGTCAAAGTTGGAGTTGCTGATTCTCTTATCTCTGGAGGGGAAGGTGAAGCAGAGTTGACTCACTGAAAACAGGCAGCATCTGGGACCTTTCTTCCTCCTTTCATTTCTTCTTATGTAAAGAAGGAACTGAATTTAGATAGCAATCTCTTTGTTTCTACTAAACCCCTTCTTACTTTTCAATCTCCATTTCATTTTTCCTCCAAAAGTAGAAGTGTAGAAGTCTGCATATGCCTCCTGGTGAAACTCCCTAGGCAAATACCATGTCAGCCTCAAACACTATTTTGGTGTTCAGATTCTTCAGTCTCTGCTCTCTTGGGACTTGCAGCTCTGTGTCTGTCTTCTGTGGCCACTGCTTTCAGAGGCTCTGCAGTGGAACAGGCACATGGGTATTACTCAAAAGGAAAAAATAAGTAGTGGTGGAAGATCTTATAGACATTCAGTCTCTATACATATCCACATCATGCTGTACCATGTGTTCTGAGGACTGTACGTCTTTGAATTCTGGCTGAAAGGAATCTGGGGGGCAGGAGGAATGCAGAGGAATATTTAGAGATATTGCAAAAGAAAAAAATCATCTCACTCTCAACTAGGTGCATTACAGGTGCACCCCAAGTGCAATCTTCATATTAATGATGTAGCTTGGAGGCATCCACTAATTGTAGAGCAATAAAGAGTTCTGTACCCCGAGGATTGCAGATGTAGTTTTATTCCAAGAAGTGTTAAATTATGTCAGTAAAGCATTTTTAAACTTTTTAGACTGAGAGAAGTTAGTAAGTATTTGTTAAAAGGCAGATTGTATAATTGTATGTAAATATTTGTTAAAAGGCAAATTGGCTTCAAAACTAACTGGTCATGTGTGGACTTAGACTTTTTATTTTAATTTCATCTCATGCGTGGTCTAGTCAAAAGGATTCACTCAAGCTCCTCTTCCCCAGCTGGTCAAGGGAGGTGATTGTCCCACTTTACTCTGCGCTGGTGCAGCCTCGCCTTGAGTCCTTTGTGCAGTTTTGGGCACCACACTGTAAGAAAGAAGTAAAGCTGTTAGAGAGTGTCCAAAGGAGGGCCATGAGGATGTTGAAGGGCCTTGAGGGGAAGCCTTATGAGGAGCCGCTGAGGACACTTGGTCTGTTCAGCCTGGAGAGGAGGAGATTGAGGCAGACCTCATTGCAGTGTGCAGCTTCCTCATGAGGGGAAGAGGAGGGACAGACACTGATCTGTTCTCTGTGGTGACCAGTGACAGGACCCGAGGGAATGGCCTGAAGTTGTGTCAGGAGAGGGTTAGGTTGGATATTGGAAAAAGGTTCTTCCCCCAGAGGGTGTTTGGGCTCTGGAACAGGCTCCCCAGGGCAGCGGTCACAGCAGCAGCCTGACAGTTCAAGAAGCTTTTGGACGATGCTCCCGGGCACAGGGTGTGCCTCTTGGGGCTGGCCCTCTGTAGGGCCAGGAGTGGGATTTAATTATTCTTCTGGTTCCCTTCCAACTGAGATTTCACTGATTCTGTGAATTATTTAGTAAAGTTTCATAAGCCTTAAATAAATAGCAGACTTACGGGTAGATAGTAGGTGGTACCAACACATGTTTTGAAATGTGCGGTCTGATGCTATTTAGAATTAATAGTTGCTACCAGCTTGGGAAAAAGTTCAGATTCTTATAATGAAATAGATTTCAGTACATAATTAAATAGGAGAATTGCCAGCTACAGTGTTCATATAGATATTAAAAATCGATATAGGACTGAAGATTCATTTGCAAAAGTAGAAAGCCAAGATGAACACTTCAGATTTTACAGGCTCATAAACTTTTACTTGGAATTAATTTATGTATGGGGTTGTTAGTGACTTGTCATAGGTGAATAATGTTTCTTTACTGTGTATTTGCAATATCAAATACAATTACATAGAAACCTAAAAGTGAACCTGTTTTCATTTTGGCCACTGTATGAAAACTGAGTATCTAGTTATAAATGCATGTATAAGTACCTTGAAGTGGTCAACATGGCAAAGTAGAAGTACCAGTGTATCCCATTTCCTCTTGGCAGGAAATAAATAAATGAGATTAAAGATTTTCAGAGGGGGCTGTGTGCTACAGTATATCAAGGGAATTCGTTAGCTTCTTACTTGGACACCATTCTATGTGTGTTTCTGAATTTCTTATTCAGCTGCTTTGTGTGGGTGTGTGCTCAGAGATACCATGGTTTGTGCACTGCAGGAGCATTCAAAGGTGTTGAATTAGTGCTCTCAGTTCTGCACAGAATAAGGTATTGACGTACAATCCTGTCTTGAAAAGGTTAAAGGCCCTTCAGGGTTGCAGGTTTAGTATTTGCTTTTTAAAAATAAACCACTAGTTTATATTACTTCATTAAGTCCTCTGCCTCTTAAGCCATTGTCAATTACCTTGATTTGTTAGGCATGCTGGCAGAGTGGATCTTAAATTAGTTAGATTTTAGTTTCTATTCTAAATAAATGTCTAGCAGTTCTGCACAGCCTTTAACTCAAAATCAATATGCAAGTGGAAATACTTTACCTACTTAAGACAATTTGTAGTACTACTATAATATGAAACTAAGTTTAGACTCTGGATATGAGAGGGATTTTTTTTCAGTGAAACTAAAGAAAATCCATGAACATGATGTGAAGCAAGACTGCACTCCCTCTCTTTCTCTCTCTGGCACCACTGCTCTTGTATCTCGTTATGACCCATTTCAAAAGGAGAAATTGGGAGCAGCAGTGTCCAAGCCTGTGCAGGGTTTTGGCACCATCCTGCATAATGGCAGCAGTGGGTTCAGATGAAAACTGAAAATAGTCTTAAGTTCAGACCTCTACTGTAAAAGCAGTCACTGTAGTAACCAGGTAGTTATGCAGAATGTACCTTCTGCCTTCTTCCACTGGGCCGATCTGCATTGTGGGTGCTGAGGGGATGAAGCAACTTCATTGCAGCAGCTGCATCAAAATACAGACAAGACTGGTACTTCTGATGTTCCTTGTTCTGAAGAGAAAGGTGCTCTGTGTCTTTCGAGAGGTCTGAGGAAGCTGCACATATGTCACATTAGATTTACAATGGTGACACTTTCTTCTATCTTCCTGTGTATGCACAGAAGCCTGTTGTATGGTTCTTGAATTATACATGGCCTGCTTTCATGTAGTCACCTACCTGTCTGGCAGCAAGGATTTCAGAGGTGGGACCTAAGCTCAGTCTCTCTGGAAGTGCAGACTGTGCAGCACAGAGACTCCTGCCTGCAGGAGATGGGGCATGCACATCTGTCCTGACATAGGTGGCCAGCTGATCAGCAACAGGCACTGGCAAGGAGCCTGGAATAGGCTTGCTGTTCACCCAGGTGATTCTCCTAAAGAAGTGTATTGAAATTAAGAGTTACAGTCACAAACAATGGAGTTCATAGGAACTATGACCAGTTCCAGGCTAGTGAGCACTTGCCCAAAGACAGTGTCCTGTCACTATGATTGCTTCTTTGTGAGATGAAATCTAATCCTGTTACTATGGTATGAACATGCCTTGGAGCATGAGACCATATGTCAGCATGCACATGACATCCAACGCCAGCCTTCAGCTGTGGCTCCTATAACTTTGGCTGAAGTCCATATGCTTCCCATAGAGACACCAGATGGACAAGAATATTTTGTCATCTCATGTGTCCTCATGGAGTTGATACAGTGGCTAGAACCTGAAAAGCCTGAGGAAAGGGAATATTGACTCCTGTGTCCCACCTTCTTCTCAGATTCTGGGCACAGACATGGGCAGAGATGCCCACTTGGCCTGCATAGAGGTGTGAAATGTCTGACCAAGAAAGCTGTGGGACTTCATCTCAGCATCCTAGAATTCAGAGCCAAAGCACCTACAGTGCCTGAGCAAAAGGTATTCATACTGTATCTCTGAATCCACACATTACACATTCTGGCAGACAACCCCTTCATTAAAAAGAAAGGAACAACAAGCAAACAGTGTGAGCTCACCATGGCAACTCAAAACTGTTGAAGCCTGGAAACTGCTTGGAAATAATGATTATCTAGTGGACCTCAGTTACTGTATCACGAAGAGTCAAGCCAGGGAATAGAGCTGAGTGTTTTTCTTGACAGCACTGTCATAACAAAGGATGTTATTCTGCTGCCCAGCTGTTTGTTTCAATGGGAGTACACATGCAGAACTGTTACCCTGGATCATAATTCTACACTGGGCTGCAGTCTTCCAGAACACCTTCCAGCACAAATCCCGGGGTTTGTATGGTTTGTGAGCTGATGAGGAACATCCTGTGCTCCTTACCAGCTGAGATGGTTTGGCTTAATAAATTACAAATGTCCATCAGTTTCTGATTCATTTCCTAATTTGCCAGCTGTAATTTAATAGCATCTTGATGAGCTATTTCGCTCAGAGACAGGCTGCTGGCAGTTCGCAGCCCTGATTAAATACTAGAGGTCAGGTCTGGTCAAGACAAACCCAGGTGAATGTGGAGCAGATGAAGATGATTAAATTACAAACTACAGGTCCAGAGGAAAGAGGTAGTTGGTATAATGTGACTGGCTAACAGGATGCTTCACCTTTATGGCAAATACCAGACAGTGGGAACTATACTGAAAAACTAAAATATGTGAACTTAGTACCTGTGTTTGTATAGCACATTGGAGAAAAGGAATTTTGCTGCTAAGGAGGCAAGGAAGGAGGTAATAACAATAATCAAAATGGAAAAGAAAGCTCTCTTGTGTGTAGCTGTTGGACTAAAATGAAAGGACAAAAGCTGGATGATTGCTGCCTTGCCAGATGATTGAAGTGATATTGTCATATTTGTGACTATTTTGTCTAGTATGAGCATAGGTGGGGTTTATTGCTTGTTTTTCTGATAGATGTATGTACTGCAGCTTCTGTACAGTCAGTCATGCTTTCTGTGCATTGAAATTGAATTTTATGAAAAGACTCATTTGAGATCTGTTATACTGACACACACACACATACACACAGGTCGCTGCTTGCTCTGCTTTTGGCAGGGATACCATTTCTTTCTCCACTTAGCTCAGAGGCATGCAAATCAGATTAGTGTCTTTCTTCAGATTTTGTTAAAATTCTTCAGGATATTTTTCCATTTATGCTTCCATTTCTTAAAAGTGGTGAGTGTTCTGGGTGAAAGGAGTTTTCTCCAAGATAAATTGACACTTGATTGCTGTCTGAAGTCTCTCCTCATTTGATATGGAGAGATCCAACAATCCTCTCTGTTACATGGATGGGTGGGGCTCTCCTTGAAACTTTAATTAAAGGTTTTAGCCTGCATGGCATGGACATTATTGCAGAACATAGCTGGATCTGTAGCTTTGAATTTTATCCTGACAAAAATTAAGTCTTGTTTGATTTTGGGAGGATCAAGAGCCAATAAAGGCATGATTACAGGGCTTTTTTTTTTGTTTTCTGTTCCTTTTGCTCTCTAGTGTTAGCATTGCCTATTTTTTCAAACATAGTTTTAGTTACAGTTTGTGTTTTCAAGTTTCTATCTCCGCTTCTTTGGGCTTTTTTTTGAATAATACAAAGCCACTGTTGCTACTTTTGTTCAGCTGCTTTAATGATCTTCCTGTGTGCCAGTTCTAGACTTTTCAGTGTGTTTACACTCTCCTTCTGTGTGCTGATGTTTCTTCATGTTTACCTGTAACTATCAACAGTTCATTTCCTCTCAGAAAAATATTTGATTGATCTCTGATTGTTTGCAGATAGTCCCATAAATAAGCATTTTCTGAATGTTACTATAGAAGTTTTGTGTAGAATAGTCTAGGCCATCATTGTCTTCCACCTTAAAAGAACTCAAATCAGTTATAAACTATTATGCCACATTTGGGGGTTTTGTTTGGTTGGGTTTGGGTTGTTCTAGTAAATTTAATCTGTAAACTAAAAAACATTTTTTCTGTGCAGAGAACTTAAATCTGCCCCAAATATTTTCCCAGTCTGTTCAGCAGGAAATATGTTTGCTGTGTGCATCACACTGAAAGCACACAGAAGTAGACTAGCATAAAAGGAAAAACAATCTCATAGGAGGGCATGAACTGTAGGTAGGAGAACCTGGCATGGAGGGAATGCAGAGTAAGCCTCAGTGCTAATTCATGTGTAAAGCAGCTCCCAGTAGCACTCGAGTGCACACTTCCAGTCTGCACTCCAAGTGCAGACAGACAGAGTGACAAGACAGCACTGGGCTGACAAATTGACTGGCAGGCCTAGCAGGCTGCAAGGATACCTCATGTCACAAATACAGCTGCAAAGAACGGAAAAACAGGGAAATATTTCTAAATAACAACTAATTGCAGCAAAGAAATGGTACTACAAGAAGTACTGTGCTGTTGATTCTTACAGCTGGGAAGGGCAGGAGAAGGGGAGGGAGGCAGCAGTGGATGAGGCTTATCAGATAGATGTCCTAAACACACGGTTTGGGAAACACTGGTTGCATGACTGGTATTTTTAAGCCTGGAAAAGTTACTTTATTCTCTTCCCATTGTGCTAAAAAAAAAGGAGAATTTTTACCATCCTCACAACAAAATTAAAGCTATTTTAGTTTTGTAACTACAAGAGAGCAAAAACCCACAGCACAGCTGGCTGAAGAAAAAGTAAAATATTTGTTTAACTTAGGTATTTAATCAGAAGAAGAGAGCACTGTTATTGCAATGCAACCCAAGTCTAATAATATCTTCATTTTGATTTCAGAAGTCTACAGAACAGATGAAGAAAGTACCAACCATTGTCCTGTCTGTTTCTTACAAGGGAGTCAAATTTATCGATGCCACAAATAAGGTATGTGCAATTACTGAATATTACCTTTTGTTTCTAGGAGAAATAGTAATACCTAGGAAGGCCAGGCCAGAGAGGGGACAGATTTGAGCTTCGTGTTTTCCTCTCCTTTTTTTTTCTCCTTTTTTGCCCAAAATGGATGTAATGTAATTGTCATTCTCCAGAAACTCAGTCTGGAGGACAAGTGAAGCAACTTTATTGGCTTATTTGGAGAACATTGTGTCCAGCGTTCTGCTATTATATGCAAGCTTATCACAAAAGACATTCAGCAGGGAGCCTCTATGGAATACTTTACCATATTCTTTTCTATACAGTTCCATAAATATGTAGAAAATATATATATATATATATATATTTTCATTAGTACAATTTGAGGAAATGAAAAAATAAAAAAAAAAAGATGTCTCAATAAAGAAAAAAGATGCAGTTTTATCCAGGGCCAGTCATTTTAAGAATAAGAAACACAAGCCTTGAATGTCCTTTCCAGACATTCAAATACCACAGCCTCTCTGTGAGCTGTTTTCTTGATGCTAGCCATTTAACTACCTGAACTGCAGCAGCTTCTTAATAGTTGCTATTCCATTTCTTTTTTTTTCATCTTCCTGTGTGGCAATGCTCTTGTGCTTTGTTTCTTACATTTCTAAATACATCCAAATCTTTAAAAAACCCCAACTAACCAAAGCCACAAAAGTAGAAATTAAGAGATCAGAGAACTCAGTGATGGATAGAGCAATAGATTATTGCTTAGCCAAAGTAAAATGTACAAGCTCTGTAAAGAGAAATAATGTATTCATTTCTCTTCTTTGTATGTCTAAAATGGCAAGGAAATACAATCCATACTGATGCTTTTCTATGAACAGAGAAGAAATTATCTTTTCTGTTATGTGACTAAAACTGACTAAGCAATATAAAAAATAAATCTGACAACCCAGCTACCTGACCAGGTTAATAATGTATATTGCAGCTTTGTGTTGCTGAACATTCAGACCACACAGTGCACCTAACCCAGTATCCATCAAACTTGCCAAATCAATCAGTTTGTAAGTTTAACTAGAACTGTGTTTTAGGTGATGGATGGAAGCAGTTTTGTGAACTTCTGCTAGAGTTTGGAACCCATATTTAGAGTTAGAAGATGGCATAAAAGAAAAACTGAGGTGAAACTACTGTTGTTTCAAGTCTGGCATATTTGCCTGAGCAGAGGGGCCAGAGATTCCTGTCCGCTTCTTTTTCTTCCATTGATTCAAAACTGAGCTTCTACAACCCTCATTTCTTTTATGTTCTCTGATGTGTAGGGCATAAATCAGGACGTTGTAATGCTATTAACTCCAACTTGGATAATGCTGTTTTCAGCTCTTAAATCTCCTCTGCAGTGTAAAGGATGTAACTGCAGTGTCCTTAGGTTTACAAAAAAACCCAGGAGAACAAAAGGAGCTTCTTGTGTCTCTGCACAGTGCATAGAGTCTTATGTAAGACAGAAATCTGAAAGAAGTTTGGAAAATTGCATTAGATGGCTCTAGATGTCCCACTGAAACCTAGTAGTGCAACGGATGTATTTGATGGAGTTAAATGTGCCACTGTCCAATGTTTTTTCTCAAGTGGTAGATTGCTTTCTCTCCAGTTCAAAATCTGCACTGCCTTTCCCTTCTGTAAAAACCAGGTAATAGCCTGCAACTCTCCCAGAAGCATTGTTATCATCCTTGTCCACAGTGTGCTGTTCCCAATTCCTTCAAGACCCAAACAGATTAGCACTGAGGTGAGAGCCTATCCAGACTTGTACTGCTTCCATATATGAGCTTATAGTTGATGGCGCTGGGCACCACTTAGCAATAAACTCATAGTTTTTAATGACAAAACTAGCTAGCAGTTCTGTGCTTGAAAACTCAGCTCTCATGGCTGTTCATCCTTTTCCTTTATGCCACCAAGCTAAGAATTTGTATTCCCAGTCATAGCAGGCAAAGGTTCAGGTGACGAAGGGGCCCTGACCTCATTCCACCACAGCTATTTCAGTGGCCCCTTGAAGCTTGGCATGACACCATTTCTTTGCAAGTGAGGCCAGAAGGAAATTGCTGCTTAGGAAAAAGCAGACTCGCAGAATTTTCTCGTGGCTCACAGCTCACCCTAACTTCTGGGTGATTTCTGCCAGAGGGGAGATTGGCTGGCATGAGTTAGGCAAGCAAAAGGAAGGCTGCTTAGCAAAAACCTGGTCTCTCCAAGGTATTTCCTTGGCAGAACCAGAACTGACTTTCAGCTTCCCCAATTCTTGAGAAGCACTGGAGGTTTCTCTTGCCAAACCGAAAGACAATTTTTAGAACAACTGTGCACTGTCAGTCAGTGCTTGAGGAGTGTACTCAGAACAGGAAGCTGGTTCATAGCCTTCTACTTCCTGCAGAATAAGACCATGCTCTACTGAAATGTGACAGTAGGACACAGTAAACACGTGCACTGAAAAATGTTTAATTTTGAAAGGAGATCACAGAGGACATCCTAGAGCAGCTAGGAGAAAAACTCAATTTCACTATCAATTTCTCTCCAGAAGATTTAGTTTAGGTATACTTTATATTTTATTCAAAACAATCTCAATATGTATATGTTTCTAAAATTCACTTGATTTAAAATTAAAACATTGAAATGATTAATGCAAATCCCTCTGTCAACCCCAAGTCACCTCGAAAAAGTTTCAGCATAGCAGAGCTCTTTTCACATATTCTGCATAAATTCAGGTGATTTCATTGTGGCTCATGATTTGGCATAAATACTTCACATATGATTTTAACACTTTCCAAGCTTGAATTCTTTCTGCTTTCTGAACTACAATGTTGCCAACGCTACATCAATGACAGCACATTACAGGTCCATCTGTGGATATCTAAATCCCTGGTTTTGGTATAATTCTGATTCTCATCAAAATCTTTATTGAGAGTAAAAGTTATCAATTTGAGAACAAAGAAAATAAAATGTTTCAAGTAAGATTAAAAGCAAACAATTGTTGAGCAGAGATTATACATGTCATTATAAATAGGCATATATTGAAACACAAGTACTGTTTTTGTCATTTTTATGAATAATGCATTAAATAGAAATAATCAAGTATGTTGCAACAATTTAAGAGGATTATTTCTTTTCTTCAGTAAAGTTTTCTTGTCTCAGTTTTTCCATGATTTGAAATTTGGTATGCTTCTTATTAAGATTTTTCCTAAGTCATGATTTCTTCAATTAGATATGTTAATACTTCTTTTTGATAACTTGGCACCTACATGCAAGGGGGAAAGTTGCCACTTAGCAAATGAGAGAAGATATGGCAGAGTATCTGAAGTAGTTTACTTGCATGTATTAAAAAAAAAAAAAAAAAAAAAAAAGAAGAGAAAAGCAGGTGGAGGAAACGAGGTGGGAAGGAAAAGAGAGGGGTGAAGGAAAACCAGATATGCTCAGAGATTGTTTTAACTTGGACAGATGCCTCCGTGGCAGCAGCAAGTGGTGGCTGTGTGAGGAACTGGGACACTACAGGTGTCACCCGTTCTATGATGCAGTAGTGATGTCATGCTGCAGCAGGATATGCCACTGTGGGCTTTTGTAGAAATGCCAGAGCTACAGCCAGCAGGGCTACAATTCAAGAAATCATATAAACTAACCCCTAAGTAAATTCGTATTCAATGAATTGTTCTTCTCTTTAAACAACCCATTTGAAACGTGTGTTGCTTAAGCAAGGCCTAATCATAAGCCACTCTGCTGTGTCTTCTTCTCTGGCTTCATGGTTCCTTTGGTCTGAACACAGTAATTATGTATCAGCAGTTTATGTAATGAGTATTCATTATTTTCTCCAAAGCTTTAAGACAGCATTTTTAATTCCATTGGACAGACATGCCCCACCTCTCTCCCAGTAGTGTGCTATAGCTTACATTGGCTGATGCAAGTAGTGTGGCTCGGTGCATGAACGGTTTCATTTTCCTACGTCTCTCTTACAGGATGCTGCTGTCAGCAAGTGGAGATAAGGTGCCAGATTCCCCTGTAGTTACCATTTTAATAATCAGAATCCTTTAAATATCTCATGGTTTCAATTATAAGTGACGTTTGTTTTTTTGTTTTTTTTTCTCCTGAAGAACTATAGCTAAAATTTGTCAAATAGAGTGTGCAAAAACCTGGCTATTAAGCTTGCTGGGTTTCACCAGATCTTGTCTGTCAGTAGACTGAAGCAGTGCCCCATTTTGATCATTATACAAAAGCTCAGGAACTTCATAAGATGCTGGTATAGTGCTTTGAAACTTTATCTATAAATAGAATTTCGAAGGACTGTATCATCGTCTTATGAAGTTGTGTCCTGTGTGCCAGGAAAGATGTCTCTTTGTCAAAGGAATGTGAATAAACTGCAAAGCACAAGTGGCCTCACAGGGACGACTCTAGAACATAATCCGGTTTCCTACCAGATAATTGGCAATTGGAGAGGGTCAAAATTCCAAATACCTGTGTAAGATCTCACATGTGGTATATTAAATCTCTTCTTATTAGGACATTTCTGAAATACTTTGGTACAGTAGATCAACGCAAATGTGAATCTAAACCCACACCTTTTGCAGCTGTTTCAAATTTAGTTCTTAAATTGATTGAAAATATTTCTTTTAAACAGAATATTATTGCCGAACACGAAATCCGTAACATTTCCTGTGCTGCACAAGACCCAGAAGACCTTTCTACGTTTGCGTACATCACTAAAGACTTGAAGACTAATCACCACTACTGCCACGTATTCACTGCGTTTGATGTGGTCAGTTTGTAGAAGATACTTCATTTAATTGTTCTTTCTATTAGTAATAGTTACGTAATTCTGTTAAAACATCTTCAGGATATATTAATGGTGATTAATGGAAGGCATCATTAATTTACCCCAGGAAAAGATCGCTATGGGATAGCAAAAGGACATTTCTGGAGAAGAGCAAAGATTTTCTTTGATACCTCATTTCCCACCAGAAATAACTCACCTCTGTCACCTCAGCTGTTGCCTGTAATCTTTAGCGAGTAGCTTTTCATACGAGTCTGGACATGTAATTCTTATAACCTAAGCTATAAGCCTAAGCCTAAGGCTTCCAAAAGTTTGTAACAAGTATGTTTGGCCAGCCATTCTGAAATCTCAGCACACACCAAAAGATTGCCTGTATTTTGAAAGTAGCAAATTAATGATTTAATTCTTATTTCCTTGTTCTGTAATTCTTGCCTACATATCTCAAAATATTACTTCAGCAAAAGTCCTTGGAGCTCCTATTATATTGGTGGAAAATTAGTAATTTCTTCCTATACTTATACTTTCAGGTGAGGATGCACAAACCATTATGATTTCAAGGAATCATGAATTAATCAGTCATGCAGTTTTCAGCTACATTTGGTGAACTAAGTAGTGGCTAAAGTTTTTATGACTAAGGTTTATAGTCCAAAACTTTCAAGAAAACTTACTCTTTGAGTTGTGCACAAGAGAAATTTAAGATGCTATCAGAACTTCAAAACCATTCAAGAAAAAATGTTTTAATAGAGTTTAATGTGTATGAATTCTTGAAACATGCTTACATGAATATAAATAAGTTAAATCAAAAGAACAGGGTGCCTGATCTGCAGATTTTATTTGGAACTGGGGAAATAGTTAACACGCACAGCAATAGTGTGTGGGAGAATTTTAATAACAAGATGTACAGGTAGGTTAGAGGAATTCTAGCATTTTGGTTGAGTGCTTTTGATATTTAAATTCTCTGCTGACATTTTAGTATCCACAGGGAGTAGAAAAACTTTGAAATTGTGTTAAAAATAGATAGACAATGATCAACAAGATGCTACATTATATAGGTTTTAGTGATGTGTGAACAACTGAAATTAGACTGATTGAGTGAGGTTATTATTTCTCCTGGTCCATTTAAATTCTACTTAATGGTTTTGAAGTACTGCAGTTTCATTTATAGGTTTAGTAATCAAGCAGAAACATAGACTCAGGCATTGCAGATGAAATTCATCTCCTTTCTTGGCAAGGGAAGAAAAGCGATCCAGGAATAATTACATTTTGCCCACTTCCTGTAACTTTGGAGGAGCATTTAATATCCCAAGCACTTTAAATGGCTATTTTAAGCAATACAGAAACTTTAACTCTCTTAACTTCGTTTTCTCCTGCAACTTAATTGTCAGGTGGGTGTTACCTACTCAAATATCCTCCTCTTTCTGTTTTGTTTTATTTCTCAGAAGCTAGCATTTTTGATGCAAGTACAAGCTCTATAAAAACTAGCTAGATGTTCAAAATACAAGCATACTGTGAATTAAATTTTCTGTTTAAAGCCTAATGTTCATGTTAAACTGATCATCCCCTCTGCTAATAGAAACAATTCTACCTATTTGCCAATGGATAGAAGTACAATCATTTTAAGAAAATTAAGGTTTAAAATGGTAGGAATCCATAATAAGGTGTAAGGCATTTTAAATCATATATATTTTGGTAATACAATATATGCAATGTTATGAAAAAAAAATTACGCTCTTGGGTCCTTCAGTTTCTCAGGAAATGTTGGCAAGAATAATTAATTTATAGGTAGGGAAGTATTTTAGTGTAGTGACATGCAACCACAAGCATTACTGATACTATTTAGGAGTAACTGTATATTTAACTTCAAATCAAAGTTAAAATTCTACAATCAAAATTGCAAAAACATCAGACTTTATTGCAGAATATTGAAGGGGAAAAGGTTTGGGGGAAGAAGAGGATTTATTGCTCAAAGTTTGAAATACACTTCATTGTCATTCTTTTACTAAGCATCCTTAAATCTTTGAGTGAAGGATTCCCTCTGGAGAAACAAACTACCAACACAGCTCCTATATCAAGTTCTCATTCATGTATTGGAGATACCCAAAATAATTTCCATCAGATAATCCTTCATTGCCTAGTGCACCTATGAATAGAAGACAACAAAAAAGTCAGTTAAAATCTAAGGAAACAATTAGCCATTGTAATAGGTTGGCTGAGGTCAAGCTGAAGAATCCTGACTCAGGCTGGGGCTGGGGCTCTGAATTGTAGCATTGCCTGGCAAACAGGGCAGTTGACCTCTTGCCTCACCTCCCAGAAACTGTTGCTCAAAGGCATCAGCTAATTCACTCACTCTGCCCTACCAGGCAAGGAGCAGGATTGCAGCAGCCTGGGAGGCACCACTGGCCTTTTCTCTCTCCTTTCTGAGGTGCTTGATGGGGTGCTGTGAGAGTCAGTGTCTCCTGCAGCGTCCAGGGGCTCTGCAAGTTCCGGGCTAAGCGTCTGTTGGAGAGGGAGACCTGTATCCTTCCTTTTGTGCCATGTGCTTTTGAACTTCTGAACTTACTTGAACTTTTTAGTTCATATAATCTCCTCATTCCATCAGAAGAATTCCCACAATGGATTTTGGTTTGGTTTTCCACCCCTGTCCTGAAGGGAATCCTATTCTACCTGTCCAGTACAGCCCCTGCAAGAATCTGTACCAACTCTGGTCCTTATAATCCTCTCCCAGTACTACAGATGGGAAATTCCTCAAACCAAGCTTATTTACTTACAGGGCTTTTTTCAGATAACTTTTAAAAATTTTACAAGGTACAGTTTTAAAGTCCTCCTTACCTCCATTTGCAGACTTCCCTTTGTCAAGGCTCTACCACAGTATACAATATATGAAATTTATGTACAAGCTATGGTTCAGTTTGCATTTCAAATATTGAACAGAACAGTGAATGTTCTATTTTATTTGCTATTTCAAATATTTATTAACCAGAGAAGCAGTTACATGTTTCTTGTGGTTTACAGGTCCCAGGCAGGCCTGTTTTTTTCATTTTACAGACAACAAAGGAAAACAGATTATAGTGGCTTTATACAAGATGCAGGACTTAAACTAAGTTTATGGCTCAGTATGGCAAACTTTCAGTCTGTCTCCACTCCTATCTCCCAGATTTTCAGGCCTGTCTCAGTGATCTTCTTGTGTGCCACACTGGATAGTATATTTTCTCAGGCCTACTAGTATCGCAGCCTGCATATTCTCCAACAAGCTATTCCCACACCTTGTCCTGCTGATGTATTCTTTACTAATATTAATAATATCCACTGCAGACAATCCCATCATGATAAAGTACACTCTCTTACTGTCAAGACAGCTGATTCTAAAGACATCTCTCTTTAGAATAATATTGTTATCCCACTTAAATTACACTCCATTTCAAATTATATTATTCTCTACATTTTTAACAACTATACTCTGTTGCTCTTAATTCTGCTAACTATATTCTGTTGCCAGCATTCTGCTAAAAGGCAGAGCACTTTATAACAGACTCTTTAGTTTTTCTTTTATTATTCCACTGGCAAACTGCATCCTCAGTGTTTTTCAGTTCTGGACAGTTTCCCTTAAAGTTAAAGGGGAGATAATTTGAAGACTACAGCTATCAAATCAGGCAGACATTTTTATTTGGGAAGCTATAAAATTTTGGCTGGCTTGCTGTTGTGACTGTAGTCGTAATAGCAGAGAACAAGTCCTAGTGCAGGAGTATAATTGTTTTCTGTCTGACCTAACACAGGGCAGAACTGCAGGCACGTTTATAAGAAGCTCTTATAATGAGCAAAATATGCTGAATTTAGCCTGTATTATATCAGTATACATGAGTGATAAAAAAGAAATAGAAATTCTTCAGGGAAATTAAAGTTAAGGCATGAAATAAAGTGCTTGTCCATTTAACTTTGTTTTAATGATTGAAGGGGCTGCAAATAGTGTACTTCCAAGTGCATTGCATTGCTTTCTCACTGACTGCAAACTTAACAATTAAACTTGGCTAGTAGAGACATAACTCATCTGAAAAAGTATCAGAAACGTGGGAATTTTAAGGGATCACCTAGGTTCAAAGCAATGCAGAATTGCTTCCTACTACAGGCTATGGAGATTGAGGAAGGACAGGGTAACATCTGAATCATATCAAAGATTTATGAATTATTCTAAGGAGACTGTAGGACATCATATGGAGGCAAGCCAAGAGGCTTGCCTTTGCTCTGCAGGGGTTCTAAACATTATTTCAGAGATAGTAGCCCAGAAATAGGCTCTAGTAGGAGCCTAAAAATAGGCTCCAGTAAGAGCCCGAAAATAAATACACAAAAACAAACCCACAAACCTGAAGAAAAATTACCATAGGACTTCACTTGCCATTTAGAGTAAGGTCAAATTTGAAACTCACAGCTGCTTTTTCATTGATGTATAACTGTACTGAAAAGATATTTATATCAACCCCTCTGATACCTCATTCATGCTTTATAAATATTTCAACAGGTTTTTTTCCCCATATTCAAAGAGGATTTAAAGTATTCAACCTATAACACCGAACTGGTTTTAGGCATAATAGCCTGACGTTTTTGGTTATCCCCACTAACCTCCCTCCCTTCCCCTTGCTTACAAGAGTGTTGTTACACAGCTGTTTGAGCTCAATTTTACTTCTAGAAAACAAACCCATGAGATGGTTTCTCCAGGAAAAAAGTGCAGCACACACTTGACGCGGTGCACTGACCTGCACGCGGTTACCTGCACTGCACCTGTCGGTCGGAGTACGTGATTCCAGCGCTGGCTCTTGGTCCTTTTGAAAGCATCACACCCATGCTGCAGCCTCTTCCTGTGCTGCTTGGTGAGCACAGAGCATCCCAAGGCATGTGCCCAGGGAAGCAGCAAGTCAGGCTGCCGGCTCTGGAGGAGGACGGGTCAGCACAGGAGTTCCGAAATAGAGCGAGGCCAAATGTCACATTGCAACAGTGCAAGAGGGGCTGGATCCTGAGAACAGCAGACAGGGGATGAGTTGGGAAGGTGGGAAGGTTCATGTACTTGTTCTAAAAAGAGATGACAACACACTCACCCACTCATGTTTTCATGTTTAGTTAGACGTGTTCAAGGGGTTTAGAAGTAATTACTTTCAATACCATAAATTACATTTAGATTGTTTTTAATCAATGAGAAATCAAATGACAGATGTAAACATTACAGAGACTGAGGAGCCTATTACCAGCGTGATTTTAATTATTTACATTGCAAATCACTACCTCACTTCATGTATCTGACAATAATTCAACCTCACCTCAATTTTAACTGTTTCTGTTTTGTTCCAGAATTTAGCTTATGAAATCATTCTTACACTAGGACAAGCATTTGAGGTGGCCTATCAGCTTGCACTACAAGCACGAAAAGGGGGTCATTCTTCAACCCTCCCCGAAAGCTTTGAAAACAAACCCTCTAAACCTATCCCCAAACCACGCGTTAGTATTCGGAAGTCAGTGGTAAGTAGAAGGTAGTAATGCATGCGAAAAAATCCAAAAATCAGCTATACAGTGAAGAGTTTATATACTAGAAGCTGTACAAATAAAAATACCTCCTGAGTCAGAAATGCTCCATCGTGCCACCTCTGCTCATCAGCTGGCAGGGTTGTGTCACCACAGCACTGGCAGCCATTCAAACAACTGCTTATCTCAGATTTCTCCAGTTTAAGATGTTGCTTGGTTAGTCTTGTGTATGTGTGTCTTATAGTAATTACCGAGCTTTAATTAATTCAGTTTAATCAATGCATACCTCTCAAACTGCGGTTTCATGGACTTTCCTAATCTATCACCTAAATTGTTTGGTATACAATCACGGCATGTGTGTCGTAATCAAATTACAAATCCAAATCAATTTACAATTATCCTGTCAGACCAAGCAACTTCTTTTCTTTTCGTACCCTTTTTTCTTTTGGTTCTTTTTTTTTTTTTTTTTGATCTGGGATTCAATATACCTTTTCAGTATTAATCACAGACTCCTAAGAAGCAAATCTCATTGAAGCATACATATTGATTGCCTTTAAAGTACCCTCCTGAAGTGCAGAGATGACAGAGAAATATTCTTTTACAGTAGACCTTTTAAAAAAATTATGAAAACTATTATAAATTAAGTGAGAACACAGGCACAGGGTGATTTGGGAGGGAAAGGAGAAAAATGACCACACACTGTATCATGTTCACTGACTTTAACGTGAGAACTGTATTCTATGCCACTTAATTATTGGGTGAGGGGAAGGAGGGGGGGAAAATGTATGACTGTACACTTTGTCATCCATTGCCACAGAATCTTCCTCCATAAAACTTTAAGTAGAAACATTTCCTGATGCCATCGTCTGTCTCATTAGCGAACAGACTTCTCAGGATGAAGTGTGGCTTTAATGAACTATGATGCCCTATAGCTTGGGGGTAAACACAGCTCTGATCTCAACAGGAAGAAGAAGGCAGCCATGAGTACATGGGAGTGTAGACACCACCATACTTGCTGCTGTACGACTTTGTCAATTCGGGATTTGCCCTGTTAGTTTAAAGAAAAACCCTCTGCTCAAGCTGCCGTGCACGGAGATGGTAACCCGTCTGTATGTTTGCATTTGTCTTAAAGCAGATAGATCCATCCGAACAAAAGACTCTTGCGAATCTACCCTGGATTGTTGAACCTGGACAAGAGGCCAAAAGAGGCATTAATACCAAGTATGAAACTACAATTTTCTGATACAAAACTGTCCCCCTGTTCCTTGTTGTGCCTTGCACGCCAAGCAGTCACAGCACAGCCTTTCCTTTATGGCAACGTTTCAATCCAGCAGAGAGGAAGACTGCACTGTATGAGTGGCCTTGTAACTAACAAAAAAGGCTGACAGTCATTTCTGGTGATGTTCTTCTTCCTGCAGCACTGACTGAAGAATGACACTATATGAAGACTTTTAAAATTACAGTCCACAAGAGGAGTGAGAAACCTTATTTTTCATGCAGTTCTCCCTTGTGACTCTGCCACAGTGCTTTCTTTGATTTCTTATTTTAGAATTCTACTTTTTAAAGAAAAAGAAACAACACGTCTCTAAACTAATACTAATGCTGCCTAAGAGTAGAGTATTTGATTGGGTTTTTTATTTAAATCTTGGCAATTTTTAATTAAAATAGAACCAGAATTAATAAATAGATTATTTGTGAAACCACTGAATCCATTAATAATTACTGTGTTGAATAAAGAACTCATTAAAGTGACAAGAAATTAGGCACCCTGATTTCTGTGTGCGCTGATTTTATATGTAATCATTGATGTCCTTTGATCCTCTACAGAAATAAGAACCTCTTGCATTGTAGCAAAGGATCAGAGTTTTATGAATGGTTAGAAGAGGGTATTAATAATGCACAGAAAACATTTATTAGATATTTTTATGGAAGAGAAGTACTATAGGAAAACATATGAATATTTATGGAAGGAAGCCAGATTAATTATGAGAAATATTGTTTATTTTAAAGTTAAGTAAATGACTGCTATTGCAGCATTATGAAAATTATAAGAGTTGTAGCATCAGTGCACTGGATGTTCTGTGTGATCAGTCTGGAATGAAAGTGGAATGGTCATTCTACTACACCTACATATAGTTTATGCAGTTCAACATTGCTACAGCCATGAATTCTACTAGTATTTTTAAAAAAATCATCTCAGTGGTTCTAAAAAAAGTCAAAACCATGGATTTTGCTATCAAGATTTCTGTCACAGAAAGCTTGTTTGGAAGAGTGTTGATAAAATTCTACTGCAAAACATTTTCTAAATAAAAACAGCAAGAAAAAGAAAAAAATTCCAAAGTAATAAAAAATGTTTTCATGAAACAAAATAATTAAGCATTTGCTTAATATTTGGTTAAATAAGATTTACTTACTTTTTCTTTAAAGTGTTTTAATTTTTTTAATGTCTGTGGAGTATTTGTATAATACCATGATGTATATTTATGTAGAACTGAAATTATAACAGTAAAAATATCATTATAGGAGAAAAATGACATTTTAACGTATATTGTTCTATCCAGTCAAATTGTGAATCATTTTGAAGTTCATTATAGAGATATTGATAAATTGTGTGGTTGTCTTAATGTTTTTTTAATTATTATTTCATATCCAGCTGAGGTTTTTCAGTTAGAATCATCAGTTGGTATATTCCAAAACATGGATAATTGAACTTGGTTTAAAACTGATAATTGTATATGGTTTAGTTAAACCTAATCATAGCGCTGAGTGATGACATCCTTTTAATACAGTATTCAATTTACTTGAACAAAATAGTTCCTTGTACATATTTTTGCTTATTCACTGTTGATATGTACTTAGTCAACTGACAGTAAAAAAAAAATAACACTAAAAATATGGTACCAAAAGGAAAATTGTATAGGAGAACAGTAAATAGTAGCCTCACTGCAACAAATACTTATGTAAATATGCTTGGGCTTCCAGTTATAAATTTTGTAATTTTGTCATTTATTTATATCCTATAAAAGCACACAAAATAAAAGGAAGTTGTACAGTCCCAGCTTTGTGTATCATTTTATCATTGCTAAGGGAAATCAGGGGCCTGATGCAAAGGATGCTAAAATCAGTGAAAGATCCCCCTTCCTATTTCACTGGGCTTTGCATCTTGTACCAAGGAGACCTAGGAATTGCTGTGGAGAGAATTTTGGTTTGCAATACAGATTTTGTTTACAGATGGTAAAAATGTCATACTTTAAAGTCCTTCATTAACTGGTTCTTCCATGCTCTACTCAACTGCTGACATCTCATATTTAATCACACCCTCTAAAGATTTGTGCAGGAGTTCTGTTAAAACACATTCACTTCAGGCACATAAAGTACAGATGAGCCAGGTTTTCAGGGTATAAAACTGGGGCACCTCTTATGCAGCTGAGTGACCCCTAAAATTAAAGGATGAGACAGGAGCTGCAGCAAAACTCTAGGCAGATACAAAGGAAAGGTGTGAAACAACAGGAAGAACTGGCACCTTGCAGGAAGAATTTGATCTAGGTTCATCAAAGAGATGTCAAGCAGGTAAGGTGGCACAGTAAGCAGCTGAACTCATTTGGGAGAGATAATTGGGGCACGACAGACTGATGATAACTAGCAGGACTGATGAAAGATGAGACAGATGAAAGACTGGTAGGGCAGAGAATTGAGTGTGAAGGTTTTGGGACACAGCCAGTGAACAACTGAAGCCCCCACAGCAGACAAATTTAAACTAGAAGGAAAGATAAGAATTAACACACATTAAGGACTTCTTTATTTGCAGAAACCTGGGATTTTAGAAGGAAACATATCTGTCTACTCACCAATACTAGTGTAAGCCAGTTGGAGAGAAGTCCATGGGGTGTCCTCTAGCATGGGACAGTGGTTCAGCAGTCCTTTCTTCAAATCCAACAGGACTTCTACAAACTTGCACTAATCCAAAGGAGTTACCACTTGGTCTTTTGTCCTTTTTAGTTGAGGTGACTTTTCACTTAAGTTCCTGGTATGCTGGAAGTGCATAGGCAGTAAGGGGATAATGGTCAGTCTTAAGAGTGAAGGTAGGGAAAAACCCAGAGACCTCTGAGATCATAAGATCAGAAAGTCAGTAAAATTGCTGTTCTTGACCTCTAGGGTAAAAGGGAAGCAGAGGCAGATCAAGGAGGGCACATGAAGAAGCTGGAGCATTTGGATGCTGTAAAACCAGGAGTTAATTCCAATGACTGACTTAGAGTGGGAAGGTGGAGAATAGGCAAAAGAAGAGAGCTGATACAGAAGTAGATTGCATTTGACATGAGAAGGTAAGCAAATTGAAATCCAAATGAGATGTGGGTAACAAAGGGTTTTGAGAATTATGTGAGTAGTGAGGTCTCTAATATGCTGTTGTGAATGGGTGTTTTAGGTTGCTCAAAGAATCACTGGCAAAGGTATCAGCTAAAGCAGGTTTATAAAAAAGTGAAAGCGCGATAAAGTTCATTGGCAAGGTTCACTTTGCTGCTGAACTACATAGTTGCAGCACACAGAGAAAAATTGGACTAAAACCTAAAATCAATCAAACTAAAATCAGTCTTAACATTATCTGTATGGAGGTTGGTGATGGGAAAAAGTTAAGGATAGAAAAGCGTTAAGGATAAAAGGGAATGAGGGGGACCCTCCTGCTGAGTCACAAAGTTCAGAGTAGACACTTTTGCCAAACTTAGCTCCAGACTAGACCAATGGCTTAGGCCTCAAGTTTTTAACAGCACTTCACTGACAGCCCAATTTAAAAGGTAAGAAAAGATTCTTTAGCATTTACAATGAGCAGGACAGTAACACACAGGCCTAACTTACATACGAATCTAATGTACTTACAAATTACAGAGGTCAACACTCACAGTGCACGCGTGTCCTGGTTTTAGCTAGGACAGTTCATTCTCTCACCCTTGGAGAGAGGGGCAGGGCCTAGAGCCGTGTGGGTGTGGCTGGGTGGCTGTTCTAAACCATCCAGGTCATTGCAGGGGGACACAGTTCCAGGTGGAAGAAAAGGTGAGCGCGCAGCAGAAATGGCACCATTTTGTTCTTTTTTTCTGGAGGAGGAAAGCGGTGACCACAACCCTTGGGGTGGTGCAGACATGGAGCAGGGCAGTCAGTGCAGGCAGGGCAGTCAATGCCATGCAGACGATCTGGCTTGAAGGTTTTGTCCATCCTTGTTTCTTGTTGTCTTGGGCCTGGGGAAGGAGGACACCAGCTGCAGGAGCGTCCATCGTGTTGTCCTTTGTCTCGGGAAGAGCCGTGTAGCTGCTGGGCTGTGGTAACATCCACCATTTTGTCTTCGTCTTGGTGGCCATGTGGCACTGGGCGGGGGTGGTGAGCCCCTTTTTGTATGTAAGTCACCTCTTTTATGCACTGTTGTTATGAATACCGTTTGCTGTTACTGTTTGTTTTCCTTCTCTCATTGCTTTTTCTCTAGTAAATAGTTATCTCAACCCATAATTGCTGCCTTTTTGTCCCTTTCTTACTGAAGGGGCTTGGGGAGAAGGGAAGCAGCTGTTGGTTTAAACCACAATGATTTGCAATACTGTAGTCACACTTGGCAGACACACACTAAAGGAGTGTGGACACATACCTGCAAAAAATTCCCCTCAGGATCAGTCAAGTACTCATGTTGGATGCCTTTGCATCATTTTGAAGGGTGAAGAGTTGAGCTTCAAGGACTGAGGGTATCAGCCGGGGGCTCCATCATTGGCTTTTGGCAGGGGTCCTACAAATAGAGTGAACTTGAGAATTTTCTTGCTCGCAGGAGTGTCCCGCTCAGAGTGAATTGCTGGCTGCAGCCCTCTGGGGTCCAGGAGAGCTCAGAGGGTCTCACTTAGAACCACTCTTCATAGGGTTGCAAGAGTGTTTTCTTTTGTCACAGCAATTTTCCATCCTGTCCACAATTCAGGTCAGTAACTTTCTGTAAAAGTTCAATCATAAAAGTGATGTTACACTTGCATTTTTATGCAGGCAAGAAAAATAGTTTTCCAAGACTGTTCACTAAAAAGCAGGAGCTCATTAGCCAAAATAAGTTCCTGGGAGCACACAGTGTTTCTGATAAGCTCGAGGAGCTTAGCTGAGCTGTCATTCATCAAGGCCAAGGGCTAACAAGCATTTCTGAAATCATAGTGTGGGCCCGTGTGAGAGGGGGATGCACCACCACATATGCACAATACAAAAGCTGCTGCTGGGACAAGGCTTAAAACTGCAGAAAGTCCTGACAAACAACAGGGAACTGCTCTGTTTGTGGCGGTAGAGGTTTCCTAAAGCAGATGTTGATGTTACATTTGAGACTGGATGCAGTGACTCCTCCAGACTGGCCTGGTGTTTATGAAAAGCCAGAAGAGCCACTGCTCACAGCTGGCAGGAAGAAACACACAGCATCTCTGGTTCTGGTATTCTGCCAGGAAGTTTGTGAGAGGCTGTTTCACCTGCAGAACCACAAGATGCACATGCCTTGCAGTTTAAAGTCAACATCTCAGCATCAGAAACTGGCATTGCCATAAAATGGTAACCACTGGCAAGGGAATTGTCAGGTTGTGAAGATTTTGTCTGTCCTTTGGAAAAGAAGCAGCATGCATTAGACAACTAATGCACATACAACTGTTTATCTCCCATTCTAGATTAAAAACAGGCAGTTTGTGCCACGTGCAGGACTCTAATTTTGCCCTAGCTTTCTTTCAATGTGTGCTGTTCAGCTGGCCTGCTTCACACTTCACTGGAAGATGGTACCTAAGATGTCAACAAGACAACAATCTAGAAAGAGTAACTTCAACTATCCCCAAAGAACAATTGACTCTGTGAAGGAACTGCATGGCAGTGACAAGCACTTATTGAGAGACATGGCAGAGGGATTAGAGACAATATTTAGATGTGAGCACTTATCTAAGAAGAGGGATATTTGTTAGCTCATGCTAAAAGACCCTCTGAAGAGAGTGGGAGAAAAAAGGACTCTTAACTGGCTGGAAATCCTGGCAAGATTTTCGGCCCACTGGAAAGCACAGAGGGATAATTCTTAGGCTTCTACTGAAAAGCTCTGCAAGTGTTCAGTGCTCTTTGGCTTCTTCAGGTGAACCAACTTCTTTGCTAAATCAGCAAACTGACTCTACTGCTATCAAGGCCACACTGATTCTGATTAACCATATGCTGGTTCTAGTTAACTTTCACACTTGATAACCTGAGCTAGACAGAGCCTGACCACAAGTTTCACTTGTGGCCAGAGTTCACACTGAATGTAGATTTTGTGGAACTGGTGGATGATTTTGTTCCTGCTGACTGGACAGTCACACTCATCCTCATTACAAGCCTGAGTGCAACCTGCCCAAACACCACTGTCCTGCTGAAGAGGCAGAAGAGGGAAAGCAGAGAAATGGCCTATGGGCCTTGCCTTTCAGGAAGGCCGTGCTCCAAATGCATGAACGGGAAATGGCATCTCCAGCTGGCTCCTGCTCTTGTAAAGACCACAAGCAGATTTCTCTTCAGTCCTACTTAACCTTTACAGAGTGGCACATCTTTCTTCCTTCTGTGGAAGTCAGGTACCTAGATGTATTCAAGAATGTGGGTCTGGGTGAAGTGGTAACAACCAGGCAGACAAAAATGCTATCAGTGCTATCAGTATGTAAATGAAACCAAATTCTCTCTCTTTCTCTCCCTCCTGTCTTCTCTTGCCACTGAGCTTGGATAGGAAAACTGATTTTTCTATCAATCATAAAAGCTGAATTCAAAACACATTACAACAACACAAGGAAAGATGAAGCTTACTGGAAATATTGAAGAACTGCCTGGATGCAGGCCTGTGTCACGTGCTCTAGGATGACTCTGCTTGAGCAGGGAGGTTGCACCCACTGTGCTCCCCACCAACCTTACCCATTCTGTGATTCATACAGTTTCTATGTGTGATGAAGAAGTCTATCACAGATGTAACTTCATAAGCACACTTAATTGTAAGATATGAGCCTTTCTGTCTTTTTAAACATGGCATTTCCTACTTTCAAGTCATTAGAACTGCTTGAATTCTCCACACCTTTATATAAAGCTAAATTCATTCTAATATTAAATCCTTAGGGGGAAAAAAAGGAAAAGAAAAATATAAATTCATGCTCAGTGTTAAGGATAGGCCAATGCTTGAGAGAATGTGTTCAAATTTGAAGGCGGTGTATTTGTTATCGTACTTTCTAAACATGTAATAGAAAATCAGAAAGCCAGTGAGACAAAGGAAATGGAAATAGGCTCCAGTATGGAGAATACCCAATGAGCATTAACTTTATCCTATAGTGACACCATGAGGAAAAAAAGAAATAGACCACACTAATTTAAAAAATGCATTAGATGCAGTGCAGTCTTCCTTCTTCCACTTGTGATTATTGGATAGTGAGAATTGTGCGGCTACAGAATGTCAGGCTTGGGCATGTCCTAAGCAAAAATATCCTAATGTATATAGTTGAGGCTAGCACTACTTCTTTCTTTAGTTAATGTTGCAAAGACTAATCATTCTTTTCTTTAATTTACCTTCCAGACAGTATGTAAGTCTATAAAAGTATCAGTGATGGATTAAGTGAACAATTCTGCATTAGAATTGAGTGCATCTACTGAAACGTACGAGTGTCTGGGAATGCTGTGCATGAGTGGAAGTTAATATAAAAAGATATCAGATCATTCACCATGGCCATCTCTCTGTCACAGCCATCACATTTAACTCAGTTATACTTACATAAAACTTGAAGAGTTAACTAAGCTAAGTACCTCAAAAACCTGGAAAATTGAACTGATTGTTACAAGTAGTAGAGAAAAGAGACTATTAAGGTGCCAACATTATCCCCAGTCCTTGATGTGGCAGGAAAGCCCTTTAGAGAGATGTACCTAAGTAATTGCAGCTGGTGATACACACAGCCTGCTCCATAGACAAAGAAAAAGATGGGGGGAAATATTCCAGCCAACTGGACTTTGGGGATATCTGTTTCCCAGCCAGAAGTCTAGTCCTGGTGTGATGCAATCTGCAAGGAAACAGAAATATGAGTATCTATTGCACCTGAAGGTACAGATCACCTTTGTTCAATACTGCACATCCTAAAGCCAATCTCATAGGAAGGTGACAAGATTTAAAGATCAAATTACACAGTACAAGAATGAAATGCTTCCTGATCTGCAGATGACCAACAAAACCTCTGAATCCTAGTATTTCATTACAATCCCTTCTCTAGAGCAGATCTTTGCAGACCTGGGCTGAAGAACATTATCAGAGGGTCTCTGAAGTTCCTTTCTGTACCTGTTTTTAGGTGAGACATGTAAAGCAAGGAAATAAAGATCTTACCTTTATAATAACCCATAACATTTGAAGCACACAGAATATCTGGAAGCATTTAAGCAGAAACAGAATGTTTTCCTGAGATGTTTGTTTAGACTCCATTTGCATAGAGATGTAGGAATTATAAGCTAATTCCTTTGTTGTATATGATTTTACAAGTTTGTTTTAGATCAAAATATGGTGTGATAATAAATCAAATTCCTTTAAGAAATCCAAAGTTCATGTATTGACAATGATGCATTAAAAACAAAAAGAAAATCATAAACAAAACAATTAGAAATCTGTCAGTGACACTTGCCAAAACCAGTCTCTCAAAAAACCACAGCAGTCAGTAATGCCTAGAAAAATCCTCTGATGCTCAGAGTAGACTCTACTTTTCCACATCACCTCAAATCTATCAATCCACTGTTTTCCTCAGGACCAACTTCAAGTCAGTAGTTGCCTCGGTCGCCTCTTTAAAAAAACACCAGAACTGCAACAATTCACAACTTTTTGGAATTTCTCATTTTTTTAAAGTGTGATGAATTTTACCAGGTATGATTCAAAGGACTCTTCATCTTATCTATGCAGACAAATGGCTATTTATCATTTGGGCTTGGCGATTCAAAATTCTTTAGTTTGAACAAATGCATCCTTGCTACCTGTTCTTTAAGATTATCAATTTCCAATGCCATATTTCCAACATCATATTTCAAAATAGTGTCACTGTGATCAATGGAATAAGCTTGTTTTAGTTAATTGCATAGATTTAATACTAATGTCTCATTTGCTTTACTTATTGGTATTTCACTCCTTGCTTTAAAAACCCTTATCAGTTGCTCAAATATTTCATAATTTGCACTCTGAAATTTTATAAACATCATCTCTTAATGTATTTTTCTGTGTTGCACTGCAGCTTCTGCACCTTTTCTAAAGGGATGTCATCTAAGATAACATCTCATGCAGCGGGTGTGGTGGTCTGGTGGCTTTTTTCACATCTGTGGAACTGTGACTTCTTGGACCCCTTTCAAAGCTTTCCAGCTTTTACACATCCTACATTACATCTGTGCTCCCAACCATGTCAAAATTTATCTGCTGGAATGATTCCAAATCTGTAACTCCCTGATCAAGGTGATACCCTGTTATACAAGGAATATGCAAGCAGAGTACAATCAATGACACCTGGAAAACTGATAATTTTTTACGCCTTGGAATTGGTTTCATAATAAAGATTTCATAAAGATTTGCTTTTCAAGAACCTCTCTGCTGATCTGAAGCCAAATATGTGGGTGTTTTTCATCTCAGTGTAGTTGATTTAACTTGTAAAAGGAGACTTAACTTCCTTTCTATAGTTCCTCTCAATTACATAAACATTCCTGTGAGCCAGTCAGTAAGAGTTTATGACAGATTTAGAGCTGCTTGGTGATAATTTATGAGTACTTTATGTTGGCCTGATTACTGAAATGTTTGCTGTATGGCTTCATTTGTTTAGTGTAACAAGAATTTGTCAGGAAAAAAACAACTCTGAAAGGGAAGGATGGATTAAGGTACCCAGTTTTCAAACTCTACTCAATCTTTAAAGAATGCCAGAATAATTGGAACATCCTGTTCAACACAGCCTCTAAAATCAGCTCAGAGAATGAAAAAGCAAAGTCCACGAATCTGCAAGAGCAAACCTTGTATTTCAAATGGTAAGCGACAAGTGCTTAACTGCTAAAAAAGTGCTGCTTCTGCCAGTCACCACAAAAACACCACCACTACAGTTACACCTTGAATGTGCCACTGCTGCTGGATTCTCTCTGCTGCTGATCTCTGAGAGTGGTTGCTCAAATCTTTTCTTCACTTCCTGTGGGGAAGAATTTTTGCAGTCGTCCCCTTGGACTAAGTCCTAAGGTTACAATACCTAATTCAGCTGTTCTCACTTTGGCATTCTGACTGGGTTTGTGAACATTCCTCTTTTTCCTTCAAGGAATCTCAGCAGCTATGAATAGTCAATTTAGAAATACACCAAAAAAAAAAATCTCATTTTCAATAGAAAAAACTTGTTAGAACTCAAATGTTGCTAAAACCACATTCTAAATAGAAGACACTCAAGTTCCAAGCCCCTTGCTTCCTGTCATAGGTATTAATTCCAATTTAGACATCCAAATTATGGTATGTTCTTTCTCACAAAAGCAAAGTTAAGACCTCTTGTATTTGCTGCTAACTGCTCAAAGTATTCACTGTGATCAAATTCTCATTTTCCAAATGAGAAACAAAACAAACACATTGGCAGATACATAACAATCCAAAGTAACTTCTAACCCATCACAGAATTCAAATAAAGAGCAAAATAAGTAAAGCAAAATGGAAGAACAAATTACATGAGCTGGAAGTGTTGTGGTTTAATTTTTGAAAAGGAGGAGATGTAATTTTTATGCAAAATAAAAATAGATATAGAAAGGATTTTCATTTTCAGAGAATATGATCTTAATTTCCTAAATCTGTGTTTTAGCAAAAAAACCCAGCTATATGATGTATAACACATAAATGTAACAGCTTGTTAAAGAACACACTTTTTTTTTGCTATTACATGCTGAGGAAACCAGAGAGATCCAGAACACAAACTGAGAAAATGTTCCATTCCACAGAGTCACTTTGTGATTTAAAAACCCACAAGAACAGTGAAGTCCAACTTTGCTGCAGCGAGTCTTCCCCTAACACCACCAACATTAGAACCCTGAACAGTGGAACCCCTTATTGAGGGAAGGTTGACATAAGTAATTAAGGACTCAAAATGAGATGTTAGCAGTGGTGCAGGAGCTTGAGAGGAAAAGTAGATCATAACTCAAGGAATAGACTTTTTTTCCCCATAGCCACCAAAAGTTCAATCCTTTCAACAAAGATATTTCTGGGAAAAGGAGATAAAACAGTCAAACTGGTGGACTTATCACTTATTGCCACCTACTGTGTTTAATATATTTTAAATCAAGTTTAAATGATCAAGATATGCTATGAAGAAAATCCAGGTCACTTGAAGTTCAGTTGAATTGTACCTATCTCTGGCAGGTACTCACTCATACAATCTCATAGTGAAAAACAATTCTTTCACAAGTTCAGCTTGGCTCCTCAACCATTTCTTTAAATGAATGTGTGCCTGTAAGATCGTCCTCAAACCCAGTGCTCCAGACTATAAAAAAACAGCTTCTGACTCAAAACAACAATTTAATAGCTGAATCCTTGATATTGTAGAAATAATTTTTTAAAAACTAGTATCAGCTCCATAATTTTTGAAGTAGAAAAACTACAACTCTGGCTTTGATAAATTGAGAGTGCAACATGCCCAAGAAATTAAAATATCTCTTTAAATATTTTGAAAACTCAGACACATTCAGGTGACCTTTTTTCATGCTATTGTTAAACGTATACTCAAGTAGAGGTAAAATTTAGGCAACAGTTCTTCTGTTCAAACTCTTTGAAACTGTTTCTATTCCTACTTCTTAGTTCTGAAACTTAAGTCACATATTGGCAAGAGCACACATTCTCTCCAATATCTCAGCTGGAAATGTAAACCTATACTTGCTATCCTGTACTGAATTTAAATAAACTCCACAGCACCTTTTAAGAAAGTGTGCAAATACACTGAAAAAATTCAGAGCTACCAGCTTCTGTCAGTGTATCTTACCTTACTGTGTAGATGCTGAGTGCTCAACCATCAAGACATGATTACTGGCTTCAGATTGGATTCTTTAGATCAAAATGTTTGATCTGCTTTTAGAGGCAGATTTCCACTGGCCTGTGCCTGTGTGTGTTCACTCACCTATTCTCTACGAAAAAAGACTCTAAGCATTTCCAAGTCTCAAATTAAAAATATGCTATTCCCCTCAGGTATTATTTCAAGGCTATTAAACCAGAAGTATATTTTTCAATCTTTCCTTAATCTTTTTTTCCCTACACTACTTCTGCCAAGGGGCTTATAAACAACAGCCAATACTGATCACAGTATTAAATTAAAGGAGGAATTTAAGAGGATATAATTGGGAAGCACAAAAAGAAATGTTGTCATTGTTACTCTGGGACAGGAAAACTTGCTCTCAAAATGTCTCAAGACTAAGATTTCTTAGCACTGAAGTTTGAACCAGCAGGCTACAAAGTCTTATCAACCCAAATACTGACTCTAATGAGGAAGAGGAATATGAACATTTATTACTATCTTTGGAGGATATGGCAGGCAAAGAATATGATTTTTAGAAATAAAAGAAAACACTGCTATCATGTGCTAGAAAATACCATATAAAAGAGATATAGAAATTATATTTTCTATACGATTACAGAGAATTAGAAGAGTTTAATGCTTTAGAAAAGTAAAGTATAAGGTATTTTAAATATCAAGCATACTTCGTGTGCATTTATGCATTAGAAATAACACATGCTTTACCTAAGAAGCATCATGTTTACTTTTGAAGAGTTTGAATGTGTAAATTTGTCTTTGCCTCATTTTGAGTTATTTTAAACATCACAATTTTCAAAACTCATTTGAGGTTATACATTATTAGAGAAACAGAACAGAGCCAAAAATAAATCAGAGACACAAATAAATTTAAGGACGCTAATACAGTAAGAAATTAAAAATACCACATAAACACATGGAATCTAATAGCAGCATCCTAAGTAGTACTCAGAGGATGCCTCTTGAGTACAGAACAAGAATCCTCTCTAGCCTGAAGGACATGAATCCACCCATTCTCAGAGCACTTCTCCTATGTACAACATATGGTTTGTTAAATGGAAACAAGCACAGGAAGCTAATTTGTTCTGTAAACAGTCAGGCCCCAAGAGAGAAACTGCCTATTGAAACACTTACAAGATACTTTAGCTTTCTCATCCTCCTGAACAAACACACTCAGGCAGCATAAATAGATCTAGTCCAATTATCACCCTGTTGTGCTGTATCCCTCAAGTGCAACTGTAGGAAATTATACAGGAAGTGATGAAGCTGTCAATGACACGTGCAGACTGAAAATCTTACTCCTTACTCCATACTGTTTTAGGATGTACCCTAACAGTCTCAGCCTAGGCCTCTATTAAATCTATTTGCAAGGTTTCTCATAAAACTCCCTCTAGAAGAAAGCTGTATAGTGAATTAATCTGGAAGAAACGCCTTTTAAAACACAAGAAAAGCCATCATCCATGCTCCAAATCCACTGGCCCCCACCTGCCCCCCCCAAAAAAAGCCCACATCAACACCAACATAGACATGGATAGCAGCACACCCCATGCAAGCTTTAAAAGCTCTGAAAAACACAATCAATCTACTGTCAATCTGCTGCAGAGTTCCAGCCACAAACAAGCCTGGTCTCAGCTTAACATCTTAGTGCATACTGGCAGAGCCAGTGACTGTGCCCCATTCCTAGCTTGAAAGAACAAAGTCAAACTGAGCACAGGAAAATAAATAAAAGGTATTGTACTGGAAGTGTTCAGAGTATCTGGCACCCTCCCTGTCCTCCAAACAGTAAAGGTCATTTGGGTTCTGCTTTTCTTGGAATCATGACAGAAATAAGGTGTCCCAAGTCCTCAGAGCTCTTGGGCATCATCATCACCATCTATGAACACAAATAAATTTGTTCCTCCATGATAGACACAAGGAGGAGGAAAGCACAAGGTGGACAAATACACCTGAGAGCTCAGGTGTCCTACCAGAGGGAAATACAGCCCCAAGGCTGACTTTCCACTCCTGGGCATTGCCATGGAGACTGTACTTGCTATGAAGGAGAAAGGGCAACAAAACAGCTTAAAAGGAAGCTATGTTCTACTAGAAATTGCAAAAACTTACCTGAATTCTCTGCAATCTGCTGCCATTCTGGATTTAGCAGCTTCCTGAAGATGAGGGCAAGCAGCCTCCCTGCAATGTTCTGTTCCAGGAGGGCAGAGGAAACCACCCGAGCCAGAGTCTCTCAGCCTGGCTTTCCCCTGAAACCTGCAAGGGCATCAGCTTCTGCAAAACACCTCGGGAGAGCAGCCATAAGGACACAGATTCTGTTGTGGCTAGATACAACCTGGGGAACTGGGCTACATACAGACACTTCACTGAATTAAATAACTTTAAAAACCCCCTCAAAACAGCAATTTGCACAGCATTCTGTAAGAGGAAGTTTAACTGCATAATTTTCAAAAGGAGGCAAAATAATTTTGGGGTGGTGGATAGTCCTATACCGGCAACTGGTTACCAGTTCCAGTTCTACCCCCCCAATTCCAGCACTACAAGAGATCTATTTGGAAAAACCTCAGGCACTCAGTGCACTGTTCTATTTCAAACAACTGTGTAAGAGATGGGGAAGGAGAACACTGTAGTTGGAGGAATGGTACACTTTAAGGCAATACAAAGCATCCTCTTGAGCAGCTGTACCACACATGGTTACAATTCCCAGGGAAAGAGAAAAAAAGAGAGATGTGAAGGAGCTGTAGGTCTAATTGACAAAGTGAAGAGACTCAAAACTTCTACAGAAACTGATAGGCATGGTTAATAGGAAGTATACAAATTGTTTTCACAAAAGCATATTATAATTTCAGTTATAGAACTAGATAAAATTTCTAATTAGTTAAAACTTGAATGAAGATTGATTCATTTTGATCTGACATTAAAAAAGATAATGGGAGCACTAATGTTCAATCTACATAAAAATTGCTTTTAGCCAAATTCTCTTTTGTTTCCTTTACAATACATGTAACATCGAAGAGAACAGCCAAATCTGATGATACAGCAAGACTTATTTTTTTTTATTACAGTAAACTGTCTTCTTAAATATTTTAAATTGAAGAAGTTGCTTTCCTGGCTCCTATTTTAATGATTTTTTCACTTGAATTTTTACATACTTTTCCTGAAAATCAGACCTATTCTTTGGCTCTTCAGCCATTTTCATCACTATTCCTCTTCTTCCATCTCAGTTTCAAATACTTACAGCCAACTCCAGACTTCTACATGTGAATGCAACCATCCCAACATCACCTTCTGTGAAGAGCAGCTTCCTCAGTTCCAGCAACAAGCACAATGCTTCTGTGCTGTCATTCTTCCAGAACATCCAAGAATGTCATATTTATCTCACATTTCTTCAAGTTTCTGTGTTATTTGCTTCCTAGTCACTTCAAAATTGCAATTGTCTGTGAACTCTGCCCATGCACCATTTGCTTTCTGCATTAAACCGTGATCAGGTTTTTTTCTTATCATCAGAATTTCATTATTGTTCTCAGAGAAGAGAACTTTCTGCCCTGGTTCCTCATGGGAAATATGTTTCCTGTACCTTTCAGCCTGGTTGGGTCTCTAAGTTCAGCCTGACAGGGTCCTAAGCAGTAAGGACAGCACAGTCTCTGCGATAGAGGGATACTGGCTAAGAGAAGCTTCCCACTCCTTGGATCCTCAGCTACTCAGGGGGTACTGATGGGCTCTCTACAAACTGGACACTAGAAGCAATTCTGTCCTGAACACTGTGGACATATTCCAAGACTTTGTTTCCCCTCTGTTTCCCTTTTCCTCCACACCCATATTTAATACTGTTGCTCACCTGTCGAAGCACTTTTGATGCAGTTTATAGAGCAGCATTATGTTTAGACTGAAAACAAAACCACAGTAGAAGATGAAGCACTCCCCCCTCCATCCCAGTTATAAAAAAACTGACTCAAGAATTCAAATTCATTTACAACTTTGGCCAATATTGCCTGGATCATCTTTATTAAGTACTGTACATACTCAAAATACAAAACGTCATGGTCTTTTCTACTGAATTTCTTCTCTTTACATTTCTGCCAGCAGTACTTTGATTATACTGACCCGTATTCAACAGCACCTTAGAAAGAGTAGAATTTCAAGTTGGAAAAGAGGAAAAACTGGTGATTGTCAAAAACAGGGAAATACTAAGAATGCCTATTAAATTTTATGAAATGCACACAAAAAATACTAAAAGTAAAAATTTCATTATTCAGTGCCAGTTGAGATACTTGCTACTGTACTTTCTACAATCAAGTAGTTAGACAGTGTTTTACTGCCAGCTACAAAAATATGAAGATCATATTAATGCTTGTGCAGTTGCTCATAGGAGTTGTGAGGCAATTGAATAGAAAAAGGCTTACTAGGTACCAAATAAAACATTGCTACCCCATTATTCAGAAAGCATTTGTCAAGTACAATTAGTACAAAACACTGATATTTCTACCCTATATTGAAACTATAAATAGACTGTAAAAATTACAAAAAAACATTAAAAAACCCATAAAATCACATATTACCAGGCAAGAGATCAACTGGGCATAGAATCCCATGTAAACAAAGCTGACAACAGTCAAGTGTCTCCATAGTATAAACTGAATATTATTTCCAAAAGAAAAAACATCTAAAATTCACACCTTCTTATAATTATCAATACATAACTTCTAAGCCATTTCCATTCTCATTTTAGCTGGTTAGCTGTACTCATCCTTTGACTGGAAATGTGGCACAGTCTCTTCCACTTCAATTACAACATTGAATTTCAGATTTTGCCATGAGAAAAGAAGACTCAGGATGTTCCCTTCAATAGGAACAGCTCATCCATGTTACAATGCACTTTATCTCCACAGGTTTGAAGCATGAAGGTTCTTACTGCAAGTGGGAGGCACAGCTGCTGTGAACTGAACATCTACTCAGTTTGGTTTGAACATTAAGCACCAACATGGCTGGTTTAATTTTGCAAATGAAGAATGCCCCTGCTTCTTCCCATTCTGCACTAAATGAAAATCCTTGCATCGCACCAAAAAAAAGGGGTTTTTTGCATCTTACACAGCTGTGTTCATGGCTAGAGAGTACTTAGCCATCAGCCTTAGCATAAAATATAATTTCAAAGTATTATATGCTTATTCTTTCTTCACTGCTATTAATATTAATTTTAACTAATTTGAATAAATCTTAATATAATTTCCTTACAAAACTGGAAGCAACATACTTAAGATGCAAATCAAGATTTAAGGATTATAATAATGCTTATTAAAAACAAGATTAAATGCAAGTTCATTTGAAAAAACATGCATAAAAGTACATAAATATACATGAATACAACAATTAAATATAATTCACAGCTTAATGACTGTCAGACAAAGCAGAATTTTCTTTCCAGCTTAAAAAATTAGTTATCTTTGCAGTGTTCAGACCACTAATCAGAACTTCTGCAACACATAAAGAATACCAAGATTATCAACAGTCACATATACTTTGAAATTAGGGGACACATGTATTGACTTGAGGTTTGTTCCATTTGTGTAGAAGGTTTGTAAGGATTCTCCAGTAGTTACATTCCACCACTATCAAAAAACAATAGAAAGACACTTTCAGTTAGGTGAAGGAATAGAATAAAATCTATTAACAGGCTTAACACGGCTAGCCCAGTTGATTATTTTTGCCAAAGAGGTAGAATTAAAAATAAAACCATCAAATTAATTAACATTAAAAATAAACAATCTTTAAGTAGAGTAAGTTTAGGGCTAGTTACTAAATATAAGGCTTTCAGATGAAAAGAAACTTCAAAAAGACTGAAGCTGTTAAATTTCAAGAAAACATACAAAATAAATTCAGGTACTGCCCCTTACCCCATCACAAAATGCAATCAATAGATATAAACTGCAATATGTCCAAACTTTTTAAAATTATGTATTTTCATATAACCAAATGAATATATGAAACACACTGCCAGATAGCTTAAATTATAGCTGAATTAAAAACTTAGCTAGACACACAAGAAAATTGATCATGTACATTTTGGAACCATTTGCAGTTTTTTTAGTAGGACTGACTTGTTTTTCAGTGAGATTACAATTAATATTTTTTTGAATATGCAGTAAGCACTAACAACAAAGAAACCAAGAAACCTTCAACCATCAGTTTACTGTAGTCTGAAATTTCACATTTCTCAGAAAAACTGTAGACCAATGCAAAACTGGACCTAACACAATCCAGCACAAAGCTGTTATTCCATTGTGCCAGTAAGTCTACCCACTATTCCTGCAGCATTTGAGTGCAGCAGCAAACTATCACAACAGATTACTTTCAGCTTTGATCACACTGAAAAGCAGATGGTATTACTACTCTTTAGCTTACTCATCTCATGAAATATGTAACATTATAGTTGTGTGCATAATACAGATTTGCAACTACACAGCTACAATGCTCTGATTAAAAATACTGTTCCTAAAGTGTCTGTTATTTGATGGAGAGCCCCTCAAAAAAAAAAAACCAAACAAAAAAACCCAAAAAAATTAACCAAACCAAAAATGGATTTTAATGAGCTTTTGAACCTCTGCTCTGAATAAATGAGCAGGTGCTGTGCCACTGGGTATCACTCACACAGCAAGTTCAACAGCACAGAGGTGGATACACCACATCTGTGACTAAGATGACTTATTCATTTAAAGGTGTCGATCACGTAACTCTACAGTCCAACTCAGTCCAGCTTTTAGGGGTCCAGACTCCTGAAATGTTCTGGACTTTCCCTGACTAGTATCTCCCTACAAAATGGCTCTGTGTGTGTGTTTTCATGCACATCATACACATCTATCTGTAGATCCTGAAGAGAAGCAGAAATACAATACTTTCAGAAGACATCGCGATTGAATATGGTCCCACGACTGGGAAAAGACAAATGCCATACCCACTTCCACAAAGAGCAAAGAAGGTACAGGGAACTACAGGTCAGTAAACTTCACTCCAGTGTCCAGGATTATTATGGAACAAGTTTTCTGGAAGTCATTTCAAGTCACATGAAAAACAAGGATGTGATCTTGACCAACTAGCAGAGATACACCACAGGTAAATCATGCTGAACCACCCAATTGAATCTGCTGACAATAGCGGTGTCTCTCCAAACAGCATGGCAAGAGCAGTGGATGTGAGCAGCCTTGACTTCAGCCATGCCGACAGCACAGCCTCCCATAGCATCCCTACAGTCAAACTGGAGGGACAAGGACTGGCTGAGTGGAATACAAGGCAGGTAACAAACTCTGTGGGCTGTTGGTTCAGTCACTGTGTGTCGAGCCCTGCCCAAGTACAAGAAGAACACTGACAAACTGGAGCAAGACCAGCACACGGCCATTGAGGTGGCTGGACGCCTAGAACAGATGTCATGGAAGACAGAGCACTGCTTTTGTTTAGGAGGCTAACTGCTGTCTTCAACCAATGAGAGGGTTAGAGATAACAGAGGTAAGGTTAAAGATAACCCTCTTTACAGGGCCCAGTGGCAACCCTGTTGGACTGGGGACAGTATTTTATGGGGCAAGACCCTAAACAATCTTACCTAACTCTGCAAGCTACTTCTAGCAAGGGGCTTGGCTAGAAGAATTCCAGAAGTCCCTAACATCCTAAACCATTCTACACTCCAAGAAGCATCACAACACCATACTGTGCAACCACAGGATAAAATGAGGAGGAAGCTAGAAACAGAAAGTGTGTCTTGTTCTTTAACATAAAATGAACATCAGAAGGGGCTTTCAAAACTAACTTAGAAATTTCAACTCTTTGTTACATGGTTACTGACTTCAAAGAATTAGTCTGTCTAACAGCTAGACAGTGACCAACTATCAGCTAAACTCCATCCCTCTGAGGTGAGAACTTTTCCACCTGTCACTTCACACACACACAGATAACACCTTTCTAAAAACAGGTGTTGGCTATCACAAGGGGACAAAAACCAACACAAAACCTCATGAGAAATTTAGAATTACAAAGAACCATTCACAGACTGATAAAAGGCCACGTCTTCCCCTTCCTAAAAACCCACATGCCCAGTAAATGCCTGAACCAATGAAAGATTGATGAAAACACTGATCTCCTCCAAATATTACCTATGAAATGCCTTTCAAGACAGAAAATCATCACCTGAAATTTCTTCTGAATTTCTACTTAGGACAAAATCTAAACCTCAGTATCTCAAAAAAAAAAAAAAAGCCAGATAATAGAGCATTTTTCTGCTCATTATAAAGAACACAATTTCTGTCAAAAGTGAGTGGATATTAACGCTGAAAAAAATGACTGGGATCTTTAAAATTAAAGATATTAAGGAAGGACATTGCAAATAATCTGAAGTTAGTAAAAATGGAATGTATGGGATTTGAAAACAAACCTGAATTCTTAAAAGACTTTTTCAGGGGACTTGCAGATATGAGAAGAAGTGAAAAGTGCTAGACCATCACAAAAATGAAGCAGCTTTGTGTTAAGTAAAATGTTTCAGGTCTGGTCATTGAATTAGTCTTAATTGTCAGAGTACTGCCATTTAATAAGGTATGACAGGATATTTTATTATTTCAAGGCTTACCTTAAGATAGCCTCCAGATGACACAAGCATTTTACTGTCAGGAGAAAAGGAGAGGTCTGTTACCCAACCCCCATGTGTTGGTTCTCCTTCATCTACGATAACTGGGGAGCAGAAATGAAGTAATGCACCTGTTAAAACGTCCCAAATCTAAAAGAGAGGAGAGAGTATTTATAGAAGGAAACTTAACAGGGAAAAAAATGCCTCAAATAAGGAAACCTGAAATGCATTTTTCTGTATTAGAGAAAAAAACAACCTTGCAAATATGTATTCTACTTGAAGTGACAAAATAATTTTTTAAAAAATCTTGTCTTGGAACTGTATCTTATATAGAGGATTTAATCACACATGCAATTCACAGTAGAATTATTATTAAATCATGTGAATCAGTTAGCATTCATGGAACCTAAATCTATCAATATAGTTACAAACTACTGCCTCATGTGGAAAACTTTGCTATTTTCACCCCAATGTTCACCACAATGCTAAGGAATTAGACATGCAGAACATAAACCATAAGAACTCTTCTGTCTGTGAACTGACAATCAACTGAATTATAAAAATCACACCAAGATTAGAGCAGTACCCTTATTTCTCCTTTGTCATCTCCAGTGGCCAGTAGTTTGTTATTAGGAGTGAAAGTACAGCACCGCACACAGGCTTCATGGTCTTTCAGTTCATGAAGAACAGATGAACTTTCAAAGCTCCATATCTAAATGGAAAACATTACAGAGGAGTGAAAAACAAGCTCAAAACCAGTTATTATTTCTTTCTAGAAGGCATTACTGTTAAACTCCACATAAGACTTTTTATACATATGCATATTTGTACGTGAATTTATGTAAATGTATTACACTGTGGTTTTCTTTTTTATTACCTGAATCACACAAGAATGCACTTGCTACGAACTACTGAACTGACTGTATGTATCTTTCCTTGGAATACACATTTTACTGAAATCTATATATTTACAAGACTTTAAAGCTTGTTATAGAAATAGGATTCATTAATCACTTGAAAATTATATTTTAGAAATCTAATGGAATGGTTTAGGAACATAATGGGGCAGCCCCAGTTCACTAATTTGTGCACCTGCCTTCTGAACCTATAAAGAGAAACTTCACTGGAAGTCTCAGAAATTTTTCATAACTTCACAAATTAGGAATGTCAGGCTATCAACAAATCAATACAGAGAAATAAACAAAGTATTCTGCACAAAGCTGTGCATTAAACATGAATTTTATTTGTACAGAAGCCACTAGGCTTAAGTTATATCCATGATCAATTGTGAATGACTGCAACAGCTTTAGAAACATGTTGATGGATACAGGAAATTTAAAACTAGAAATACAACAGGATGACTTGAATGATCACTAGTTACCTCAAAATGAAAAATATAGATTACTTTTCGGTACAAATAAGGCATCGTTTTTATCTCTGTACAGAAGGTAACCAACCTTTGCAGTTTTGTCAGCAGAAGCAGATGAAAATTTACTACCATCAGGTGAAACAGCACAGGAAAGAACAGCACCTCCATGACAAGCAAAATCTTTTTCTGGGTTTCCAGTAGTGATATTCCAAACCTACCATATATACAGAAAAGAAAGGTTACTTTTTTAACACAGTAAAAAGGTTAAAACAGTTGCATCTTACACAACAATATATAGGGGATAAAACTCAGCTAGATAGTTCTAATGTGGCCAACATTTTGTTATACTCACTGATATAGTTAAAATACAACAGTGTAGATCTTACTGAAAATAGAAAATCCAAAATTTTGTCTTAAAAGTCACCCTACAGTTTAAAATTGATTCAGTAAAATGTGTGCCCACACAAAATGTAGGAAATACCAAATGTTACAAGAGATAGTCAAATATGTTTGATGTGATTTGTCAGTTCACAGCCTTTTACTCACCTTAACGGTTCCATCAAACGACCAAGAGAGAATTTTTGAATTTTCCAGAAGTCTAAAATCCTTGATTGCTTCCTTGTGCCCTCTTAGAAACACGCATTCGCTCAATTGCCAATTCCATACCTAATCATAAAAAGCAAATACATTTTTTTAGAAGTGAAACAGCAAACATAAGAAGCGTGAACTAACTTTATTTTTAAGTGACAGGACTAATAACAAGTTCTTATGGTGGTGGTGATTAATTAAAACGTCAGATATTGAAGTGATCCATAATGGAGATGCTGACGATTGAGGGTGCCATAGTATTTAATGGTCAACCTTTGACAGAGTTCCCTATAATACACATATAATCTTATTTGCAAAGTGAATTTGATACTTAAAATTCACTGATAATTTTAAAAAAAAAAAGCAAACCAATAACTTTCAGGCACCTCAGTAGTTTGGGGTTTTAAACCTTTGATCGTTACGACATATAGACTTATTTCACCTGGCAGATCTCATGTTTTGCTTACTTAAATTAGATTTCTTTTATATTTTTAAAGGGCATTTTTAATGAACTGCCATTTTGCTTCGCCTTTTTACAACAAAATAACACATCTATTTTCAATTCAACTATTCACTGCGAAATGAGTTAAGTGTAATTTTCTCTACAGAAGCTATTAAGCATCAATTTCTTTTAAACAGCAGTGATTCAGCAGTTTTCAAAGGAGCAGGTTTCCTGCAGCAGGGAACAGAAAGCAGCGTGTGCAGGTGACAGTCCTGGGGCTGTAAGCGAGGCGCTGCCCACCAGAGGGAGCTGGGGGCCAGCAGAAACGCTTCCCACGCACAGCCAGGAGAAGGACCCCGAGGCCGGGGATCAGCAGCCCGGAGTGCTTCGGAGGTTTTACTCCCCCTCCAGGTTCGGCTGTGTGGGCTGAAGGCTCCTGAGCAGCTGGGCCACGCGCTTAGGGATCCTGTCAGCACTCTGAAGTGCTCTGCAGGACAAACCAGGGCTCAGCAAGCTCAGTGTGAGGATCTTCACTGCAGAGCTGCACCCCTGAGCTGGATAACGCTAACACAGACACACCAGAATGCACCTCTGGAGCAAAGCTACCTTGCTGAGAGGCAGAGGCTCCTAATTCGAGCCCACATTACTGCAGCCACTCTATTTCTAGCTGGTGTTCAGCACCGCACCGGACAGGGTGCACACACCAGCCCACTCAGAGACTTTTTACATCATTCCCCAAGACAGTGAAAGCAAGCACACTGACAGACCTAGAGCACCCCAAACCCTCATTTCAGAACTGCCGAGTCGCCTTGTTTGACAACTAATGTTTCTTTTACTCCTCTCAAAGCCTTTCTATCATCCACAGCAGTTAAAACAGAAAATCTGTAATATTCATTATCACATAAGATATAAAAAAAGGCTATTCTTTCTATAGTCCCTTGCCCCTGGATGAAGCAATGCAGAATACAGTAATCATTTACTGAGTTTATGTTATCTATAGTATAAAAGCCCTTTAATTTAAGTAAGTTAGAGCATTATGTTTTTTAATATTGCCCAAACCTGTATAACTGAGTCGTGAGCACTTGAGATGAGAGTCTGACAATCGGGTGTAAATCGACAATGCTGCACAGATGTCCTGTAGGCCTGCCAGGACTTCAGAACCTTCCCATCTGACAACTGTAGTACCTTTACAATGAAGAATGCAATAATTGCATTTATTTGACACACTTGAGGAAAATAAGAACATGCAAATTCTTTCTTAAATAACATGGGATTGTAATTACATGATTTTAAGTCACTGGATTGGAACAACCAAAAATTCCTCTTAGCTTAGTCTGGGTAAAATTAAATTCAGAGCTAGATTATTGGCATTACCTTTAAGTTATTTTAATTTAGACATCACTCACAAATGTAAATCGAATTATTATATTGAAGAATATGATTGTATGAAATCATTGTAATGACATTTATTTTAAAAGAAAAAGCATAAAGAAGAATGTTTTCCTACTACTTCTAAAATCAGATTTAGGATTTAATACCTTTATTGTTCCATCCTCCTGTCCAAAAGCTGCAAATTTAAGATCTTCACTTAAGCAACAGCAGGAAATGGGGTATTCTTGGGCTGCTGTCTGCATAATAACATTGTCTGTATTTCCATTGATAAGCTGTAAAATAGAAAGGTAATTAAGGTATTACAATATTTTAAAATTTAAACTTAAATAAATTACAATTTAGAGCTGAGAATGCCAAAGGGAACAGTTACAAACTTTAAATTACTGTCATAAACCACTTTGGATGCTGGTGGACTTAGCACTTGGTGTGGCAGGGCCCACAGTAGTGAGAGTGTAGCCACTGTTTTCTTTAGCACAAATCTGGGCTCCCACCTCTCACTGCCCCAGTTTGAGAGGATTCCTTCAGCTGTTACACAGAGCTCTTGAGCATTACACAAGTTGCTGTGTAACACCTGGTCTATAGGTGCTGCACACGTTGCACACTGCTGTGCACATCTGAGCCACTTGAAGGGCCCACAGACCCCCATCATGAAGGGATAAGAGTTCTGGTCTTCTGCATCCAGACTCCGTTTCAACATCAGTGTAGAAATTTCCTCTCAAATCCCGTTTTTGCACTTAATAAACTAGGCACAGTTTCTACATACAGAAGTGTTATCATACATTGAGTCATCTGCTACAGATTCAACTCTTGAAAGCCAAGAACAAGAGGCTCTTTCAGTGCTCCCTCAGTTTTCTACTGAGATTTGCAGGTAGCAGTCAAACACACTAAAATATTGATAAATACATCTTACTTGTAAATTCTTCTGATTGTAGATGGCTAAAATCATCACTTCACCATTGTGAAACACAACATCTAATTCACTTTTCAGCACATCATCAGAAGACTTGCACACCTTTTTTGTTTCCCAGATCTGTTGAAGAACACAGTGTTTCATTAGCTTTATTAAAGAACAAGATATAAAACTTGCTGAGAAACAGCACCTGTAAACCAAAGGCTTATAAACTTGCAAGTAACACTGACTTTTTAAAACAACGAGAATGATGCTTCTGCTGTTTTTCATACTAGGGAAAGCTGTGCAATTGCTATAGTGATTCCAACAGATGAAATAGAACTTTTTTTTCCAGGCTGACTACAAGACTCTTCCTGTGTTTAGAGTCATAGCTATAACATCCAAAGTTTTCTAATCCAAAGAGCAGCATTAAAATCCAATTACAAAAAATATGAAATACAGATTTCTGTATTTCAATTGCTTTCAAAATTCCAAGAATATACGTGTTAACCTGGAAGAAAGGGAAAGGTTACCTTGGTAAGTTATAGTTCTATTTTCACACATTTTAATGAAACATTACAATTACAGAAATCTATCCTAAATATTAACAGGCAAATATATCTAACAATTAAACATATCAAGTCTGCTAGAATCCTCAAAAACCTTCAAAATTCCCTATTCAGGTAAAATGTAAAAAAACCCCAGAAGGTTATAATTACTCTTGAAGTACCATCAAACTTCAAAAAATCATACAGATATAGAGGAAATTTAGATAAACAATAAATAAAGCAAACAAGCCAGCAGATTTTACTGAATATGTAAGTTATTTTATAACAAATACTTACATTTATATTGACTATAGACTTACATACAAAACACACAAAAATATCTTTATGTATTTTATATGATATATGATTTTACAATAAACAATTCCTTAAATGAGTGACTTAATACTTATCTAAATTCAGATATTTCAAAAAAGAAAAGTTATCTTACACGTATTGTCTGGTCATCAGATGAAGTCAGAAATAAAGATCCATCTGGTGAAAATGTCACACAGTGAACCCAGCTCATGTGTCCTCTGCAATATGCCACTTTTGATAAAGACTTAATATTCCATAACTACAATAAAAATATGAAAGAAAAACTCAAATGGATTCAGATTGCATTTACAGTGCACATAGTGCAAGTACACTTAATTACTATATCTGCTAGTATTTTCTTAATACTTATTCTGAAATCAAATGTAACAAGAACTGTGCCTGCTTATCAGATTTCAATGGTCAGGAAAACTGAATCAGCAGTGTCTTTGACTGCCATGATTTTAAAAGACACAGGAAAAAAAAAAAAATCAGAGTATAAAGAAAATACAAATTCTACTTGACCATACAGATTGAAAAACCAAAAGACCCCAAAACAACAACAAAAAACCCCAAACCAACCCCAACCCCAAACCTGATATTTGTACAGACCTACTCTAGCCATGCTAGCCTCAAAATTATTCTAGATGTTTCCTTCCTTCTTATGTACCAGCACACAGAAGGAGAGAGGGTTTGGTTTGAGTTAAGCAATACTTCTGAGAGTGACAAGAGTAGCTTTAGATACACTTAGAAGACTAGTCTAGTCTTAGATAAATGTGGGCTCCATTGTCCAAAACAAACTTGTAACTTTAAAACAGTATTTCCCAGCTGGTATTTTAAATTTAGGAAGCAAATGAAAATTAAACAGAATGGAGCGCACCAAAAGCCTGCTAAAAATAGCTGCATTTGTTTTAGCTCTGCATAGGAGAAACTATCCCAACAAATGTAACATTTTAAATTGCAAGGAGTCTTCCATGGTATATTGCAGACACTTACCTCAACAGAACAGTGAGACAAAGCAACTGCTACTAACTCATCCCCAGGACAGAAGTCACAGTACTGGATTGTGCTGTGATGACTGACAATGACTTGAGTTAACAAACCACACGTGTTGATGTCAAAAAGCTGTGAACACATAATTCCAATAGAAACCCTCTTTGAATGACTTCACTACTGACAAATAGCTTATATGCTCAACACTGCACATTCTTGAATTAAGAAGGTATTTCTCTTAGTCACAGGTTTGTTGATGACATATTTTTATTTACACACACTTGAAATCAGACACTTCTATCTGAAAGATCTTAATGGCCTGAAATTTTATCTGTAATCATAATTTCTACCTATATGGTAATACACTACCTCCAAAAGATTACTAAAGTGAGGTACTTACCAAAAGCTTATTTTTGGCTACCACCAAAATCATGTTACCATTTCTGGACCAAGAGCAACATTTCACTAGAACTTCCACATCATCTGGTTGTTCATCTGCATTTTTAAAGAAATCTTTTATCTCAATACTTTTCAGCTCATTTCCTGAGCGTGCTTCCCAAAGCTGGAATAAACAGGAAATAGACACAATCTCTTGGCTGATGTAGGTACAGAATACAACAGGAGAGAGCTCCCAACTACTTCTTAAGAAAAAAGGGCAAGGAATAAAATACAAAAGCCCCTTGTAACTTTCCCCAGTCAACAAATAGCATTAGAATATTCACAAGTCCAAATGATTTATATATTAAAAAAAGGAGAAAAACAAATTAAGAAATACAAACAAACCACAAAGAGGATTATGCTACAGCAGAACCCTCTCCTTGGGTTTTCCCCTCCTATCATTCCAGCTAAAATGCTGCCTAAAATTATCCTTTAAGAAAGAATGAAACCAAAAATAACACCTGCCCTGCAACTCTGTAAACAATCTACTCACCATGAGAAATCTGGTATACATCTAGCTTTGCACCTTAATTTCATTGAGGGACCTGCCAAAAATCTAGGGAACGTTTCTGTCCCCTTCACCACATTTTTTTCTTATTAACAACAGCTATAGCAATCCTTCTTTCCTGATTTAGCAACTACATAGAAACATAACAGTGTTTTAAGAATTGCAATTCTGTAATAGCATAATCCTGTTGCTACTAAAGGCAATAAAAATAATACTCACATTCTCAGAAAATCACAAACCTCTCAGTTTTCTTCTAGTGCATACAAGAAAATGGCACATGGAAATTGCTTTTAATTTTTATGTCCCCTGATAATTCATTTTCACAGATAACAAAACTTTCAATTAACCCTAAAAACTTACTACTATTTCTGGTTAAATAATTTTTACTCCCCACTCAAGTTTTCTTAACAAAGTGCATTAGGGGGAAAAGATATTTTAAATTATTCTAGTTAGAATTTATTTGCAACTACAAGCAGTTGACTTTTTTTTCCTGGTACTGGACAAGCCATTTCAAAATCTTACATTACAAATGGGACCAATAATCAACTGTTTCAGGATTTAATTCATCAAAGCTGATCAGGCAGACACAAAATTTTCTTATATATATTTTGCATTTGATGCAAAACCTGCCCGTCCATCATCAAAACAAAGGGCTGATGTAAAAATATACTGTATACCTTCACTGTTCCATCCGTCGAGCAGCTAGCAACATATTCATCATTTGGTGAAAATCTGCAGTGATTGACAGAATTTTCATGACCTATCATCGTATTTCTACAGTATTTTTTATTCAAATCCCAAATCTGTAAGAGAATTAAACATATAAATATCATCATATTCATGAATTATTCAAAGACAAATCATTCATGCTCTTCTCAAAATCATACACTTCCATTTTTTCTTAGTTTTACCCACATGCTTATGGACTGGATGCTATGCCCTGGGCTACCCTACAATTTACCTCTATCTGGTAAGATGCATGAAAACTATTAACATCAGCATTACATAAATCTAGTTACAACTTTCTGTACAGTGCAGACAAGGCCCCTGACCAGCACAAAATTACTGAAAGTTTCCTCAGACTGAGAAAAATATCTTCGCCTTGCCTCATTCCTTTTCAGCTTCCTAAATTAGAGTTATGTAGCTTACACACTTTAACAAAATGAAACCTCTCAAGTTAGTCTTGAACAGTCTGAGTATCATCAGGCCAAAGCCCTCACCTTCATGCCCTACCAACAGAGGACTTGTCCATTCTCCTTTGCTGAGTATAAACACTTCCATTCTGCCTTGCTGAAATCTGATAACAGAGCTCTACTCTTGATCTGTTGCCATGTCTCTTCTACCAGGCTCAAAAAAAACCCATTACAGTGTTTAGATATATTTATACATCAACAACTACCCTGTTATGACAAACAGCATGAGAATAATCTCAACCTTTTCCACTTACTTTGATGAAAGTGTCATTTGAGCAGGTGGCTAGAAGGTACTGACCACTTCTGTTATTGAACTGGCAGCAATTGACCTGCTCGGAGTGTTCTTCATATACACACCTACACTGGCCTGTTCTTGAATTCCAGACCTAGGCAGAATTGGAAGATGAAAAACACTTTTAAATATATTTAAAGTAATTGTTTTTAAAAATCTGGAAACTATGCTGAAATACAGATAAAGTCCTAAAACATTTCTAATAATACCTCAAAAATATTTTGAAGAGAAACATATATTTAAAAAAAGAAGCAAGACATTATGAAGGGAAAGGTCATAATTCAGATTAGAATCTAATAAATTCTGGAATTCCAACAAGGTGTTGCTACTATAATGAGGAATTAATCCCAATTATTTCACAGGTAACAGAAAAGAAGCATTAAAAAAAGAATTATGGATAGATTCATCTCATGTTATGAATAGGACTGGACTCACACATTATGTTCTAGTTAAAAAGAAACATCCAATAATACAAACAAAATAAGTGGTTAATTCTGCATGCATGATGTTAACATTAAGTATCTTTTATTTTAAGCAACAAGTGGGGCTTTTCTGTTTGTCAAGCATTAAATTATCCACATGATATTTAAGACAGTTTAAAACACCTTTAATTTTAAGAATCTGTGCTGAGTTAGTTAAACAGAAATTCAAAGTACAAGTTTGAACAAAATAATTGTCTTTACCTCATTCCCTTACCTTGACTTTTTTATCACTTGAACAAGTTGCTACAAATTCACCATCTGCAGAAAAAGTGCAACAGAGTATTTCATCATCGTGGGCATTTATCTCCAGGAGTCTCTCTCCACTTTCTGCTTTAAACACCTAAATCAAGGAACAGTAAAACCTTGTAACTGACAGACAGTTTGAAAACATGGATATAAGTTTCTTTTATAATCTCAAACAGCTCTCTTCATGTAAGCTCTTAAAAAATGGGTTGACTTTTGAAAGAATTCATATCTTCAGGGACAAAAACATAATTATAAAGTTCTGCAAGGATGATAGAAATTGTAAGAGACAATTAGTGAAAATTGATTTTTAAAAATATTTTTGTTCTACCCCCACTCTTTAAGCCAAGAGCCATGCCCTTTCACAGTATTTTTTAATAGTAACTGCAAATCACTATCTTTTAACCAAATCTAAGTTACTCTTAAAACCACAAATTCCAGTTTTACATGTATAGGATACCCATACATATAAAGTAAGAACTTCAACAGAATTGATGTTGGTGGAAAAAAAACCAAAAATAAGTATGGAAACACTGACAGGATGACACATGTTTCAGTCTTAAGTTAGACATAGGCAATGAAAGGACAGTTGGGGAAAAGGGCTATATATTAATCAATTTCCTCAAATTCTGGGATTTAACTTTACAGTGTGGGGTGGGCAGGGGGTGGAAATCAGCTGTCCCTTTCCATCTTAGGTTACATATTCTTAATTATTAAAACAAATCACAAGGTGTTCTTTACAGCATTTTTAAGACTTTTTTTTTTATTGAACAGAAATACCAATGACAATTAAATGGTTGGTATTTGTTTAAATAAGAACATAATTACTGAAGTTACAGGAAATCTACCTTCACAGTAAACTCTTTTCCTAGAGTTTCTGTTCCTAATCTAGCAATAATTTTTTTAAGTAGCCTTGAAAACTGAAAAGCTTAAGCCATAATTAGAAAAAACATGAATAAGCTTGAAGTTACAAATGAAAAAATATTATGGCTAATTTTCCTATTATTTCTTCAATGAAAGTTTAGTTTAAATGCAATTGCAATCCACAGATTTTTTTGGGGTGTAAAATGAAGAAAAGAAAAAAGCAATCTGCAGTGTCAATAATGAGGCCATTAAGTACAGAAGCCCAGCACAGCAACTGCAGCACAGCACAAATACATCCACCAGGCATCTCCTCAGTGGATGCCACAATCATAATTCTGAACAGGCCAGCAAATAAAATAAGCAAATAAAAAACCCAGTAACAACACAGTAAGTAGCCAAATGAACAGCAACTTAGTACTCAACTTCTCAAGCATCCAAAACAATACCAAAGGTTTGCAGCAAAGTTGTTCTTTTCCCTTACCTTTGGCTGTCTGGAATATGGGTACTTTACCAGGTTACTGGCTGGCTGATTGCTAGTTTTCTTGAATGCTGGCTGACTCCCCTCCAGGCAGACTGCTGGCAAATTTATATTAGTCACGTTCCTCTCTGTCTCCTCTAATCTGCTTTCTAAGCACTTTGGGCCTGTTTCCAATTTAATACTGTCCTCAGCTTCAGGCGTTTTCTCCACAGATACATTTCTTTTGCATTAAAGCATTTCACTAATTAAACACTGAAGTGGCATAACATCCAGTACCATCCCATATAAATAGTAAAGCTGTACCTAAAACATCTTCCTGCTCCTCAGTACTGTAGAAGGTCTACTGTGACTGGAAATAACATTTTTTGCAAAAAAATAATAAATAAGCTAGGGTGTATTGCTGGCCTGTGACCTTTTCCATATCATCTCATGTTCACATAATTAGGCCAGTGAGGGTACAAACCCTAAAATCACACCATTCAGCTCTTGAAGATAATGCTAACTATTCTGAACATGCAACTTGACCTTTATGCAATAATACATCCTTTTCAATCATTTGTCTCCATTTGTCTACGATCTAGATCCAAATATTTCCACATAGCAACAGAAGGAAAGTGACAGGACAGTTCAACAAATGTTTTCGAAATGGTACACAGCATCTCTTTTGACTCATTCATAGGTGTCCTACCTGAAGAGTTTTATCAGCTCCACATGATGCTATTCTTTGTCTATCCTTAGAAAAGCAGGCATGGTAAACTGCATCTCTATGTGGACGAACAACCAGACGGTAGAGATTTTTCAGGAATTTTTTATTTCTACAGGGTAAGACAATTATTGAGATGAGTGCTTTTGTATTATTCTAAATCATCTCTAAAAAGATGAACACTTTTTCACACATCTTGAGCAGCAAGCTTTATAAACAAACAAAACAAGCAACCCACTACACCCTACCTCTCAGCCTTCATGCTGAACTAATAAAGAAAACACAAATTCCAACATTCACTCAGAGGTTTTATATTGTTCTCCAACAGTTACAGTTTAGAGATCAAGAAAGATAACATTTCTATGATCTGAAATATGCTATTTTCAAATATAGACTTTTTCCTGAGAATCCTTCTTTGCCTGCAGGAGAACTCTTCCTTTTCAAGCATATTAAAAAACAGTCATAAATTTGCTTAGATCTTCACAAATTCCCTTAATTTTTATGACAATGGCTCGATTTTTATCACTAGATAGCTAAATAGGATCTGTGACTATCACCACTTTTCAATCAGAGGTTAGGTACAGGATCTAACTCACCTTAGATAACTCTTGCCTCACTTCAACAAAAACTTAAAGAGTTAGTAGCAATCACAATCATCCTGTTTAGCCAGATCTTAACATAGAAAGCTGGCACTGTAATGAGATGACTTGGTGATGAGTGCCCAAAGCATCCTTCTCCTGAACTAACTGGATATTGACTCTTCTGAACCAAGCAATTTCCAAGCAGTTTTGCTAAATAAAATAACAAAATATTCAAAGAGGAGACTAATCTGCCTGGATCTTACTATAATTGCTTGACATGGAGTCACTCCGTTTTATAAGCACCAAGTACTATAAATATCAGAAGAGAAATATCAAACAGAATCAAGGAGAGTTACGTGGTCAATTGACTATGGGACAAGGCTGGGAAAATGTGTAGATCTGTATACTTTTTCCCTAAACAATTTCCAAAAATATAATAACAGCAAAGAATTGCTTAAATAGGAGAAATTTCAAGATTGTGTAGAGATTACAATTTCCCATCTTACTACTTTATAAAACTTTGCAAGTTAGCACATATGCTCTCCTTTTTAAAGTCACAGTTTACTTTAAAACCTAAAAACATACTCTAACATACCCAACACTTGCACTACAATTCTAACTTTAAAATAGAACTATTTAAAGATTCAAAGTATCATATTTTTATCTTTGCATTGTTATTTAAAAACAAACAATAATTGATCACAGAGGTAAATATATTGCTCATTTTATTTTTATGTAATTATTACTAAGCTGTCGCCTTACATATCCAGGGTTCCCCTCCTCCCACAAGCTCCTGAAAATTATTACATCTTCTTTCCCCAGGGAAAAACCCATCAGTTCTTACAAAGATCCTTTTATTACCATACATGGTATCTAGTTTCCTTGGTCAAGGGATCAGCATATCAGCAGATAGACTGCAGCTACTTACATCCACTCCAAATAAAATGTTCCTGTTTCCCTTTGAGCATGTAGCTTGGCCTGTTGATAGACCTCTGATGTCTCTGGCTGGCAAAGACCCAGCTGAATGATGTCAGGAAACGGCTGCCGTCCAAGAAGGTGCCCATTTAAAGACAGAAATTCCTGGAAATTCTCACGCACTGTGCTATCCTAAATTCAGAGCAGACATTTGATAACAGTTATCTTAGGATTTATTTCCTTGCTTTTTAAAATTTCTATACAGCTAATATTCTTACAGAAGCCCTTAGCTCTATTTTGCTATTAAGTAATATTAGCAAATACATACAATAGATTGAAATATTTCATTATCGTATTCAGAAAGCATAACATTCTTATTTTTCAAACAAAGAACACTAGCAATAGTGATTTATTCAGTAAGCAGTGTGAAATATCAGAAAGACTGTTCCAAGTGGTCAGCATAATTCTACACCTCCTCAAAAGCAGAGTACCTTATGTACCCACCACTAGGTATTGATCACTATAGTTATTGAGTTCCATGGCCAACTACTTACACACTGAAGTTAAACAGAAAACTGAGTTTCCTTCATTTTTGTCTTCTCCAAGTTAAAGTTCAATTTAATATTGGTTTCATGCTCTGGTTTTTTAAGCTTTCTATATACTTGCCATATACATACATACAACAAAAAGCAATTACAAAATAGAAAATTATATTTGGAACCAACTGATCATTTACCTTTTAGTATCATACCTTTTGATCCAGGATTGAACTATATTCTACATATTCATGAATCAGATGAGCAGGCCCTACCAGTTCTGTTTTAGCTTTAATCCAATCTAAAGAAAACATAAGATCACGGAGCTCCTAAAAGAAATACAAATTTAAGTTCAGAATATAAGTTTCTCAACAGAATCTACTTAGGGGGAAAAAGAAAAACACAGGAAATACATTAGGTATTTAATACACTTTGGTACAACTGTCCTTCGTGAAAACTTAGGCGATTTCCTATTTCCTGCATCTTAATTGTTCAGTTATAAAAATACAGTGTATAGAAGGCTAAGTTTGTTATTTTAAACTGCTCTTTGACAAGCTAGTCAGACAGCAGATGGAGGTACAGAGCAATTCTTCACTTCTGCAGCACATGAGACCTGTTTATTTAACTCTGAAAAATCTTCTTCTAGTCCAGTCTAGCAAAGATCACTGCTAATAATGATTGATCTTCTGAAGAGATGCTGAAACTCCTAAAACTATTGGTAAATGATCAAGGGAGTCCTCCCATAACATCCTCTCATTCCTTCAGTGCTCTAGGTTGTATCATGTCAGGATCTATGGACTTGGGAACATTCAACTGATCCAGCCAGTCCCTTACAATTTCACATTTGTCTCCACAAATGAAACATCCCTGCTCCCACACTCATGGTCCTCCAAACCATGGGGCTGGGCAGACAAGGTCTGTCGGTATTATTAAACACTCAGGTAAAAAAAGAGCATTGAACTTTACCCCTTTTAGTTAGATGACCATCTTTAACAAGAATTGGTCCAATGTTTTCTTTAGACCTCCTCTAACTGCTTACCAATAGCACTGCACAGGTGTAAAGCATATTCCAATTTAAAATCAATAAATACCACAAGGATTGAAAGATTATCACTGTTAAACAAAGAAAAGAAATACCTCCTAGCTTTATTATCCTTTCAACAAGTAGAAATAATTTTTAAATGATGAAAAATAAGTGATACATAGAATATAAACTCTAGGAAGCTTATAGTCACAATGAGCCAGGCTAAAGACTTCTGATAAGCTAATTCTAGAAAATGTAGAAACGCTGCTAATAATAACATTTTCACAACACATTGAAACTAAAGATACTAAGATACTGAAATAAATACGATCGAAAACACCTAGACTTGTAGCAAACATTAATTATGAAGGTCCCTATAAGAGATAAATCCTTGAAGTGTATTATATGATGAGTCAGATGAACCATCTTGAAAGAAGCTCAGATGAAAAGGTTTGAGTACACGTGAAATAAAGCAATTAACAACCAGGACGAAACGCTATTTAAGATATTTGAAACTCAAATTCAAGTGAAACTACCAATTATTAATCTTTCTGCATGATTCACATCTTATACTAGCTCAATAGCTAAAGAAGAGTAGTTGGCAAAAATGACAGCAATTTTTTTAAGGTGCCAAGACAATCCTGGAAACAAGAGACTTGCCCATCTAACTCTTGATGGGGGTTTTTTGCTATTGAAATCAGATAATGAATTTTTACACACAAATCTGTATGACATAAGAGGAAAAAGTTAACAAGACTTCTGAAGATCAAGAAGTAACTAACTGATAAAATGCTCCGATGAAATCAATTTACTTGTATTATTACACAATAAAGAAATCTTGGGTTTTCAAAAAGGTTTAGAGAAGACTTCTTATTAAAGCTTCTTAAAAAGGAAAATGAAAACATAAGCCATTATGGTATAAAACAGGAAATCTTCTCAAGAACTGGCTGAAAAGACAAGATTCAAAGGGGTGAAATAAAGCAGTTTTGTAACGTACAGTGATTACCAGAAGACCTCCTAAAGACTCTGCTGAGTGTTTACCCAGCTGGAGTCAAGGGGAAGAGAGGCTCAACTGGGAGAAGGCCTGGAGGGAAAAGCAGAGGTAAGAGTGGGTGAAAAAGGGAAGCCTCAGGACACCTTTCAGAACCCACCTGCTGCATTTTGGCACCTGCCATGTGATATGCTAGAAAGTTATACCAGTACATGCAATCCTCTTGAGACAGAACCGGTGTATTAAGCTTGTAGTATTTCTTGTACTGATTTACTGTGTTTTTATGTAGCTCCTGCAAAGTGAAGAAAAACACACTTTTGGCACTGAGGAGTTATAAGTAGTATTATTACATTGTAAATAGCTTTGAGGAATAATATTATTTCTCAATTGTAATACATTAACAAATGAAATAAAAAAGCTTACCTTCCAAAATTGTACACCTAACCTAATTTACTGCTAAAGACTTCTCCAGAAACATTCTCTGTATATTAAAAGACAGAAAAGCAAGCTGTTAACCCTCCTTCTCAGAGCTACCAAATCTCTCTTCATCTTAGAAGTGGGTAGCCAACAAAAACAACAAAAAAGATCCTTACAAATATAGATCTAAAGCAAGACAAAAAAACTTGCCTTTCTTCACATCTACTTGTTCTGCCTTGTCCTTCAGAACTGAAACTGAGTGCAACTTACAGGTCATCTTCCTGAAAGTACTGCCTTAAACTGAAAAAAAAAGGAGCAAAAAGCATTTCTCTGCATTAAAGAAGTTGTTTCCTATTCTGGTAGGGCCTTGATGTCTTTGGAATTAACAGTAGAACATTACATCTCCTGCTGGAAACATCTGATAAAGAAATAATGGTTATAGAGTCTTCTCTCAGTTTAGTCTCTTAGCTGCAGATGGAACCATCAAGAAATCCCTCCACAGTTTCAAGTTGAAAATAAATATTTTTAATTAGTCAGACTTAAGTTAAATTTCATTTGGACCTATGCAATGAAGCTACTCAGGGTACCATTTAACAAAGCAACACTTTCTGAAAAATGCCCAGCTTTGGAGAGTAAAGTTGAATGTAAGTATCACTCGATACACTACCAGAAGCTGGTTGCGATTCTTCTCTGTGAGAAAGTCCAGCTGAAGATCATGTAAATAATAATGGAATGACTTCCCATTACGATCACAGAACAACAGTGATTTGTTAACAAATTCCTGTAGGATATCTTCAACTTCTTCAGTTTCCATATCCCAAAGAATACAGAGAACCTAAAAAACATTTATACATAAACCGAGAAGAGAATCAGAACCAAGTGGTAATATGGTTTGTATGAATATTATAAAAGGCTACCAATTAACTGTCAACAAAATGCATACTAACAAATACAGACACAAAGGGCAATCAATTCAGTAAGTTACCAATTCCTTCATACCAAACCACAGGACAGATATTAGAAGTTAACCTATCTCTATTTGTGCTGATTTACGGTGACCATAAAAGGAGACAAATTCCACATAACAGTTCTCAAGCTTTCAGTGAGCTCAATTACAATCTAATTAAAGAACAATATACAGAATGCAGATTAAACTTAAACGGTATGAATATGTTTATTCAGTTATGATTATTTTAGTTTCACTGCTAACAATACAAGTCATGATGCAATAATGGAACAAATCTACCCAATCTAGAAATTATTATTAAGTTACATACCATAGAAGTTATACGTGACAATTAAAAATTTTGAGAATTCTCTAAGGTTGTTGTTTGTACCTCACTAAAAATCACAAAATTTCTGCACTGCTTTTATTACCTTAGTAGGTACTTTAACATCTTTTGGGAGGATAGAGAGGTCTTTATAGTAGTCTTTGTAATTGTCATCCAGCTGCTCAACACTTATGGACATTGCTTCATCAAGGGCTTCGTAATCATACGAGGAAGATTTTCTTATTCTTTTAAACTGCTTATTCTGCAGCTGCCTGAGATAGTATTCCCAGCGGCTAGGGAAGTCTCGTAGTAACGCACCTATCAAGGATATCACGAGAGGAGAACCTGAAGGAAAAGATTAAATCAAATTTAGAGGTCATCAAGGAACACAATCCAACAGCTGATGCTCATATGACTGAAACGGGCAATATTCCCAATACACTGATTAAATTCTTGAAGTGTGGAGCAAAGACAAATAAGATACACACTCCATGTAGACATTTGCAAACTCACCAAATTTAAGTATAATTGTGGTGCAGAGAGAAAATACACTGAAGAAAACTACCCAAAAATCAACATGAGACTTCTGCTAAGCTTAAAAAAAAACCCCAAAATATTTAACAAGCACTTGTATTTTTTTAACATATACAGTATTAAACTATGTTTCCTTCTCTATTTTTAAGTCAAAATATAGAAGAAAAAAAAGACATTCAGCGGTAAATTGTGTGACAAAGAACAACTAGAATACCTTTGCATTCTCTTACAAGAGAGTTAGCTTGTTCTGGAAGTTCTGATATTTTCATATTCACAAATAGAGATAAAATCTCCAGTCCTTTCTCATGTGCTAGTCCACTTTCCACATGAACCTCGTATTTATTGCCTAGAAATAGAAACATGGAAAAAAATTTCTACGAATGCAAAAAACTGCACGGAAATTCTAAGTATTTTCCAAGTAAAATCTGGAGCAAAGGTTCATGATTTTTTGCATAGTACTTTATAGGACTAAGAAGAGTGTAAATTCTACTTTTCAGAATCAGCTTGCATCAGAGATATATACACAGAAAAAAACAGACTATAAGCTAAGAATAACAAGTGCATTACGGGCAGTCACTGGTGAATAGTGTAGAGATAATCAGTTTAACAGCACCAGTGTCACAGAGGTTAATTTATTCTGTTGAGAATTACTGCACTCATCAATCTAAACATGTAACTTTCACGACAACATACAACACTTATTTCACAAAGAGCATAAAGTCTTACAAAGCAGAATTCTAAAACCTTGCCACTTGTGCACAGATTGATGGACGGATTCTGTCAGATTCTTTTGAAAGCTCACATGAACAAACTGCAGACACATAAAATCTGTGGTGCAGGAGAGGAAACTGTTCCTTACCAGCCACAGCATCTGTTACACTCCTGTCCCTGCTCGTGATGAGTACCTGACATTGATTATCAAATGCTTTTAACACCCAGGAATCCCAAATGTCATCCAGGACCAAAAGAGACCTAGTGCGAGAAAAAATACTTCAGATCAACTATTAATGCTAAAATAAAGTATTGTATTTTAATAAAGAAAAAAAAATCAAAATTTATGAAGTATCACTGCATTTTTTTTTATATTAGTATGTAGAATATCTTAATAGTATGTCCAGAGAAGGGTAACAAAGCTGGTAAAGGGTCTAGAAAATGTCCTAAGAGGCACAGCTGAGGGAGCTGAGATTGTTTGGTCTGGAGAAAAGAAGGCTCGGGGGGACCTTATCAACTTTATGACCTGAAAGGAGGTTGTAGCCAGGTGGGAGTTGGTCTCTTCGCCATGTCTCAAGTGGAAGGATGAGAGGAAATGGCCTTAAATTGCACCAGGGCAGTTCAGATAAGATATTAGAAAAAATAATTTTCCCTGAAAGAGTGGTTAAGAACTGGAATAAGTTGCCAAAGGAGGTGGTGGAAGACTTGTCTCTGGAAGCATTCAAGAAGTGTCTGGATGTGGCACTGAGGGGATATGGTTGAGAGGTGACTTTGGTGGTGCTGGGTTGATAGTTGGACTTGATGATATTGAAAGTCTCTTCCAACCTTGGTGATTCTGTGATTAAACACTGTGCAAGAACCTGAATGCAGTTATCTCAAAAAGGTATTTATCATTTATTACTTCATAGCTACAACTGAAGTGCAAACAACGATTTGAGAAACATTTCCATTAGTAGATGCAAGGAAAAACAGAAATATTTACTGGTTTTAAGTCACTAGGTATCGTAAATTAAAAAGAGTTGTATAGAACTAGATAACTCTGACACAGGCTAGTGATAAGCTTTGTGGGAAAGCATTTAAGTTTCCTTTTGATTCTAGAGTTTTCAATTTTTTCTTGTATCTTTGGAAAGCTATATGAGACTAACCCTTTTGTAAAGCAATTGTCTTGAATGGCAAGGCTCTTCTCACATAAATGACATTTCATAATGACTACATATTCCAATCGTATGGCCAGCCACTTTTGTAGGTTCCTACATGGAATCTCACCAGAATAATGTACAGTAGGCTTCCCAACACCTGCCTATATATGACAGAGAAGTTACTGAACACTGTTTTTAGAAGATTGGGTTTAAGGGAGCAAGAAGTCAAAAAGACTAGCTGGCAAGCAGATGTATGAAAAGAAATAACATTTATTTGCATTCAGTGAGTTTTAGTTATCGATACCTAATCCTACAAATTGTTTACATTTACTACACTTGTTTTTTAAGGGATGGAATTTTCCACTCCACTAGTTACTGGTTAAGTTGTCCAACTCTCACTGAAGCACAACAAAACTTCCATATTTTTGTTTGGCTAAGTGGCACTTAGGCCATCAAAGCCAATAAATAAGAATTTGATGCTCCTTAAAGAAAGAAGTGCATATACATCAGACCGCATTCTCAAAGATACATTTAAGTCTTGGATACCCCTATCTCATTTTTATACAACTCTTCTAATAATAAGCTTTTGATAAATCAGAGGGTTCACAAAAATACTATCATAGCCATAAAGGACTCATTTTGTGGCACCTTCATGATTAAAATGTGATCGATGTGGCACCCATCACTCATGATGGGTGGCAGGAGTTACAGCCTGATTTTATGGTTTTTAATTAATCTGAGCACTTTAAAGTCCTCCCATTCATTAGGCACCAGTGATTTTTCTCCTCCAGTCACACCAACAAATCTTAAATTCTAATTAGGATTATTAAAAAAACGCTTAAAACAAAGAAAAACCAAAACAAACAAAAACGCACCCCAAAACAACAAACAAAACCCTGTGATAACAATCACAGGAGATTAAATTCTGTAACTTCTCATTTTAAAGTCTACCACAGTTTCAATTTTTCATTTGACTAATAATTTAATCCCAAGAAACATACTGGCTTCAAAATCTGAATCCTTTGTCTAATACTTTATTCCCAAGAGATGTACTGGGTTGGCTGTCTGAATCCAGATATAGCTAAGGTGACTTCTTGTCACCAAAGAGAATTCAAGAGCAGAGCCAGCTCTTTCCCAAGCTGCAGTGAAGCTTTGTTTCCCATACACTTGCACCCTCTATAAACCTGACTCCCAGGCACACTCCCATCTATTTCCTCCCATGCCCACTTCTGTATTGAAGAGTTTTCAATTCTTTTGTTTGTTAATAAACAAGAAATAACAACGGAAATGTGTCAATGGAGACAACCACTTCACATCCTTCAAGGAAAAGTACACTTTCAGCTGATAGATTTCTTTTGGAGGACTTATCAGTATTTTCCACATTTTTTCTTCACAAGAAAGACTTTCTTCCCCACCCCGTACAGAAATGCCAGTATTCTACCCTGCTATCTACAAAGATCACAGGGCTGGAGTATTATCCCCAAGGTAACTCACTGACAAGCAGGCTTATTTAGTTTAGTACAGATTTTCCCAGAGAATAATGAAATCCTCAGCAAATAACAAAAACTATTGCTCAAAGGTGAAAAAAGCTGTGCAATGACTGAGAAAGACACTGGTTTCTTGGCAATAATTGGTCACATAATGAAAACCTGCTTTCACTTTGGTACCTCTAGACCAAACACTTTTTAAAGACACCAGCTGTCCTGGAAAGGAAGAATTTTCTGCAGTGATACACACCCTTTTTTCTGCTGTATGATCCTCACTTATCAGTAAAGCAGCCTACACACACAATGAGAACACTGAAAGTTAGAGAAATCCTTATTTTCAATTGTTTGTTCCTATCTTTCACTATTCAATCCCATCTTTCATCATTTCACTATTTGCTTTTTCAAGCAATTATGACTACTGCACAGCTGGTTTACATATTTTGTTGACAGAAGTCTTATTAGCCTAAGTTAGGAAGTTGGTTAAAAAAACCAAAATACTCACCACAGACACATGTAACCACAACACAGACACCTCGGATGATTAGACCAAAGTTACTCTGCAAAGTTTTATCAGTTAAAAGAATAGTATTTGATTTCACTGACATCACCTGGGGTATTTGTGTAACATCAGCAAACGAAGACGGTCTTTAGCCTCCTCAATGTTAAGTGGTGGCCTTTGTGAAAGACTGGAGTCATGTTCCAATCTACTACAGAGATTCTGAAGTTTTATGAGGAGCCCTGCTTTGTCCTGTTTCCCAACAGAGATCCAGTGAACTCCTCCTGGAAAGTAATCTGACAAGGAAAGCAATATTATCATGCTATACATTTTAAATAATTTTAAATATTTAATAGCAACTTAGAGTAGTAAGTCAGCATTAATGAAAACACAAACCTGTAAAGTCTGTTGCAAGCCATCCTTGCAACTCTACTATTAACACCAAAGGGTGGTTCTACAAGACCACTCCTGTTTATTTTTAAAGGAACAGACTTTATAGGGCAAGCACACCCAGAATTTTCACACCATCACTGATGCTGTTGTCCCTCCTTTCTACACATCTTCCTTCCTGTCCCTCTACAACCCCTTCTGCATCCATCTTTCTGCTAGTCTGACCTACCATTTACATTTTAACCATGTAGTACTGCAGGAGTTTAGAGACTGGAGTGTAAAAATAATCCTGAAACAGTGATCAAGAAGATATCTAGAAGAGTCAGCTGTAGCAGAGGATGCTACAGTATCTATCCCTACATCATTTTTTTCTTTAATGCCAAGTCCTACTTTCTCCTCCTAGTGCCCTATGCAAGGAAAAATAAATAAAATAGAAAAAATGCCATTAAACAGTTGCATCTATGATCTACTTTAAGCTAAGACAACACTAATCACCCACAAATGCCTGCCACTATTAAAATATATGCAAAAGTTAGAGCACGATTTTTTTAAATTCACATAGCAAGGAGAGGAGTCTGAGGATCTTAAAAGCAATGTCCAAAAGGAATATAACTAGATATACTATTTTGCACTAACAAATAAAAATTTCAAGTTAATTTATGCAAGATTAATTATGTATGCAAGATTGCAAAGGTAATTAAGTAGTATGCATCTACTCTCATAAACCAAAGCAGATTCTAAGGTGAAAAGCTATTCAAAACCTTTTTCCACAAACTAATAGAATACTTAGTGATCCTAGACCAATAAATGGTTATGAAAGTTGTATGTTGCAAGCAAATGTCCCAGAACCATCTAAGAAATTTAGAAACCCAAATCACTTTCAAGGTGACATATGATATTGCACCATACCTATAGTGATTTTTATAAAAATACAGATATTTTTCTGAAAGTACCTTCCAAGAGCTGAGGATCCCTTAAAGCTTCTGCTGTTAAAACAGTCTTCCCACAGCCTGCCATTCCATAAACTGTGACCCAACCTGGATCACTTCCCAGGCAGTACAGTTTCTTTTTAATAGCATCTACCAGTTTTGGTCGAGTGACAAACACAACTGGCCTCTGTGGTACGCCCCCTTCGCAGAGAATGGTCTTCACTAAAGTTAAGAACAAGAAACATCAAAATAAAACATGAGTTCTAAATGTGATGCCTCTTCAAACCCAACCAAACAACTCTTCACCCAGAATAACTAGTGGGCTCCTTCCCCACCTCATGTTCCATAAAAATGCCCTAAAAGCTGCTGGACTCAAACCACCAAATACTGAAAAAATACTGCTTTTTAGAAATAAATTACTTAGCATGCTACTAGCCCCCTATCTAAAACAGTGTTCAAACTAATTACTGCATGAGGAAAGCTTGTTACATTAAACCCTAGAAGTGAAAAGAAAAAGTGAAAAGTTTCCCATGGAAACTGTGGCAGACACAGGAGGTCAACATTACTATACCCAACAATCAAGTCACGTTCTCAGCCAGAAGTCACCACACCGTGGATGCAGCAGAAAAGAAAGGATGCTGTGTAAGGCCTTTCCTTGGCAGTTCACAGCCCAGCACAGGGGTCCAAGCAGGACTTCCCTTGATTTAAGCTGAGATAGCAGGACTTGAAAGAGGCAAAGCAAAACAGGAAAGGAAATGTGCACTTCACCTGACCACTATGTGGCCATATGGAGTGACATAACTGATAAACTTTGATTATCTAAGATAGCCTTGAACTCCACATGCCTTTGACACTTATTAAATGTAGAGTGCCAGTAAATATGGCAGGTAGTCATATGCAGTTAGAAAGTTCTGCCCATTAGAAATTACAAATTTATTTCATGTCAGTGAAAGACAATTCTGATGACAGTGCAGGTAAAAGTTATGGAACTTATACAGGGTAAGTAAAAGATCTGGTGGAAAGAACTAAGTAACCTAATAATTAGATCAACTAATCAATTAGAGCAATGTAGGTTGAGAGATTCCAGACTACTCTTCAAGATAAACATCAGAATTTTGGAGGCTACAAGTTTTTCTTTTAATACATACAAATGAGAATCTTCCTTTCAATTACAACAAAAATGTTAGAAATTAGAGAAAACCGCAAGAGCATCAGGTCTCCTGCCTTTTAAAATCAGCATTATTCAATATGAGCACTTTCAAGATGACCTATAAAAGTTGTAACTGTTGTAACTCTCCTTCCATATTAAGTAGATGAAATAGAGACATAGTTACTGTACTACCAAAACAAACAAATGCACCAACTGCTTCTTTTTCATTAGAACAGGTATTGCACATAGTCACTTTCTAAGGAATAAAAAAGACAACTTGTGCTCCCACTCAAGCCCAGGGATTGCTGTAGTTCCACTGACCGTAGGAAGTCATTCCATCCATTGAACTCTTTCTGTTACCAGATGAGACAGCAGGGATGCCATCCTGAAGGAGTGCAGCAAGATCTCTGTACCCTTCATGGAGCAGTGCATTATAAAAGGATCTGTATGAATTATTATCTTTTGTAAGAATAATGTTTATTAGCATAGCTGCTCGCTCCTTCCGGGTGTTCTAGAAAAAAAAAAATTAGAAGAGGTATTATACAAAACTAAGAAACCTCAGAAATCACTTGATCTATCACTCTGCAACTTATAGACTATTTCTAGTTATAGAAATAGCCTTTAACTTACCAAGCCCTTAACCTTATTAAGAGCAACAAAAACTGTGTGCTAGAATTTGACAAATCCAGGAATTAGATAGTCAGAAAATTGTTTTTAAAAAGGATAGTAAAATAGGTGAGTAGACTAGGAAGAGAAATAGCAGAGAGATAATACTACCTGTTGCTTCACTCTCTCCTCCTCCTGTAACGTCAGTACTTCGTCAGAAATCATACGATCCATAATGTAAGAAGTCTTGATGTCATTTTCCAGTGCCTGACGATTCATAAGCAAATAGTTTCTACTCCTGACATCCATATTTCTTCAGTGTGAAAAAGAGAGGGGGGGGGGGGGGTCAAGTCAGACTGGGAACATAACTTACAAGCATGAGGAAAGAAGTTTTAAAACAGCTTATAAATTTTGGTGTTAAAATCGGAAAGAGCAGCAAAGCACCAGCTAATTCTGAAAATACAAATTCTTTCCCCATTCCTATAAATTTATGTTTATGAACACTTTCAGAACTACAAAACCAAAGACTACAAGTTTCTCATATACTAGAAACTCGCTAAATGTCTCTATTAAAAGGTCTTCTCCCCACTCACTACAACCCTCAGTTTTTTTAAAGTCCTTGGATCATGTGATTTGGACAACAGGATGACAAAGAGAACTGCTCTCATTGCACGGGATAAACACATTGTTGTTTCCAAGTTCAAGACTCCATAGAAGGACACTTGGATCTTGACATATGATGGAAGAGGGAGCACCCAACACTGCCACTGACTGCACTATAACTTCCTTTATCAGCATTTGGACACACAACTTTACACTTGCATTCTTCCTCCATATCATATAAAACCAAATGTCTGAAAAAAATAGGTGAAAACTATTGACTGCAGCGTAAAGGTTTCCCAGAACTGATCAGCGACTCCGAGAGTCCCAATCGATCAAAACGCTCTTTCTGATCACACTCCTGCCAGGAAAGCTCCATAAACAAGTCCAAACTCCTCCACAGAGCCCCTGTGCAGGTGCCTGCAGAAGCGTTCACATTCCCCGTCACTCTCTCCTTCCGGAGCTGGGGAGATGTAGAACAGCTGCCTTTGGGTGAGCCCGTGATGGAGTACCTCTTCCGCCGTGCTGACAAATTTCCTATTTTCACTGAAAATTACGTAGTTAGAAAAGCCTTCCACCCTACCTTTATCCCACCGCACCACGGTGGAAGGGGGACGCTAAAGCTCCCCGGTCGAAAAACGGATAATAATAATACTGCCACACGCGAGGCAAATACAAAAGAAATCGCCCCACAAACACCCAAAACCAAAGGGTTAACTCACACCGTGTCGCTGTTGCCAGCCGCAAACGAAACAGCAACCGAGGCGCTCAGACCGCCCGCCCGCCCGCCGCCGCCGGCCCCTACCCCGCGCCGNTGTGCGGGCCGGGACCGCTGCCCACGGCGGGCAGGCTCCAGACGTGGCGCACCGAGTGGCGATGCGCCAGCCGCGGCCAGGGGAGGGGCCCCGGGGCCTGTAAACGTGGTGCCTGCGGGGCAGGGCGGCCCTGCCCGCCTCCGCCCCCCGCAGCTGAGGCCGGAGGAGCGCGGCGGGTACGGGGCAGCGGCCGCAGGGAGGGGGCGATGGGAGGGCGGCACTGCCAGGGCTGGGGGCATCCTGCAGGGCTGGTCCGGGGGCTCGGAGGGGATGCGGGTCACTTTGGGGGGAGCGGAGGGGGCAGTCCATCGCTCTGGGGGAAGCGGACCGGTCCGGAAGGGTCTCTGGGGAGCTGCGGCTCATCCCTCTGTACCGCACATATCTCTGTTCAGCTGCGCGCTGAAGCCGTCCTTTGCAATCAGAGCTTTCTCTGTTAAACTCTTTTCCTAACTACTATTCAGAGCTCTTTGTTTTCCTTCACTTTAACTTCATAATATGTGCTCTGGAACCCAAAAATGTTTTAAAAGCTTTAAAATACATTTTTCTGTTTTGGTGGCTTTTTTTGTTTAGTTGGTTTTTTTGGTCTTGGTTTTTTTTTGAAATTAAAAACTTTTTTTCTGCCATACTTCAAGCTCAGAGCGTGCTTTCTAGTACTGTGGCTCAAACAGGTCTAAGCTACCTGCATGACAGATTAGATTTTAAATAATGCCTTTTACCGCTGTACGTGACTATGTAAGTATCTCCAAATATTTATATTTTGATATGTAACTAGTGGCAATGTTGCAAAGTGTTCAAAAAAACCAGCACAACAGTCTGGTCTCAAATTAGGCTAAAGCAACTCTGCCAAGGTTCAGGTCTGTTTTGAGCAGTATGGTGGAAGATTTTTAGGCTTAAAAACTACACTCTATACTTCACTTGGATGGTTGAAATATGAGCTGGAGATTCATATTGCCTCAATCTATTTGACCTTAATTTTATCAAGAGGAAGTTATAGTTTTTCTTTTTTCCAGAGGATGATTTCATGAATCTTCTGAATTTCTCTACCATGACTTTTTGTTAACTGATGTTTGTGGTTTTACAGATGACATGAAATCATTACAACAGAACTACTTCTAAATTAAAGCTTGACTTACAAGTTTATTTTTTAAATTGAAAAATTAACTTTCCCCTTTTAGTGTGGTGTAGGTAATAATTCTTTTTAAATCTATAGGTAAAACACAAGTTCATCAGTGAAATTGCTGATGAACTTGTGATAGTCATCAGCTACAAAAAGAAATATACTTTTAATCCTTGTAATTTTAAATACATATTTAAAATAGCTTATTCTACAGCAGACAGAATATTTCTGGAAAGGTGAAAGTAGCTTAAGCTTGGAAAGTCAGTTCAGTTGGAGAAAATATGAAAGCAGTGCTCTGTAATATAGAAAGCAAATGAAAGTATTATGATACTTTACAAAAGTTCACATAACTAAGGAACCGTGGTGAATGCCAAAATAAATATTTTTGGGGGTGTATTTGTGTACTTAAAGTTTATGTTTGAGGATGTTAAAAAGTAAGAAGTAAAAACTAGTCCTTTCTGTTTCTTTTTTTTTCTAGCTCTCTCCTTTGCTTCTGCTTTTTAAAACCACAAAATGTCTGAAGTTAACCTAAGGAAAAAAGGTATTTCTTCATCCAAGATGAGTGAAGGTTCACAGAAGGCTGAGAAGCACAGTAATTATGGGAAGCTGGCAAGTCCCAGGACCAGCAATAATCACAGTTCCTTTTGGATGGACTCAAGGACAAGTTTGAGTATTGTTTCCCTTGCTGTTTGCCTGGTGATGAGCTGGTAGGTAACTCTCTAAAGAGGATTTTAGTATTTTCTTTTGTATTCTGTGGGCTGTAAGATTTACATGTTAACACGGAAACGTGGGCGTGCAGTGAGTTACTGTAGAAGCTCTGTCTGTTACATCATGTTGAAGGTGCCTTGCTCATGAATCCTAAATACCTGCTTTGGAGACTACATCTGCCTGGAGAGCAACTAAGTCTGACAGGAAGTGCTCATTTGGCAGGCAATAAATAATTGGACAGAACAAGTGAAACAGAGTTTTCTGTAAATAATTTGCTCAGCAGTGTTCATCAGGTGGAATCTTTAAGTAAAAGTCAAATAACTTTGTTAAAGATGTTTTAAAATATCTTAGCTGCATCAGTGCCTTAGTTACCCTAGCATGCAGTGCAAAAGCAGAGACATGTATGGATGATTCCTTGCTGTCATACCTCTTTTGGAAGATAACTCCAGTATCAAGAAAGATCAATTTCATTAATTTTTTTTTCTGTCATGTATTGATCTAGCAAATTCTGTGAACACAAATCCCTCCAGTAACAATCTGCTGTGAATCAGGTCCTGGAATAATTAATATATGCTAATTAAGAAGTTATGCTTTCTGTTTATTTACTTGAAATATGCAGGTTTCTATTTCAGCAGTCAGTTCAATTTGCTGCTCTGGAAAGAAAGTACAATTTTTTACATCAAGAAGCTGAAAAAATCCTGGATGTGGGAAATGAAGTAAACTTAATTTCTGAAAAGGTAATCATTAACATCTTAATTGGATGATCTTTGGTGAACATTTGTCATTGTTTACTTCATTGTTATTTCGTTAATTTAACTGACTATTTTAAAATAAGTTTTCATAATGTGTTTTACTTGCCTGTGAATAGGCCTTTAGAAACTATTTCATGTGACAAAGCATGTCAATCCATGCCATTGTTCCAGTATGTGAATACAGTGGTTGTGTCTCAGTATTATTTTTTAGAAACTAAACTATTTTTAGGAACTTACATATATGCATGTTTCATTCCACTGGTCCTCTTTTGTGTGCAATTCTAACGTACATTGATTTGAAGAAAATTTACCAGCATTTTGATGTAGCAGACCTGTTCTAATAATATGAAGACATAATAAAGTGATAGATAAGAAAATATGATAGTAATGAAAAAAATATTAGCATATGTGACATTATCAATTAGAAAATCTGTGCTGGCTGCCAAATTATCCCTGATGCCTTACAGATAATGATGGTAGTGTGGTATGGCTCATGCCAATGATTTTGTTTCAGCACTGATCTCAGAATAATGTCATTTATACATGATGTGATTTGGATATTTATATACTATACTTCAGATTGCAAAATGTTGCATGGATTTACTGTACTTTGGACACAAAAAAACCCAAGCACGGAAAATTGCATATATGCTATAGAAGTTCAACAACAGACATACCTTTTTTCTGTGACTTTTTCATGCTAGGTTAATCAACAATATTTTAAAGATGAAACATGGAAATGCACCATGGAGGAGCTTTGTAACAAGTACAGTAGTTTTTAAGGGACTTTATTGCCTCTTAATAAATGGAAATGGTTTTCTGTTCTTACTTTTGTTAAGTAGAAACAGACATTGTTTTGTGTTGTAAATGCAGCTTGAGTCTTCTGAAAATATCCTGCGAGAAGCTGCCTCATCCATCTCTGTAATGACTGAGTTTGGGCAGGAAATATCTTCTCTTCATAACATCAAAAATGATATTCAGAACAATGTACAGACTCTCTCTCTAAAGATGAAGAGCATTAATGAGAAGTTCCAAAATGTTACAAATTCCTGGAGAAGAAACCTGGATGAAATGAACACAAATGCTAGTGGTTTAAAATCTGAAGCAAAGTTCATACATACAGAAGTTACTTCCAAAATTAATGAAGTTGACCAAAGAATTAAATCCCTTTCAGAAAGAGTAAGAGATCTGGAAGACAGTACAGCCAGAAATATCAGAACACTAAAAAAGCAAGAAGATGATGAATTCTCTAGAGTTGAACAAAAGTTGAACTTGCATGCAAAGTCAGTTGAAAAGCTAGAAGAAGAACAGAATAGTCTGGTAGCCAAGGACACAGACCTGAATCAGAAACTTGCCAACTATGAACCTAAAATTGAGGAGTGCAAGACCCATTTGCCAACAATTGAAAATGCTATTCACTCTATTCTTAGGTTGTCAAATGACTTGCTTGGTATGGAGAAAAAGACAGAGGACTTGAAGGCACAGCTGTACGCTGTGGAAAAGGCCATGCTGAAAACTGTTTCTGATGCAGTGGCGATGCAGGAGGCTCTTGAAGGCCTGCAGTCCAACGGCAGCTTGTTCGAAGTGCAGCGTGAACGAGCTGTTCCAGAAACAGGGCCTGACACAGCAGCATCTTCAAAAGCAAAAGAAGTAACTTTGGAAAGCTTTAACTTAGAAAATGACCAGAATGGGCATAAGTGAATTTGGACTTAGGTTTTTCATTGATGAAAAAGCACTTTTTTATAAATAATGTGATTTAAACGTTTGTCAAGGATAGCTGAGGTATTGTCATTGATCTAAAGAGACATTGGAACAGCCTGAAAGGTTGAGAAAGAAGCTGGAGAGCAAGAGAGTAATACTTTGTTGAAGAATGAAAGGAATATTTTCTTAAAATAAGGATTATTTTCAGGCTATTTATGAAAATATCTTTATTAAAAGTAATTTGAAGCAAAGTATTTCGATGTAAGGGGAAAAAAGTTTATATTTTTAGTTTGTATTTAGTTTTCACTACTTAGTTTCTTTTGTTGTTACTTTGTGTATTATTTTCCATAGACTTGTAACACAGCGAACAATTAATCACTTGCTTCTCAGCAGGGGTAGCTGTACCTTTTAATGTATTGTACACCATAATAGTTCGTGCTGCAGGAAAGTACTGAGTACATTTTTAACAGCTGCAGCTTATATACAACACCCTTAGAGAGAGCACTGGTAAAGTACCACCTACTGAGAACTTTGTCTTTTTCTGGTATCTATAAGCAGCTGGTATTTACATAGCAGCTGGTTTGTTTTTATTTTTTGGGGGGACCTGTTTTGGTGCTTTAGAAACAAATTTTAACCTTCTGTAGGATGTTCTTTGTTAGGCATTGCATAATATGTGTATTTAACAACGTCACTGACATTATTTCTCAAGGTTTGCTGAACCAAGAGCTGCAACAGTAATTAATGAAATTACTGGAGTTATGTGCTTGGGAGCAGGGAATATCCAGTTTATCCATAGACTTACTTACACATGATCTAGTACTACCTAATAGGCCTGATAGCTGTTCATTGAAATTTGGATCTCAGGGAAAACATAAATTGTCTGCAGACTTACTGTCTTGGTAATTTTGTATTTCTCAGGAAAGGAGATTCCTTAGTATAGACAGTATGAACACACATTTATGACTTAACCAGACCTAATTTAAATTAGTCTGGGTTTGTACATTAATTTCTCTAGAACTCCACTGAAATCTTCACTAAACAGGTAACACTGCCCTTTTAAGAGACTATGAAACCAGTGTTTCTCAGTGTTATAAATCTGTGTTGGTTTCATATAATTATTACTTTTGTATAAATTTCTGTTTACAGTGATATTCAAAATAAAAATATTTTGTTGTGAATTTCCCTGTCCTGGTGCATAATGTAATTTGAAATAAACTGCTCCTCCAGAAAGGGTACAGAGTAAATATTGTTCCATGTCCTATTAGGAAAAACTATTATATAAATAAATGTTTTTTAAATACTTTTCACAAGCATCTTTCAGTTCTAGCATTTCTACTTTGTATTATTTTGTGGCAAGGTGGTGAGAGTGCCAGTGGTTTGACCTCTAATCTAAAGTCTTCATCACCCTCAGCCCTACTCAAAGCTGAATGTACAGGAGATTCAACATGAAACCCTCATCCTTGGAGAGCATTAAGTAGGAAACAAGCACAACTTTCCACAACCTAAATTTTGGTCTTTTGCTTTTGAGCAAACAGTTCTGAGCTATTGAGGAATGACCAGCACTACTAAAGAGTTAAAAATATTGGTTTCTGTGATGATATTTTTACTATTAGTGTCCAGAAAAGGATTAATATGAAACTAATTCTAGCCTCTTAGAATGTGTTTCAGTTTGCCTGTTTGGTGGTTTTTTTCCCTCTCCCAAGTTCTACCCTGACTTATTGGGGATTGAACGGGATAGTATCAGATAATTTCCTTTTTTCCTTTCAAATTTGAAAACCAAGAACCAATCATAAGAAAATAAATACAAAAAAGTGAACTAGCAAATCAAGACAAGAACCCAGCAGTAGCATAAGTTTTCCTTCACTAGAATAGCTTTTACAGAGACTTAAAAATTCCTATATATGGAAGAAGATTCTATTTGATGACTTGTGTTTTCAGGGGTCACCTTGGAAAGTCATATAGCATCTTCTTGTAATTTTTTGTTGTAATAGAAGAAGTACTAACATTTTTTATGTATACTGACAAGAAAAAAAATCAGGTTGTGTTGTAACAGAAGTTGATTTCCTAGAGACAGGGTTTCCATTCAAATTGAATGTCAGAATAGTAAGATATTTCATTAAAGTATAGCTTGAATTTTGACATTGAATTGTTAAGCCAGAAATATTTTTGTATCCTTCTAGTGTGAAAAGACTTGGAACTTAATGAAACAGCTGGAAGATCTTCAAATAATTTCTCACATTAAACATCTGCAGGAAGATATTTATACAATGAAAACATGGTCTGGCAGCATAATTAAAAAACAAGAAGAACTGGGGAAGAATTTAACAAGCCTTTTTCATGCAGTTTCAAGCACTGAACAGAACGCAGCTTCTGCAGCAAAAAACGTAACATTGACAATTGTGACAGTAAAAACTGACATAAGGCGCATTTCAGGCCTGGTCTCGGAAATGACTGCACTGACACATTCTTTGCAAACACTAGAAGATAAAGTAGAAAAAGGTGAAAAGGCAACAGTAAAAAATATAGGTGACCTCCTTACCAGTAGCATCGATCGAAGTACAAAAATACAAAGCCTGGCATCCAGTAACGCAAGAAAAATTGAGCAAATTAAGACAGCACTGTCTGAGTTAAGGAGCGATTTTAACAAGCATTCCGATAGACTTTTGAATCTCGAAGGGGACAGAGCAAAAGTTCTGAAGACAGTTACATTTGCAAATGATTTAAAACCTAAGATGTACAAAGTTAAAAAGGAGTTTGCCGTCTTTGAGCCCTTAATAAATGACCTAACACTGAGAATAGGAAGATTAGTGGAGGAGGTGTTACAACGGGAGAAGGAAATTGCTTTACTGAATGAGAAATTGGCCAATCTAACAAGAGTTCAAACCAAGATCAAGGATGTGTAAGATGAAATAACCAAGATTTCAGACATTAATTGATGACTGAAAGGCCACTGCCTAAAGAATAGTATTTGAGGAGTGTTAACTCCCATCATGTGTAGTACTGAGAAGACAGACAATATTGAAAGGCTTCATTTAGAAGCACACCTAAACCTGAAATTTGTCCTATTCCTTTGAACAGGATAGGAAAAAGTCATACTTATTTCAAGGGAGAAATAATAATGTGAACAAAAACCATATCTCTCTGCATGTGTATGTCTTTCTGAAGAATGACAGATGCTGTATTTAATAAATTGCTTGTTTTGTACAATAAAGCAGTGTCAAAGCATAGAATTATGTTCTTAGCTTTAGAGTTTGCTTTCATGAAAAAAGCAGGACCCAAGAATGACAGATCTCCAGTTTCACTTTCCTGCTGCAAAGGAACAGAATTGTGGTTTCCAGCCAAACAAGAGGTAGTCAACTGCAGTAGCACTCTGTCTCAATATATTCACTCTATGATTTTTGTAAACTAGATTCTTTTTTAAGTAATATTTAACAAGGTAAGTGCAGCGAAGCAAGAAATGCTCAGAAATATTGCTGATGCCTTCCAAAATGTTTGTCATACATTTAGGTGGAATAATTTGTATAAGGCTTTGTGTGAGGCTTTATAATTGTAAATCAAAATTACTGTGCAGCACTGTTCTGTCTTTAAAACACAGAACGCTCTACAGGGACAATGCTCTGAAAGACCTACTAATGCTGCTGATGGCTTTATCCCAGTGTCACAGTGTCTGCTCAGGAATCCTAACAGTGTTAGTCATTCATTATTTCTTAATCTGTAAAATACTATAGTGAGCAGCAGAATTAGCAAAGAGAAGCTACTTATATGCCAAAAGGCTACTGCTATGAACTACTGGGACTTTTTAGGTGCTGAGGAACAGATTTGAGACATTTGAAAATGAAGTAGGCAGTAACAAGATAGTGGGAATGGTTTTAGCAGAGGAAGGTGGGGGTGAGAGGTGCATTAAATGGGAATAAAAATTGCTATAAATATCAAATAGAAGTGATACAGCAACTCAGAAAATCCCTGTAGATGAAATTATATCAAGAAGTGTAAGTATATAGTAAAGCCTTTATAACTTTTCAGTTGGCCATACTTGACCCACTTGCAACTCCTAGACTCTTGACTGTATACAATGCTTGAAGATACAAGCATTCCTCTCCTTCACTATTTTCACTGTCTTTCAGCATTCCATGTCTTTTGGTCTGCTTCATATTGCTGGTCTTCTGTACCTTCTTTGCTTCATTTGCCCACAGTCAACCTCCAGTATTTTGTTTCAAGTTTTCCTCTTTTTGGTATGGGTCCATTCCTATCTTCCCCTTTCTTCTACCTCTTTCCAGTCCACCTCACAGATGGCAAGAATAATCCTAGCAAAAAACAAGTTTTCCAAGAAGCATCCACAGATACTCTACCAACCCGTCCCTTTGCTCTTCCACACAGTTCTTAAGTGAGCTCCTGAAAATAACCAAATGGCATTTGAAGGAGGCAGCAAAATAAAGAACAGCCATGGTAAAGTATGCATTGCGTATCATACCTGAAGCAATGTATGTACACATGCACATACACCTTAGGAATTTGAGGGCTACATAATAAATATATTGTGGATTAAAGGCATCACAGGCTACATTAATTTTATTCACTTTGCTTACAATTTTATGAATGCATCATTTGTGGTCAGTAGCCAGTAAGAATCTGGAGAGGCAGAACTGGAGAACCAGTAGAGCAACATCTACACAAGTGATGTGGAAAATACATTCCAGCTGTACAGTTAATCTGAGCAGCCTTGACACAGCAGAAGTCTGTCTGCATGAAAAGAGTGCACTCTCTCATTGGAAATTAACCAGAAAATAAGCCAGGATAAACAACTGTGGATTTCACTTTCAACCTCCAAATCCTAGAACACATCTCCCAGTGAAAAGCTGAGTCCAGAGTCCTGTGCGTGGTCTCCAAGGGAAGTTAAGCATGCAAAAGATATTACAGGACCATTCATTTCCCTTTAGATGTTTGCAGACTTCCTACCCTTACTTCCCAGGATAATCCTCTCAGAAACACCACCCTACTGACCTCAGCAGTAAAGCCAGTGATCAGAAATTCTCCCATAATCCACAGGTATTACAAATCTCTATTTGCCCTTCAGGCACACATCTCCACTAAAAAATGGAAGTTCTATCGTAGCTTTATAATTAGACTGCTCTAAGCAGAGAGGCAGAGAGCTCTTTCTACAGTGGAAAAGGTGAGCAGAGAGTGAGCTATTTTTCAAAAATTTAAAGCAGATAGGTAACCTTGCCTCCTTGTTTTAGTACTGTCAGTGGTGGGGAGAGTATCGGCTCAGTGAAACTACAACCCCTTAGTTAATTTCTAGGGTCACGCAGTGATACTCTGCAATTTTATCAAATGATTGAGATTCAGGTAATAGTAAAATTACAGCTATAATGCTTAAAACAGATCATCCCATTGAGCCCAACCTGTAGTGACATTCAGGCCATCTTTGCTTTTAATTTAGCTTTCAGGTACAAAATTGGCCAATTAATATACTTGTCAGCAACTTGAAAGGAAAAAAAGCAACCTAAAAGCCAGCAACAGCATTAAGTGATCAATGATGAAAAATTACATGAGCAAAGTAATCCCAAAAGAATAAAATCTACTTTTAGACACCAGAACACCTGCTCAGCCAAGAATTTCCTGCTAGCAGTATCTTTTTCCCCAGCACTGAGTTACAAAAATTGTATTCCGCAACAAGGCCATGCAGCTATAAAGCTCATCTACCCAAGGTACTCATATTTGCTATAAAAAAGCAGGATGTTTATTGTTTTCACTGTGAGCTACATCATTTCTATGTAGAAATGTAAATGAGTTACAACTAGTTGTATTATTACAGCCCATTTTAAAATGATATGCAACAGACATTTCCGCGAGTATCAGTGTCGGCACATTTCATCCGTAGTACAACCTGATACAAACACCATGTGCAAATGCAGTTCTTACTCCAAATTTATATATATGGTATGCTTTAAACCAGAAAGCTCAGCTCCAAAACCAGCGAGAAAGTATGTTTTCTCCTTCATAAAATATACACAAGCATGACATACATAGTCCATGTTTTACAGAGCACTTGGCGGTTTTGTGATGGGTCTGGAGTTACTCAAGTTCAAAATGGGGCATCCCTTTGTGATACAGGACTTTCCTTGCAATGGAAGTGCAAATCCATCAAAAGCACCGCTGCTCCATCTCAATCTTCAGAAAACGTACCAGGCATTACGCACAAAGCAGTTATCAATGACAAAGTTGACCTTTTAAATGCATTTTAATACTACATTTTTCCCATTGAAGCTTATTTAAAATACCAGCAGGCGACCCTTTAAGCAACACCCTTTCCTAACAAGTATCTGAACAATCTTACGGCTGAATGCCAATGAGCTGGCAGCTGCAAGGCAATTCTCTCCCCCTCTTGGGTTTTCCACTGAAACACAACACTGCAAGGAGCGTTAAGTGTATTTTCCCTTTCTCAGTTACAGAAGAGGAACTGCTGGCTGCTCCTTGTAGTCTCAGCTCTACCTTGATAAAATTATCTAAGCATCTTTAAAAGACAGTTTCAGGTCTACCAGTGACCAATAAGAGAATGGACTTAAGATTCTCTTATTAATGTACGTATTTGTAAAACTGTGCAACATTGACCTAATGCTAGAGAAAAATTGTGCGATTTTGCTCCACGTATAGAATGAGAGTCTTGAAAAATTTAGCTCAGCAGTAGATTGCTTGACAGACTACCTCACTACATGAGCCAAGCTTGTCTCTCTTCTGCCAGCCTTAAAATTTGCCAGTTCTTCACTTTCCCCAGGATTAGAAGGAACTTTCAGCAAAGAAAAATCTACTGAGTTAAAATATGCCTCTAAACAAACTGATATCCAGTACACGTAAGTGACAGTTTTGCCTAGCAAGCTACACCATACACACAACTTCAAAAGATGATTTAACATCAAGTCTTGAGACAAGATGAAGTCATAGTAAAGGCTCTTCTCCAAGGAAGCTTCTTACAAGCATTTAATGACTCATTAAATAATTTCAGAGCTTTCCATTCATTATGGGGAAATCAGATTTATGTATTTTTAGCATTAAATAATTTTAATTCAACAACAAAGTACTTGTACAAGTATTTTATTTAGGCTTAGGATATGTGACTTTGCTGTGTAATGCAGGCAGATACCAGCTGCTCTAAGAGTGCCTTTACTACTGCCATGGTGACAGGGAAATGGTGTAGAGTTCTAGCTTTTACTCTGCATCCTGAAAGGCAACAATTCAAAATAAGGCCCAGCTTTCACTTTGTTTAGCATAATCATTCAAAATCTTGCAAGTTGGAGGATTTTCCCAGGGGGTGAGAAGCTCAATGCTGCAATAGCAAGCACATCCTACTCCAGCAAGATGCAGCAGTCAGTACATTTATGATATTCCAATGGCACTTGCCTGATTTGTCCTTTTGGCTCAGAAGGAGCCAAGTAAAGAGGAAGAAGCAGTATAACATAAATGAGTGCCCAGCTAAGTTCAGTATCAACAGCTCACATGTTTTAAGGCAGCCTATCCACAGTATTGCAAAAAAACCACGTCAGCTCCAGCTCTACTTTGTGAGCAAAGTAGTACTGGATAGGGTGTTGTGATTACCAGCTGTGGGTTATTGAACAGGTGAAATGCAGAAGGCAGCACGATCATCCTTCACCGAAAGACTTGAGAAAAAAATTCAAAAACAAATACCTTAACATTGCCTAAACTGTCTCCTCTCCTGTGCTAAGGAGCATGTATTTCTTCACATCAAGGTCCAAAAACCTGGTATGGCTCCTTGTGCTGCAGGAATACATGGTTCAACCATAGATCATTATTAAACTAATTCAGAAAAAAATAACTGAAATAAAAAACTACAGCTGTAGCAAATGTAGGGAAAAGCTGGCAAGTTTTTTGAACTCTAGAATAAAAGACAAGCCATTTTTATTTTATTGTAAAGCTGAAGTACACCATTAGTAGTCAAATATATTTGAAAATCTTTATTAACATCAGCTTTTCTCTAGTTAAGAGGTAGCAGCTACTGCTTAATTCCACAGGACAATCAGAAGGGCCAAGTTCTTTGGTGTGGTTCAAAGCCAACAGAAGCAGAAATCAGTCAAGTAAGCATAAGTTAAGTTGGGATGACCATCCCAAGGCAGAAACAGCTCTAGTGTGCATAAGGTTCCTTTTATCTCTGTGGGGAACACTGATACGGTGACTAGGATGCCCCATCAGACTCCAGTCTCATCTCAGCCATTCAGGAGTTCAGCTGTTCCACAGTAACAGCTTATTACAGGCAAATGATCAGTGGGCTCTAAGTGCAAGGACAGGTTCTTGGCACTTCTCTGGAAACAGTGAAAGCCTAATTTTAAGTGGAAAAGTAACATTTCTCTAGTTTCTGAAGTGTGGAACGGGGTATTTTTTAAAAAAAAATTTTTGGGGAGAGAGGGGGAAGCCAGGAGAGTATTTGAGGTATTTGCTACTATGAAATGAAGCTTACATATGCAGCAGTAAACAGACACTAAGCACTCTGTTTCTCATTTATTTCAGGCAATGACAGTGGTAGAATTTAAACCCTCATGTGAGATGAGGGCACAACCAATAATGACATTGTATGGAGTTTGTTTTCTACATAGTCAAATATATAAAAGTTTCATTAAACTCATCACTGGGACAGCCAGCAGTCAGTCCATGAGCTGTCTATTCGGTTAGACCAAGCTTCTTCTTCAAAGATTCTGGCATTTCAGGTGGAGGTGGGCGAGGAAGTCTGAAATAAACCTTGACAGAATCGTAGATGAACCACTGTAGTGCAGTCAGGGTACCAATCATAATGATACGAGCAAACAGACCTTTCCATACACCTGGAGAGCAAACCACAAAGCATGAGCAGCATAAAATGGCATGAAAAAAAGAAATTCTCCCCAAGACACCAGAAACACTTGATCCAAAACACATGAAAGTAAGAACGTACCTTTGAATCCAAGCCTCATAAGAACCTGTGAAGCTGAGCTGCCCTTTTCTTTGTTCAACACAGACACCACGGAGTCAGCAGGATGGGAAACAATTGCACAGAACACACCAGCTGAAAGAATAATCTGATATTAGTTCTGTGGTGGTTTAGCTGTACCACTACTGTGTACACTAAGTACAACCAGCTGAAACTTCTGAAGAGAAGAAAACAACCAGAAAAAAAACTTCTGAATCTCTGGATACTCAAAACTCCCTTCCATCCAAAGATTCCCAAGACTGAAAAAGATGCAAGTTTTAACTTAAATCGGCTGCAGTTTTTAAATCTGGCCATCAATATTGGTAACATACAGGAGCAGTTGTGTCCTATTACAGACCCATTTTCCCCTAACAGACTGATTATAGTTACTTCCCCTGCACAAAGTTACAAGTAAGTTCTCCTATGTTAGTGACATCTGCTTAATACTCTGAAAAGCAACAGGTCTCTAGATTTGTAGTAATCCATTAATCAAGCATAGGACTTAGAGATTCCTTACCAATATAGCCTGCAACAAATGTGACTACCAGCTGTTCTCCTTTTGTACATTCACTTCGTGGCTTAGGAACAACATACTTGTAGAGAGCTTCAACAGTACGTTCAAAGCAGGCAAATTTCATCATTGTGTATGGAATCTGTCTCATCCATAGTGGAGCAACACCTTTATAGAAACTTGATCAGAGAAGAGACAATCTCAGTTTCATTTTCTTCAGTATTTAAAGTGTATTTCTAACCTGAAATAAATTAGTTTATTTACTGCTGCTACACAACTTCTATATACTGACCCTGTAATGCTGTCAATACCTACAGAAATTTGAGTTGTATTAATTCCTGAGTACTACCTTCAAACAGCAGCACAAATTGAAATTTTCCTGATCCCCAGGCTACACAGCAGTTTCTTTAGTCACTTTTCAGACTACAATACACTGCAGCAATGTAGTATTGATACTACCAATGCAGTAAGGCTAATGTCTGCATACCAGCCAAGTCCTGATAGTGAGACATGACCTGTACATCTACAGCCACTTCTATCAGAACAGAAAGCTAACATGCAGTTATATTACTCTCACATGCCAATGACTCAAGCATCTTTGACTGTACAACCAGAAAGTTGCTGAGTATCTCTGACTGGAACTGCTAGAAACTGAAGTTATCCAGCAGAACTCAGCACAAAGATACTCACAAAGATGGATCTAAGGAGCATGTAGAATTAACATCCAGTTCAGCACAAATTACCTGAACAAGTTAAGTTCTTATCTTGAGATACAAAGACCAAAAAGTATTATGAGCTAAGGCCAGAATGAGTTATAGCACCAGTTCATTATTAAGAAAACATACTGAAAATCAAGAACTTTAATTAAAATGAAGGGATGCTTACGCCCAGATGCCTTCTTCTGCAAACATTTTGGGCAAAGCCTGCCGTAGAGTGTTTGCATATCCAGGCTGTGTCTGAATACGAACTTTAGCAGCTTCCATTGGAGCCAGAGCAATGTCAGCAAAAAACTCCGCACTGGCAGATGCAGCTAAATATAGCGAAGTACGCCACAAATAGGCATTTTCCTGAAAGGAATTCAAACACACGTTTTTATTAATGAATCATGCTTCTGTGATTACTCCTTATCACTAATACTATTATGCTGTAGACATATAGCTTTACATAAACACTAATACTATTATGTTGTAGACATATAGCTTTACATAAACACTAATACTATTATGCTGTAGACATCTAGCTTTACATAAAACATTTAAGGCTTACCTCTCCCAGCATGTTGCCATACAGGATTTTGAAAACTTCATAGAAACCAAATTTGCAAAGCCCTTGCATGGAATAGCCAATAAAGGTCGGAGCCCATCCCTTAGCCAAGCCACGAACACCATCTTCATTGATTGTCACTGAAAATCCATTGAAGATGCTCTTGTATTTTTGTGGATCAACCTAAACAGAATAGACAGTTAAATGTTTGATATAGCTTACTATTTTCCTTCTCACACCCCCATCCAAAATTTTTCATTTTTCTATTCCTTAGACAGCCGGCTTCCTTTAATTCCCTGGACAGATGAGGTAGGCACCACAAAGTTACATTAATGTAACCGTGATGGTTACTTGTAGTCTCAAACCCCGACTTACTTTAACAGACAGTATGTTCCTCAATACTCAGAAACCACCAAATTGAATTCTGTTTCACTTTAATTCTCCAAATTAACAATGCTACTGTAATGAAGAGACTTACTGAAATCACTGTTCTAACACTGTCAGTGGTGTACTGGTGCAACTATGTATAGACCAGACTTTTAAAAAATTTAATGGGTCCCATCAGCAATCTCATCTACTTTACACACTATACCTATGTACACTCAAGCATTGCCAGAAACCTAATGAGTCACGTAATTACTAATCAGAGAAGGTTGTTTCTCCTGTGTGATCTCTCCATGTAGTCAGACTAAGACAGATGGAGCAAAGCAGATTAAAGAGTACTCAAAAACTTCCATACTTGTACTTTGACTTGGCAATAAACGCTACACACGAATTGTTTTCTGCCCATAAAACTTTGAGTGAGATTTTATTAACTTAGCAGAAATTTAATACAGACTGACTTGAATAATTTTGTTTCAGGTGAAAGGAATTAATTTAGCAGAAACGTTTTAACAGGTAATTATGTCACATCCTACTGTTATTTTTCATATTTGACATCATCTAACAGTTCCTCAGAGGATAAAAAGGAAGATCTCAAACTGGATGCCCATCAAAGCTTTCAGAAAGAGCTATGGGACATGCATGCCAACCTGCACTGACTGGTGTTTTGTCTTGCAGTCTAGGAACAACATACTTGAGATCTAGTTCACCTAAATATGTCAATTTTAGAAAGAGACATAATTTTAGAAAATTGGATATTTAATCGAGTACTGTAAAATGGGACTATGTTCAAGTCAGAACCATGCTTAGTTATTAGGTGTGTAACAGGTGTCCTGGTTTCAGTTAAACCATGGCAAACGTGACCTCTTCTTAAAAAGACATGAGAGGGCAGGTAACAGGTTCCTTCCTGAAGAACTTAGGAAGGATTAGTTACATGCTCTGTACTGGATCTGTAAAGAGATAAGTGCTGATAGGTTTTACAAGATCACACCTGGAATCCACATGGAACCCCGCTCCTGAACCTCCCTCTAAGTGCTGGAGAGGGAAGGGGAAGTACCACCACCCTTACCATGTAATAAACCAGAACTAAGCATGTCTGATGTGTTACAGATTTCCTAGTTTGAGACCAGAATTTCAGGTGCTCTCAAGAATGTGAAGAAGTCTCTCTGGTAAACACTGTTACATAAAGGCTATTCAGAAGAACACAGTTTTGAAGAATAGCACGTGCATACTCCTAGCATGACAAGGAGGTCTGACTAATTCATAGTTCCCTCCTAATTTCAAGAGTTCTATAATTACAAAATGGCCATTTTTATAATCAATGTCAGCCTATGCAACAGGGAAATCATTAACTACTGTATTTCCAGAAATTTACAAGAGTGTTTTAAATTGCTTCATTCTTGCAGATTTGCCTGAATAAATACACTAGTATGTTTTCATCCATGGCTGTTCACAAAATTATTTTAATGTGTCATAAGTGCAATGCAACCATGCTCCTTTCAGATTAATCAAAAACCACTTCAAGGAAAGCAGCTGCAAGCATCGATGGCCTTCCTGATACCAAATCAAGTTTTAGCCACTCTGCTCAAAGTGGCATCATTAGAAAATATCCAATCCATAAGCCATGCATTGATAACCACGGTGTTAATGGATCAAATTACACACGCATGTCACTCCAGGCCAAAAAACACAGATCCAGAAGATACTACTTCCTTACCCCAAAAGTACTGGAATAGTGCTGGACAGCCAACCAGCCATCAGAGTAACATTGTGGTGGGTGCATTTAGCAAATATAGTCAGTTAAAAACGTCTTAAATGCTGTCAAAAATAATGTGTCCAGATAAACTGTAATACCTTTACTTCTCTTGAAAGTGGTATTTTGCTAGTCTTACAGCAGTAGATTTGATAAAGCAGTATTCAAGTTAACTTGCTTCCTGTCATCCACAAAAGATTGCATCCCTACTGCCAACTCTTAATATGCTGGCTAGATAGAAAACAGAAGTTCAAGAAATGTTTAAGTTTATACAAACCTGCATACGACATTTCACTAAATCCAGAGGTACAACACCAGTGTGTGTCAGGCCACAACTTAGGACCCCACCAACGCCACAGAGAGCATAAAACTTGAGCGAGCCATATTCACAACTGTATTCTGCAGCAAAAAATAAAGACACACCATGCTTTTATATAAACTCCATGCACTGTTGGACAGCGATGTCCAGGGTACAGTTTATGCCTCCAGTTAATTAGTAATTAAATATACCACACTAAACATGCTCTGTCATCACATACCAACATGCAGAACAAACCTGCATTCTGCATTTAACCAGGTCTAGAGGAACCAGTGCCGTATGTGTTGTTCCACAGCTAATAATCCCACCAAGGCCACAAAGCACAAAGAATCTGTTTGAGCCATAGGCACAGCTGTATTCTAGTTAATTGGAAAAAAATTACATATATATGATCAATCATAAATGGTAACAATGACCAGAAAAGAAACAAAACTAAGTGCTACTTTCCCAAAAGTATTAAAGTGAAACAATCTCCCATGCTGTATTATTTGAATATAGTGTTATAATGAAAAATTATTCTTTTGCTTTGAATTAAAACATTTTGGACTGACAAGATTTGATTCTAAATCTTCCAAGATGAGTTTGTTCCTTTTAATAAGCAAAGGAAGAGTGAAGTTTTAGCTCACAGCACACTAAAACCATAGAAATTAATCCCAGAAGTTACTAGCAGAAAGTATGATTTAAAGTTGCAATGCCCAACAATTTCTTATATCCAGGAAATGAGGAAGAATAGTCTTCCTCTAGCACTCGAAAGACAAAGCTACTTTTGTTAAATATTCTATGACAGTTTAACTTCCGTATGTAAGTAAGAGATTATAAAAATCTACACTATTGGTGTTGGAGATACGCAGATATATTTTCAGGTATTTCTCAGATTATTACACAGATTTTTTGTAAATTGTCTTTCAAATACCGAATCTCAAATGTACACAGCTTGTTTAATGAAACTGCAGATTGCTATTTATTGTCCCATTGAATGCTCATACACAAGATTCATTAAAGAATCTTTCAGGTCAGATTTAATCAAGAGATACTTCATATGCACTGTTCTATACAGTGTATATACTGTGTATAAAACCATCCTATCTTAAAACAAGTTATTAGTTTTCACATATTCCTATACAGCGAAGTTACTGGAGCTGGAAAAAAAAGGATTCATTTCCTTCTTTCATTTTTGAAGAAGCTACAGAGGCTATGAGTCAGTGCAAACAAAAAACACTCAAATTTACAATGAACAGTATAAAATAAGCATAAAGTAGCAACTACTATGCTCAACATTTTAAAAATATAAGTAAAAGCAAAACTAATATACTGAATAAGCATACAGAAAATAATACACTATTTTAAAAATACTCTCCGAAGTAGAAAGACAATCTTTTGCTATTAAATCTACTGGTGTCATTTCAATATAACGGAACAGACATTAAAGTGTTACAACTTAGTAAGAACTGTCTCCAAGAAACACTAATGAAAACTGAAAGACAGCAAAAGCCTATCTTATGCAGAGCTTTTTTGCCATCTTTCTGGTTCTGAATTCCTTTATGAACAACAGAAACTGACAATGATGTTCAACAGCACCAACAGAGCAGCAGGTAACACTAGCAGACTTATCCAGCTCATTAACTTTGCTCACATAACTTTTAAAGGAATTCCTTCCCACAAACATTCCAGATTTTACATTTCATTTTATATTTACATTTTTCACCTTACTCTTAAAAATTACCCTAACAATAAAAAGTAAGCTTTTCTTTATTTAAAACAATAAATATCATATCAAAGATGCCATAGTGAACCTAAGTTAAAAGCTAGAAATCAGTTATCAGAATAACTTCTTTTTAATTGAGACACTGCTAAAGACTGTAAATATGCTGGTCTGGGACTTACACAGCTCCAAAACAGCTTGGCTATGCTAGCAGAATTGCAGACAGTCTGTTTCCAACTTTCTAGAATGGCTGGTTAAACACACAGATCAGGCAGGTGTAATCAGAGAACAGACTCTAGGTCTGTTTGGGGCAGCTCTGTCTAGCTGTGTCTTTGGCCAGCAGCACCACAGCCCAGATCTCAGAACTGTTTGTTCACACTGTCTTTTTCACAGTAATTTAAAGTCATACTCCTCAAATGACAGGGACAGACCTTTATAGAAGCCACAGAAAAGTAGAGTTTTATGTATGTGCTGTATTACAGTGCTATTTAGACTGACCTGTCAGCCTGGTGTTTGAGTACAGTAATTAAGAAAGCCAGTATCAATTAGGCTTGAGCTCTTTAGAGGTGCCTAGGTTTGTACTGGTACAGTAGTATTAAGAAAATAAAGCCACAGATGATCTCGGACTTTCTATTCCAGAAGTAGGGTCAAATTTTCTAAAAACCGTAATTTGAGAAGAGAACCAAATGAACATGCAGCACAAAGGACAAGAAAGTCATTCTAACATACCCAGGTACTGATTTAAGACAATCACCCTTAAGGTACACAAATTATACATATGGCATAAAAATATATCTACTCTGTTGAGACAGCTACATCATAACTATTTCCTATCTCTGCTTCCAATCTGACACTTTAACAAGGACAAATTCCATGAGCCGGTCATAAAATACTTGGTCTCTGAGCTCTATTGTGGTTGATGCCCTGAGCTGATCTCAGAAGGTCGTGTGGTTTGTACTGACTTTGTGTGACCTTGTGCAAGTTCAGATATCTTCTGCAACGTGTTGTGCTCTTAACACAAAAGCCAGAGAACCAATTGGTACATGAAATAATGAACTCGGCAGAAAAGATTAGAAAGACTGAAAAACTTGGCCACCTTTGACCACAACTGCCAACAAACCAGATGAAGATTAAGCATAATGCTTTAAAGAAATAAGTGCACTACTGAATATATTTAGCATACCAAAGAGTGATTTAGGGCTTTAGTTAGCTGGCAGCAGGATTACTACACTGAAAGCCATAAATTATTTCTTGAAAACTTCTAAAACCTAACTTGTCTCTCTTTCATGTATTATACAAATGTTCATGCAAGTCCACTAGAACATAATAATCCTGGTACTTCAGGAGAGGTAGCTTGCTGAAAGTAATTATTACCTTTTTTTTAAAGTAAAACCAGAGAGGACACTTTTAAGTTATTGACAGCTTAAAAGAATTAGAATTTTAATATCCATCTCTACTACTGTGCATTCCTTCAGATGGACCTCAACAGGTTGGAGAAGCGTGCAGAGAAGAATTGAATTAAGTTCAACAAAGGCAAATGTAGGGTCCTGTACCTGGGGAGGAATAGCCCCATGGACCAGCACAGGCTGGGGGCCAACCTGCTGGGAAGTGGCTCTGCAGAGGAGGAGCTGGAGGTCCTGCTGGACAGCCAAGCTGTCCACGAGCCAGCAGTGTGTGTCCGTGTGGCCAGGAAGGCCGCTCCAACAGGGTATCCTGTAATGCATTAGGAATAGCACTGCCAGCAGCTCAGGGGTGATCCTGTCCCTTTACTCAGCCCTAGTGAGGCTACATTTGGAGTGCTACATGGAGTGCTATGCCCAGTTCTGGGCCCCTCAGTACAAGACAGACATGGACCCCTGGAAGCAGGTCCAGGGGAGAGCTACAAAGATAATGAGGAGACTGGAACACCTCATTTATGAAAAACGGCTGAAGGAGCTGGGTCTGTTCAGCCTCAAGAAAGGATGACTGAAAGTGGACCTCATCACTGTCTGTAAGTATTGATGGGAGAGTGTCAAGAGGATGGATCCAGGCTCTTCTCAGTGGTGCCAAGCAACAGGACAAGAGGCAATGGGCAGAAACTGATGCACAGGAAGTTCTATCTGAATATAAGGCAGAACTTCTTTACTGTAGTGACCACACACTGAAACAGGCTGCCCAAAGAGGCTTTCTCCCTGGAGATATTCAAGAATCTGAACACAATCCTGTGCAATCTGGTCTAGGATGACCCTGCTTCAGCAGGGAAGTTGGACCTGTAACAATGATGATGATGACTCATTGTGGTCCTTTCCACCCTTATCCATTCGGTGGTACTGCTACTCAAGGTCTGACCTTCAGAAGTCAAAAAACTGACTGGGAAACATATTGGAAGCACTTGCACTTAACTCTTAAGTGCATCCCTGTATCTTAAATAGCAAGTTATCTCGTGTACGTCCCACAACTAGTAAAAAGAAAAAAGAACTAAAAAAGAACAGCGGCAAGTACCCCTAACGTATCTAGATGTTCAGGTGCGCAGCTACAAATAAACTGTTGAAAAAAAATAAGAGAAAAACGGTAAAAGATTGGGAGAGATGATCTTTTGAATCCACAGATTCAGTCACTGCTCTTCTCCCCCGATGAAAGAAGTACGGGCTTACAAGCTCAGTGCCTGAGGTTGCAGGCCATGCAGAGTCAGAAAAAGCGCTCTCTGCTCCCCAAGACAGAATCTACGGGGGCTCTGTGATTACTCTGCACTAGAACCTTCCCGCGTCCTTTCCCAGCAAGCCCAGATCCCTCCTCTCCTCAGCACACACTGCCGGGAGAGCGGAAGCACTGCCAGCACCTCCCCCGCCCGTGCCCTTCCTCGTCCTCCAAGACGGTGCCTAGGCCCAGCGCCGGCCCCTCCCGGCCCGGCCGAGCCCCGCTGAGCGCTGACATTCCCTGCGCCACCCTGGCGGGCACAGGCCCGCGTTGGCGGGGGCAGCGCAGGCACCGCCAGCCCTGCACGCCCGCGGGCCTCGCCTCCGCCGCGGCCCCTC